>CM055092.1:87825665-88395665 GCA_029204225.1 Diphasiastrum complanatum
AACGTGCTCATTTTCAAAAGTATCTTTTGGAGCGCTTCCACCCGCATGCTTTCACTCAGCTTCTCAGTGATTCACCTTCCAATGAGACTCGGCTCGCCTTCTGTCCTGTTGCAGGCTCGGGTGCTGTGCTTGGCTTGTTGCGCGCCCTGTTGTTTCCACATTGCATCTTTCTTCTGAGTTGTTTCTCACCGCTCTTTGGGTTAGGTTGGGTCTCCTCATCCAGTGCTAGCAGGTTTGACAAAATGTTCATGTGGTCACCCTCTTGATCCTATTGGCACTCATCTCATGTGTTGTCCTTCTGGCAGAGAGCGCATTGCGACTCATGATTCCATTCGTGACATATTGGCATCTATTGCACATGAGTGCAGCTTTCATGTTGTCTGGGAGCAGACCCATGTCTATGTCTGATTCATAGTCGCCTCAACAACGAGTTGATCTTGTTCTTTTGCGCGAGGGTATTCGCACGCTTGGAGATGTTGTTGTTGCTGATCCTTCGCGGCCTGACCTCCTTCTTCGTGCTTCAACTACTCAGGGTGGCCGCTGCTTCTCATGCAGCTCTAGACAATGAGCGAGATTATTCACATCGCACTCCCGGAGAAGACTTTATTTTTTTGCTTTGGAAAACATATGGGTGCTGCATAAGAAATTCGATGATTCTCTATCATCTTGTACAGGTTTGCAGTGAAACTTCAAGGACGTGGTGCCTCACCTTTATCTATCCTTACGGCTTATTATCGTCAACGAGTTTCTATGACTTTACAATGCACTCAGGCGCTTGCAATACTTCGACGTGTCGTAGTTGTAGGAACAACTGCTTCACAGCTTCCTGCACTATCTAAACTTTCAACTGTCTTAACTAGCGACTTACACCAAGCAATAGGCTTTATACAGACACTCTGTGAGATTGTTGCTTTGTTATAGTTGTACAGTATCTCAATTCGCCTTATGGCCTTTACACTTTCAAAATGCATTCTTTTGTACTCTGATGGGCTTTCCCATCTTTTATTAATAAAAACAGGAAGTTTCTTCTTCTTATCTAGTTAGGTTACACTGTAATTACTTGCTAACAATGGTTTAGAGCAAGCCGTTAGCATCATAACAAGTGGTAACATTATCTGTTGACCTTCAACAATATTTATTGGACCTGTTAGATTTCTCATGCTCAGCCTTAACAAATCATTGAAATAATGAGCATCCTGAAATCAGCCAAAGGCCGACTAATGTTTCGGACCTTCACATTTTTCCATTTGGGATTTTTTGTGACAACCATTTTTAAGGCACCTTCGCATTTTTCGCACCTTCGCGAAAAAGGTGACACCATGACCAAGTCCAATTTAGACCCTGCCCTAAACAATTTAAAAGGCACCTTTGGGTTTTTTTGGATTTTCAAATAGTGGCAGACTGATGTCAGCCCAACTTATTATCAACCCTAAAAAACAGCTAGACAGCTAAAATATCCAAAGGGCGGTACCAACTTTGTACATATACCAAGACTGACGTAAATAGCATTCAATGCTCGTAAGATATTTTGAAGGCACTTGTAAATATATACTAGTTGAATCAAGCTATTTAAGTGTCAATAAAAGTGTTAAGTTTCATCATTATCGGAGTTCTTCTGTCCAGCATTATCACGCCAACAAGCTGAAGTTATTACTTCAAGCCATTGTACTCACTGTGATATTAATTAGAGTGCATTTTTGTCTCACTACTGTATGGTTCATTTGCGCAATTCTGTATGAATCATTCTCTTGAATATTTTTGCTACTAACTGTTGCATTTCCATCCTACACGCCTACGCTCAATGCTTCGAGCTTCCGATGCCTGAAGCTGTTACTATAGCTGCCTATATGCAGAATTGATCATCACCAAAGCCCTAAATGGCAAGACACCTTATGAGGTTGTGGACCAGGATCGAAACCATCACTCAAATATATATCGAGTGTTTGGATGCATCGCTTTCGCTCAGATCCCTGAAGATCTAAGAAGAAGCTTGATGACAAGAGTAGAAAATGATTTTCATTGGCTATTCCCCAGACCACAAGGCATACAAGCCTCTACATTTCGATACTGAGAAGGCATTCACAGTAGAGATGTCATTTTTGTCGAGACCAGTTCATTGACCACAAGGGAAAAGCTGCTCATAAATCTGACCAAGGATCGAGCAACCAAACTTCGATCCAGAGATTCAACTACAGAATAGCAACTCTAACACAGACAATCAGTCTCAACCCACATCAGAGGATCGAACTTCAACCCAGAAGGGGTCCAGCCAGACACCCTCCATCTAGATTTATGAATTATCCGAGCTACTACTTTGTGAATGAACCAACCACCGTTTCTGAGGCTATGTCTACTCCTGATGCTGACCTAGTGGAAAGCAGTGACGGATACCAAATTTGATCTCTGATAAAGAATCAAACATGGACGCTACAAGGGACCGAAACCCAATTCCATGCAAATGGATATTCAAGACGAAGTACAATGCTGAAGGAAGGCTAAATCGTACAAGGCCAGGCTAGTCGCCAAAGGCTTTTTCCAGATTTCAGATCTGGATTATTCAGAAACCTTCAGTTTCAGTTGTCAAACATTGCTTCGATCCGCTATTCCTCTCCTTATGCAGCCGCATCAGATCTTGAAGTCCACCATATGGATGTCCAGCCTGCTTTCCTCAATGGAACCATCGAAGAAGAAAATCTATATGATGCAGCCAGAGGGATATGAACTCAACGACAAAGCAACAGCACCTTGTATGCAAAATTCACAAGGCGCTCTATGGGATGAAACAGTCACCAGAGCCTGGTTCCAGAAGATCAACGCATTTCTGATAGAGAATGGTTTTTATCCCAAACTCAGTAGACTCGAATGTCTACTTCAAGTCTGTTTCAGATTACTTCATCATCATTACCTCTCTATGTAGATGATACACTCCTTATTCAGTAACAATTTGAATCTGATGAAGGATACAAAATGCATGCTGGCCTAGGAATACAAGATGACTGACATGGGTCCATCCCACTATTGTCTCGAATCCAAATCCATCGAGATTCGACCAGCAAACTGATTTTTATCAATCAACAACGTGCTGAAAAAGTATGGTATGCCAAACTACAAACCAACTCACTTTCCACTCGACCCTGGACTAAAGTTATCAAAGGAACAGTCTCCTCAAACTGAGGTAGAAAAAAGAGAAATGAAGCGCTACCCGTTTCAATCCATCATCAAACACACTGATGTATGCAATGATCTGCACGCGACCAGAACTTGCATATTCGATCAATACATTCGCCTAGTTCTATCAAGTCCAGGCTAACTCATTCAAAAGTACTAACAAAGGTCATGAAGTACATCAAGCAATGAAAACTCTCAGTATCTGCTATGGAGGCAGCCAAATTGCCAACATCTTTGAAGCCTACACAGATGCAGATTGGCAGGAGATGCCGAGGTACCAGAAAATCAACTTCTGGATCTATATTTTTATACAGCCAAGACCAATCTCATGGAACAGCGGAAGTAGACCTCAGTTGAATTATCATCAATGGAATCCGAATACATAGCTATCACAAATGCAACTAAGGAGACAATCTGGCTAAGGCAACTGCTTGCAGACATCAACCTGCACAAACACTTCCTACAACAATCTATTGTGACAATCAAAGTAAAATAGCATTGTCTCTCAATCTAAGATTTCACTCTCGAAGCAAACATATCGAAATCAGGCATCATTACCTTAGAGAGAAGTGCATAGCAAGGAAGTAGCATTGGTTTTCCTGCAGAACAAAGTAATGGCAGCATATTACTTCACAAAAGCTCTATCAAAAGAGCAACATCTCAGATTTAACGATATGTTAAATCTGAAGATCAAAGTTTTTCAAGATCCACATTAAGGGGGAGTGTTATATTTCTTATGCTCAGCCTTAACCAAATCATTGAAATAATGAGCGTCCTGAAAACAGCCAAAGGCCGACTACATGTTTCAGACCTTCGCATTTTTCCCTTTGGGAATTTTTTAGTGACAACATTTTTAAGGCACCTTCGTCTTTTTTGCATTTATCGCACCTTCGCGAAAAAGGCGACACCATGACCATAGTCCAGTTTAGACCTGCTCTAAACAATTTAAAGGCCACCTTCAGGTTTTTCGGGTTTCACAACAGTGGCAGACCGACATTGCCAACTTATTATCAACCCTAAAAATAGCTGGGACAGCTAAAATATCCAAAGGGCGGCTACCAACTTTGTACATATACAAAGATTGGCGTAAATAGCATTCAATACTCGTAAGATATTTTGAAGATACTTGTAAATTATACTAGCTGAATCAAGCCTATTTTAAGTGTCAATAAAAGTGTTACGTTTCATCATTATCAGAGTTCTTCTGTAGCCAGCATTATCACGCTAAGCAAGCCTGAAGTATTACTTCAAGCCATTGTACCTCACTGTTGATATTAATCAGAGTGCAATTTTTGTCTCACTAATGTATTGTTCATTTGCGCAATTCTATATGAATCATTCCTTCTTGAATATTTCTGCTGCTAAATGTTGCGTTTTTTATCCCACATGCCTACGCTCAAAGCTTCGAGCTTATGTTGCATGTCATCCCCACGGTTTACGTCAGACCCTTCAATAGCTACTTGATAGTTGTCATTGTCAATCCGACCACCTATAAGCGACTCCCATGTATTTTTGCAAACTATGCAATGACACGAGTAAAAATGTAGAAACTAGAGAGATGAATAGATGTAGATTAAAGATCGAATTTAAGGATAATAATCAAACTCCCCCTTAATCTGAATCATGAATGCATTGACCTTAAACTTAGCATGCACAAAATCTTTCGTGTGCATCCAAGCTCCGCGCTTTAGTGAAAATATCTGCCATCATATCGAGAGTACTCCAAGCTTACCTCTTTGTTGAGAACATTGGTTTTTGACATAGTGATACTTGATTTCAATGTGCTTACTCCTATAATGAAATCTAGGGTTGGCCGATAAAGTAGTAGCATTTTCATTTTTATAAAGACAATTGTCAGAGCATACTATTTCAGACAAGCATCCGATAATAAATTTCTCAACCACACTGCCTCCTTTGTCACTTGAAAGGCAACAATATACTTTGATTCTATAAAAAAATAGAGCTATTGAGGGTTTGTTTACGACTGTTCCATGAGATTGGACCATTGTTGAGGAAGAATGTGAATCCAGATGTGGATCTACAAGTATCTACATATCTTGCCCCCAACTTGCATCTAAACAACCACTGAGTATGTTGAGTTTGTCGATGTCAACTACTCCATAACATATGAAACAACCACTGAGTATGTTGAGTGTGTCATTGTCGACTACTCCATAACATATGCATTGGTCCATAGTAGCTGGAATGTATCTCATAACTCTAATAAGAGCTTTCCAATGTATAATATTTTGATTAGCCATATACTAGCTTAAGGAAACTGATTGCAAAAGCTATGTTTGGTATGGTACAGATCATCACATACATAAGAGAACCTATTATCGAATGATATATGTACTTACGCATCTACTCCTTCTCTTCTTTTGTTTGAGGACACTGGTCCCTCAAAAATTTGAGTCCTGGGTCCCTTGGTGAGTGAGCTAACTTGCAATTCATCAAATTATATTTGATTAGTATATTGTAAGTGTACCTCTGTTGAATGATGCTCTCTGTCTCTTTGGACTTGAGTACCGAGACAATAATGAGCTTCACCTAGATCTGTCATGTCAAATTCTAAGGACAGAATTTGTTTCGAATCTTTTATCAGTTTGACACTATCGTTGAATAGCAATGTGTCATCCACATATAAGGTGATAATAATAAAATAATGCTACACTGACTTGAAGTAGACATTCGAATTTAAGTGCTTGGGCTATAACCATGTTCTATAAGAAAAGTGTTAACCATTTGAAAGCAAGCTCTAGCAGATTGCTTCAAGTCATAAAGTGCTCTATGGCATTTACATACATGATTTTCTTTGTCTTTTTTGTTGATTAAATCACCTTCGGGCTGTATCATATAGCTGTATTCTTAGATAACTCCATTCAAATAGTTTGTTTGTACATTCATCTGATGTTCGCTAGATTGATTGTAGCAGCATACGATAGAAGAGTTCTAAATCAAGAGTGCTTGACTACTGGACTGTAAGTCTCAGTGTAGTCGATATTCATGATCTTTAAAATCCTCTTGAGACAAGTCAAGCTTTCCTTCAATTTGTACTTCCATCCGCTTTGTATTTGATCTTGAATATCCATTTGTAATCAACTTTTTTCTGCTAGCAGACAATAGTCCAAGTCTGGTTTTAGGTGAGAGATTAATACTCTCTATCCATAGCTTTTCTCCATAGATTAGAGTCTGACTGCCTTTGTGCTTCTTCAATAGTAGTTGGCTCTCGAATGAGATAACAAGCAGATTCATCAATGTACCTATTAGGTAGTCTGTGATCTCTTGTCGATCTTCTGGGAGATGAATGAGACTAATGATCATTTTCTTGGTTCAATTGTTGTTGAGCCGCAACATTGTCTTCCGATTCTCCATTGATAAGTTGCTCATCCACAGTTGACGTAATTGGACCTTTAATAGGGATAGTTCTATTGAAAATAGGAGTGTTTGAGAGGTCGGCTATCTGAGCTTTGTTATTGACCTCAAGATCAATAAATTGATCATCGACAAAAATAACATCTCTATTGGTGAATATATTTGATTCAACATGATCATACAGCTTATAAGCTTTGTCTGAAGTAGTATAACCAATGAAAATGAATTTGATATTGTGGGAGTCCAACTTCTTTCTGATCTTCTCTGGTATTTGTGCATAGGCAATACATCCGAAGACTTTGGGATTCGATAGTGAAGGTTTGGTCCAAGCATCTGTTCTGAATATGAGCTACAGTGAAAACGGAGAGAGAGAGAGAGAGAGAGAGAGAGAGAGAGAGAGAGAGAGAGAGAGAGAGAGAGAGAGAGAGAGAGAGAGAGAGAGAGAGAGAGAGAGAGAGAGAGAGAGAGAGAGAGAGAGAGAGAGAGAGAGAGAGAGGAGAGAGAGAGAGAGAGAGCCTTTTTTTTGGGAGGGAGAGTGTTCGGAGATGGAATGATGAAGACAAAATCATTTATTGAGCACCCAAGGATTGATAACCCTCGTCACATTGAAGCTTTGAACTTCAATTGTAGGCATATAGCATATTTACCACATAATAGGCACTATCATGCTATACAAAGTCTTCATGATTGACTCTTAGATCTTGGGCTTGAGATTCAACATGATCTTTAACAAAGCATCAATCGTTCAATTCTTGCATTGTGGGCTATAGGTGCATTTCAAGCTCAACCTTGTTTCACATGTGGTTTCTTTGAGACACAATACACTTCATTGTGCAAAAAAGGTAGGGCAAGACTTCAACAATCAATGGGTCTTCAACTAGTAACAATCTTGAGGTTATTTTGCATCCCTTCACACACAAAAGGATAGTGAACAATGGTTGCACTCTTTGTATAAGGATTGCCTAGTGAAGATCTGACTAGATCCTATTCCATGCAACCAAAAGGACACACGTGGAGCAAAAACCACCCAACCAACAGGAAATGGCTAGTCAATATCCTAACCACTTCACTCCCCATGCCATGGTGAATGAATGCAAGAGAGGAGGGGCTCATGGCTACAAGGATCAGAAAATCCAATAGGTAGATGGGTGAATTTCCACTAGTATATATTTGGTCCCATGAGGAGAAAATATTTCTCTTAATATCCCCATGCAATCTAGAATAGCAATTGATCTCCTATTCTTGCATTATGGTAGTCAAACACCATGCAATTGCTCCTATGTCCAAATATAGGTTTGGGCCCTCATATGATTATCAATTACTTTATCGACCAAGTCCGGAATGACGAGGCATAACTAATAACCACATACACTGGAGTGACAGGCTATCAATTGAAATTCCGTTAGATCTAGTGCAGTATGCAGATCACATCACACAATCACCATAGCCACTCCTCACAAGCTCTCAAAGATGGCACAACAAAAGTTATTAGATTACAAAGAAACATTGTACATATAGATTATTCACAAACTGCATGAAAAGGCAGGTGTCCTAAAATTGGCCTACCACTTGTCAAACTAAATTCGGGCCCAATATGGCCAAATTCGATCGACAAACTTGGGACATGTCCCAAGTATAGCAAGTACTGTAAATAACTCTGTACAGGCTAATTCTTCTATGTGTGGCTACTCGGCTAACCCAAGTAGCCGGCTACGGGATCAGTGCCCGATCAATATATCCTAACGGGTCACGTCCCAAACACAACCATATACAATAAACCAGATAAACTGTACACCAATTACATCATCACATTTAGAGCTTACATAAAATGTATATAAGATTAACTCTGATTTCTAGCTCTCTCCCTTAGGCTCAATTGTGATAAGAGTGAAAAACAATAATTTGTAGCAACGTCTGGAGTGTCCAAAAGATGTTATGCATATCCTGCTACTATGTACTTGACTCACACTCAAGCACACCAACAAACCACCAGGTTTGACTCACAGAGTACCATGCAAACACAATGCTCATACAGAGAGTCTACCATACTCTCGACCAACTGACTCGTCCCCAATCCGACTTGAACACAAGTGGACCACATGAGCGACATGGCTCAAACTGAGGAAATCCCACTGCCACCATGAGACTTACATCCTCCATCTAGCTAGGCTGACATCCTATTAGACACTTACAAGCACAAACCTGTAAAGTTGACATAAATGAGCGACTAAGGCTCAACCTGAGGAAATCTTACTGCCACCATAAGATTGCACCCTCACCAGATAGACAGCTAGTAGACAATGACAAGTCAATGAGCATAAAATGACTACTTTGTTTTACTGTAGCAAATGCACAACCACATACGACTCCGACTCAGATCTAGACTCCCGTGACAAGGCAACATGCAAGCCCACACACACTCATGCAAACCAACACGAATGATAAAGTGTCAAATACATGACCAAGGCCTACCCATAAGTCGTATCATGTCGTACCAACATTTGTGCCACCTGCAGATCCGTTGCTACACCACTGGTCACCAAATCAGGTCTCTACCCATGGCCCGCACCTGTAACAAGATGCCCTCACGTCCAAGCATATCCAAATGACCAATAAGTCCTGAAAGCTGATCCCCATCCATTCCCCATGCTCCAAGCACAAGAGTCTACCAAGGACTCAATGAATGAATGTACACAAATCTCACCATAGGCTATATCTGAGTAGCTCGTCTATCTCCCAGAGATACTGATGATGATCTGCTTGTCCTACATCCTATGTAGGTTCAACTTTCCATGCTTGACGTTGCCAACTCTGATTTGACCAGTCTATAGGCCTCCCACCAGGGAGCCTATCTCCCCACAACATCCATCATAGCATCCAAGCCAAAGCAAATGGAAACTAGATCCACTATCATGATCAACTCACCCACGATCCATAGCATATCAGGTAGGATAGCTCCAGAATCCTGTACCCTCCTTTACCATCTGATCACCAAGTATCCATTACCTGCTAATAGCTCCCCAACTGTCCACCTGTGGTGCAACTAGACTCCAACTGGATCTAACCAAAAACTGCATCCTACTTACCAAATAATGATGGATAGAAACAACATGTGATGCCAACATGGAGATCACTGTGCATATAACCATGCAGCTCACCCGATTACTCGCCAAAGTATCAGCTGTCACTCCCTGAGCAACCATCTCCATCCCTGTCGGCTCACAACCATGGGCATGCTGGATCCACATCAACCATAATGCTCTCCATGCCCTCAGGATATGTACTACCTCTAGGTACTCTCCATGCCACCTACCTCCAAGTAGGCATGACCCGTCCCTAGGTCATTACATGATGCACCAGCTGAAGAACATTGTCCATACATCAAACGACATATCATACCTGAGCAACTATAGCATCTCCCTGAGTGCCACCCCAATGGACTCGTCATCCACATACTATGCTCACCTGATGTCTCCGATCCTGGTCACCATCCTGCTAGACAAACCGAACTCCAAAGCATCACCTGCTCCACCTGGCTCCTAGCATCTGCGCTCTCCCTGGCTATGTGCCACCCGACACCATGCCAACACAAGCATATCCCTGAGTCGCCGCTCATGGGATCCCGAGACTGCTGTCTCCCTGATCGTACTGAGGTATATGGCTCTGAGTGACTTCCTCTAGGCTTATCCCTGATCTCACCACTTGAGAATCTGCACCATGGAAATTCCAACACATGTGCTAAGCCTAGACTCCTGCAAATACAGCCAAATGCAAGAAAGCTATAAGTAGCTTATCCACACCCGTGATGGTAGATGTCTCCCCATTGATGCCAATGTCCAATGACTGGCCCCTTGCTATAATGCCAACCTGTACTCCCAAATGAGCACACCATGAAGTCCTCACCATCAATGTCCCCTCTAGTAGATCGCTAGCAAAACACCCATCATAGTGTTTGCCCTCCTATCACACCCCATGCGATCTCCATCAGCTCTCCAACCTAGAGCTGGTCCATTTGCATTTGCAGTGTTCTGATTTCATCATGAATCCCACCTGTAAGTCCTATCCATGCCAATGACTCAAGTCCAATATGAAATAGCTGCCCCCTGATGATCATCCCATGTCATCCTGTAGTGCTATCCCTACCAGGTATTCCAATGCCATCCCTGATCACAAAGATCTGAGCATCTACCCTGTAGTGCCCACCTGTATTCTCCCAAGCTACCTCCTAGCTGCTCCTGTGAATGGTTCCAAACCACTCCCTGAGAATACATTGAGATGTAAACTCCAAAGCCACCATCAAGTCCCTCACATGATTGTGCATGTCAATATTCCTCCAACTGACCATGTGAGAACTTCCATGGCCCAAACCAAATGATCTGCATCCTGTCATCATTGGAATCTGCATCCCTGATGCAATATTGATATGGCAAATTGACTTGACTTATCCAAACTGGTAGTTGAAGTGTATCTCCTCGATGACAAACCTGATACACTGCTCCACAACTACAATGGCTTGATCAAAATTGACTTACCGACTGTAAAACCGCAAAATCATTACACTCACCACTCACCAAGAGCATCCAAAGTGTGATTATCGACCCGTTCTTCATCCTCTGCGTGTCCCACACACAACTCGTACAATGCAAGTCTACTATCTTGCCCAATGGCTTTCAACTGGCACCACCTCGCACTTCCATCATCTGTGACCACCAATATGTGTGTACCTCCAAGCTAGCCCATATTTCCCTCCAAACAAGAATTTCCAAGCTACAGATGTGTGTGTTAATGCAGCTATCACCTGACTCGACAATGCCACTGCCGATCATACCTGTGAGAGCGTTCCCCCAAAATGCCTCTTGACGGTGGTTGGTTCAAACCCCAAAAGTTGAACCTGATCACAAGAATTTTTCACCTGTAATCGGCATACCATGCCTATCTCTCACCTGTGATTGCTTGCCCTCTCAAAATTGTCGCCAATGATGAGTAGTCACGTTGCCAAACTGCACTTCCGTCGCCAATACTAGCTTTTTCCACACAATTTCGCTACCATTCACTCCCATACCGCATTTACCACTTCCAAACACCTTGTTACCCTATCAGGAGTAAGTAATAATGATTCCTAAGTGATAATGCCTCATTGTACTGCCCTGTAGCAGATTTCACTAGCCAAAAATTGTCCCAAATTTGGCCCTATGGTACCCAAATGGCAAATGTAGCCCATCACTAGGTCACCTCCGCTCGATAGAATGGTGATGAAAACACTCCAAAATGTGTTTCTCCCTGTCTGTGACGTTGCTTTGTCCGCTGGCTCTAAGCAACCAGTTTCAAGGGTCATTTTGGCCCTCGAATGGCCAAAATTGGTGCCTTCTAGCCAAAGATAGGTCCATTTCCAAAATGCCTTGCAAATTTGAACTGTATTTTCATTCTGAAAATTTTTAATGAAGAAAGAACATTTTCTGCCCTTCAGGTCCTTTCAGCCATTTCAGCTGAAATTTTTTAATGAAAATGAGGTGCCCTTTGCATTTCACCTCTCTTCGGGCCCAGTTCACCACATCTCAATGGTGGAATCCCATTCTTTGGCCCGGATTTCTCTCCAAGAAATTAATCTTAGCCGTCCATCCAATGTTGTAATAGTGTACTTCTAAAGGTCGATATAGTATTTCAGTCCAGAGATTGATAATTTGAGAGTTATTCCATCTTTAAGTACTTATTTGTCAAAGACCATTACAACATCCGTCTTTAACAATATGAACTTTATACAATCACCTAGAACAACATCTAGATATTACAAAGTTTTGTTGAATTCCAACTGACTCACCCAAAAAATCCCCTTTGGAATCATTGATGTCCCATACCCCTAGCTTTTCCTCCAAGAATCCTTTGCATCTAGATCTGTTTTGCCCCAAAAGTCAAAAATACTATTTGGCTCCAACTATAGGATCAGAATCACAACTAATTCCATGAGACACATCTAACCATTGAAATCCGTCATGCTCCTTAAGTGTTACTCAAAGAATACCACTCCACATTGTACCCCAGAATGGACAAGACAAAAATGTATCGTTCAAGTACAGATGAAATGCCTCAAGTGAATTCACTAACCCAAAAGGAACACATATCTCAACAAAACTGAATACCATACTATCCTAGATATCCAAATATTATTTCAGAATCGGTAAAAAAGAACTTAATTCTTTTACAGGTTAGAATTTCTCTTGGTTTTCATGGTCATTATAAAAGAACACTCTATAATGCCACAAATAGAATCTAAATTACTATATTCATGTATGGAACACCTTTCATCTGCCATCACTTGCAGATCCAATTGCAAAACAGAGATGGTTCCATAAATGGATTATCTGACTTGCCACTCACTTTTCTCTTAGAATCTTTGATTTCTCAAAATTCTAATTAACACTAAGAAAAATGAATCCAAATTTCCAAAGGTAGTCTTCTTAATTGATTCCCAATTGTTATTCTCATGTACTATTAGTTATACTTCAAAAATTGAAAGTATAAGATCAACGAAACTGATCGACTGAGTCAACCAATCAACACTCGGGCTTCATCTCTTCCCTCTCTTCCAAATATCATTTAGGCTAAAAGCCCCAAATTTGTACTAGGAAAAAGTTCAATTTAGTATCTGTAGTACTTTGACTACTAATGAACCAGACTATTTTTATTGTTCAAGTAATTAAGTGTTGCGCTCAATTACTGGCAAATCCCCATATGGATCAGCATAAAAATTGTTCCAGTAAGATTTTCGTTATACTTGGTCTTTACTAATCCCAAAAAACAAGAAATACTCCAATTAGTTGACAGATTTCAAATCTACAACTAAAAGTGAAAGGACTGTGATCTTAAAAACTGACTGATTTTTCAACCCAGTAAAATCATTCACTTTACAAGCGATTTCCGTTTGATCAACAACCAACAAATTGAACAAATCCAAAACATCCATGGTTACTTCAAATTTGACGCGAACTAGGTCTACAAGACACTTGCTATGTCACCTTGCCACTTAGGCTTCACATGTGCAAGCTGTAACTGATCAAAAAATAGATAGGAGGCCGCACTTTTTCAAGGTAGTATCTTAAAAAATCCATCTCCAGCCCAACATGCATCCAATGAGAGGTTACAAGCACTCTTCTGAGGTTCATTAGAGAGGCATAGACGCTTCTATCAGGTCCAGCAAGCAATCATAAGCTCAGATCATGCAAAAAATGCATTTGACTCCTTCAACAAGCAAAACTTCAACATAACGGTGCCTAAGCCTCACACAACCAAATTAGATGCATGATGGCTCAAATCAGAGGGAATCCATCATATCTTTAAGTTTGTAACAAGATCGAATAGGTTCAAACCACCATTTGATAGGCATTCATGCTCAAAAGTCCTCAAAAATACACTATTTTTTATATTTTGAGACCCTTAATGGTGTCCAATCCTAACCAAGCTTCATGATAGACTTAGGACAACTTCATTACACCTCTGAAAACGTGCATGAAAAATATTGGCCATAAATTTTATGAAAATCTCCAAAATGAGTCCAAAAACCATCAAAAAACCATGTTTTTTGACCAATTTTGACCAAAATTTGTGGATCAAATCCACAATTAAGTGAAATCAGACCCAAATCGCTATAAATCCATTACATTCAAGCACTACAAGTTCTGATTTCAGTCAATTATGGTCCTTATAGCCCTTTTCTAGTCCAAAAACCCCAATTTTTGGCTTAAAAACACTCTTTAAGCTCCCTTTTGACTTTTCAACTGACATGCAATTGTTAGATCCAATCAATAATGTGAAAAATCACAAAAAAAATTGTCAAAAATCCATTGATTTCCATCAAAATCTATGGAGAAAATCCATAATCATGATCAATAGGCTGAAAGTACACCAAATTCAGAGAAGCCATCTACTTGGAGATCAATTCCACCACCTGGAAGTAACAAGCAAGGAGAAACCACCAAAAAGTTGGGACAAAATAAGAAGCAGCTCCACCTTCCGATTGATGCAAAGCCTTGCTCTGATACCACTATAAAGGTCGCCTAGTGAAGATCTAATTAAATCATGTTGCATGCAACCAAAAGGACACCTCTGGAGCAAAAACCACCCAACCAACAGGAAATGGCTATTCAATACCCTAACCACTTCACCCCCATGCCATGGTGAATGAATGCAAGAGAGGAGGGGCTCCTGGCTGCAAGGATCAGAAAATCCAATGGGCGAATTTCCACTAGTATATATTCTCTCACATGAGGAGAGAATATTCCTCTTAGGGTCCCCATGCAACCTAGAATAGCAATTGACCTCCTATCCTTGCATTATAGCAGTCAAACACCACACAAGTCCTCCTATGTCCAAATATAGGTCTGGGCCCTCATATGATTATTAATTACTTTATCGACCAAGCCCGGAATGATGAGGCATAACTAATAACCACATACATTGGAGTGACCGGCTATCCATGTGAAGAATTATTCCGAATCCCTCATACGGGACATGGACATAACACTTTGTTACTTTTCAACAAGTTGAAAGTTCATTATATGCATTGATCCACACTAATTAGAAATCAATCAACCATAACTACAATAGCACACTAGATTCATAGTGGGGTTAATCAGCCTACATTCTACACACATTTAGTAAAGGATTACAACACATCTCCTTATTCTGATACCATGTTCAGGGGTAGATCCTTCTACTATCATGATTGCTATCATGTTGTAGAAGGACGAACACTCATGAAAAGAGAACACAAAAACTCTACTATTGCACAAGCAAATTACATAATCAGTGAGATGAACCAATGTAGGAGAGAAGAGGTTCTATTATGCCACCTCACATTTTGGCCTTCTACACTTAAGAAGAGTTGGACTCCTATATAGAAATCACATGAGACACATAAGCCTATTTTTATTCAGAATACAAAGTGCAAGTGCAAGTACAAGTACACTAAAAAATGATAGGTATTGCACTAAATTAGCCAACATGTGCCATACATTGCACATTGATAGATACAACATATTATGAACACATGTAAATAGCATATCATCTATCGATGTGGCTCTAAGCTGGTGACTTTGCAAAGCTATACTAGATTTCAATATGGATTTGAAGATCAACTCTCCAAAATGGCTTCAAGTAGAAGAAAAGAGTTGATGGTAGTCGTGAATCATGCATAACACATACCAAATGCTACCACATTTTTACTCACATTGTTAGCACTTGAAACTAATTCTAGGTCACATGCACAAACATATGTCCCCATTGGCTTCAATACATTTCTATCAGCATATTGAGTTTCTCTCATTTTTTTGGAGGTGAAGGGAGACCAAGTCATGATAACGAACAAAGCTAATCAAATGAATTCCCTTATTCCTCATGGAAAAAATAACAAAAAGTTTGCATTTCATCACCTTAGCTTGTCATAACAAAACTAGAACACATAGCTAATGGGCATAAAGTGCCACTAAAGATGAAAGTAAATAGCACAACAACTTGGTCATATTATTGATCATATATCTCATTTCACATCAATGATCATCCCGAGCTTGTGTTGATACGCCATGTGCAAATGTTGTGACACGTGTGAGACAAATGTACTCAACTACATCTGACTCACCAATATCAATAAGTGTGTCTAATTTTGCCAAGTATTTGCATCATATCCTTGTATTATGTCAACCTCTAAGCTTTTCAATCTTTGCATTTCAATTGCAAATCTCTGACGCTCATCCTTGTACTATGTTTCTCAGCTGCAAGTCTATGTATTTCTTTTGCAAGTTTGTCTCTCTCTCCTCAACCCAGGCACACATTAATTTAGGCTAATGAATGAGAATTGTTGTATATCAAGATTTAGCAATCAAACAAGTAGCTGTAAAATAATAGTGTCATGACCTAGTCAAAGTCATTGAACAGACTTTGTTTTCTAGATCCATTACTTGCTATAAAATCATGAATACATCCATCCACTTGAAAGAGTTCATGAACAAGATATGCAAAATTGTGGACAAAAACTCTAAAAAGGTGAAATCTTGGTCTTCCTAACTTCCAGATATTTATTTGTGAGATGGAATATATTCAAACTCACAAAAGCCTGGAAATAACATACATGCAATAATATAAAAAAAAGTCAAAGGATCTATTATGAAACAATAATATATATTTCAAAGAACAAAAATCTGCCAGTCAACACTTCTTATATATCATCAATAGCCAAGAATAAGTTGCTATCAAAATTTCAAAAGAATCCACATTTTCTAGATGTCATGAGAGCCATTAATTGCAATAGAAGTGACTCACGGTGGTAAGACCAAAAACGGAAAAGATAAAACAAAAAATCCAAAAAATTGATGAAAAAGATGGACTCATAAGAGTTGGGGCCCTCAATTTACTGGCAAAATAAACCTAAATAGTGGATGCATAGTATCTTGACTTTAAAAAGTTGAGTATACAAAGTTACAAACCATGAAGTGCATCATAAATTCTCCTATAGCATGAAATGTGGTGATATACAAATCTCTAAAAGAACAGACAGAGATGTATGAAAAAGATTAAAAGTCATATTGTAGGGAAGACAATTCTTATGAATCACCCAAAAAGGACAAAAAATACAAAAGTGACACAAGTTTCAAAAATCAGTAAAAGTGGGACTTCTGGTGCCATACCTTCTGCTACTGAAAAACACAAAATCAGCAGATAGGAATCCAATGATCCAATCCAATTGGAAACTAATAAAAACTAATTTCTATAGAGAAAACTACATCAAAAACAAAAAAATAAATTTTCTCCCCATTATAATTTGAATGTAGGCTAAATTGATCAAAGACACTCCTATACTATGAAATTACTTTTCATTTATCATAATGAGGCTCACTGGCCTATTTCTAATGTTTAGGGCCCCACAATCCTTGAATTAATACTGGAGGGCCAATAATGACCATATCAAGTAAGCAAAAGGCAAGTGATGCCAAATAGAGGGCCAACTGCCCAGAAAATAATGTTTGCTATAAATCTCAGTATGTCAGGTCTAAACAGGAGAGATTCCTCAAAACTCGGATCTCCTCAGGCCAATGATTAAAGTCAAAGAGATTCCTCAAAAATCTCCTGTTTAATCAACATTCCTGAAATATCATTCACCTTTTTAGAGGGACCTTATCCTCAAAGAACAATAAGCAATTGGGTATAAAGATGGGAAACTGAGAAGTGATGAGCTTTCCAAAGCGGGTCTAATATTATCTTAAACTTCTTCACAATGGCATTTTGATGAGGTTGTAGCTTTAATATTAATGAGCCAAAAACCCAGGTTTCTTGGGTCTGCTAATATCTGGAAGGGTCATACCGTATATGAATACTCCTTTGAGTGTTCTGTCCATGCAAAAAACTCCTCTCAATACACTATGACATACAAATAGTCTCAGAGATTCTTTTCATTCCTGCTATGGCCATTTGTCTTTCTACCTCTGCCACCTCATTCCACCTGCCAGCAAAAGCATAAACTTTTGACATCAACAAATATGCAGCAGCGTTAGTCGGATTCAACTTCAAGACAGACTCAAATGCTCCTTGGGCTATTTCCAAATTGCCATGTATTTGGCAAGCACCAAGTACCGACATCCAAATTGCAGGATCAGGTCTAAATGGCATACTTTCAATAAAGGCCACTGCTTTATTCAGTTCACCGGCACGACTCAGAAGGTCAACCACACAGGCATAATGCTGCATGTTTGGGACAATTTCAAAGTCCTTCACCATAGCCTCGAAAATGGACATCCCCTCATTTAGGAGGCTCGTGTGGCTACAGGCAGAAATCAAAGAAACAAATGTGACTTCATTAGGCTTTATTCCTTTATCTTGCATTGTATCAAATAGTTTTAAGGCCTCCTTAGCAAGACCATGCTGCGCATATCCTGCAATCATTGCATTCCATGCAACCAAATCATTCCCAGAGATTTTGTTAAATACTTCATATGCTTTGGCTGAATTCCCACATTTTGAATACATGTCAATTAAAGAAGTGCAAAGAGACAGATCCAGATCAAGTCCTGATTTGATGAGTTGCTCATGGACAGCCTCACCCTGACTTATGGCAGTAATGCTGCCACATGCTTTCAAAATGTTTATGAATGTGACCCGGTTTGGCACAACCCTTTCCTCCTCCATCTTGTGAAAAAGTTCAAGGGCTGAGTGATTCAGTCCATGTTGGGCATAGCTTGAGATCATTGCATTCCATGTTGCAATGTTTTTCCCAGGCAACTTGTTGAAGACTTGTTGTGCCTTGTCCAAATCCCCACAAGTAGAATACATGTCAATGAGGGCGCTACCAACACTGAAATCTAATTCTAAGCCCACGTCACTGATCTGCGCATGAATTAGCTTGCCATAGCTTATGTCTGATCTAGTTCCACATGCTTTCAGGACACTCACAAACGTCACACGATCTGGCATCATGCCTGCCTGTTGCATTTGCCCAAAAAGCTGAAGGGCTCGCTCACCTTGGTCATGCCGGACAAACCCTGCAATCATTGCATTCCAGGACACTACATCCTTTCCAGCCATCTCGTCAAAAATTTCGCATGCTGCAACTAAGCTTCCACATTTTGCATACATATCTATAAGACTGCTTGCAATGCAAATGTCTGCTGCCAGCCCCTTTTGTTTGAGCAAGGCATGAATCTGCTTGCCTTCATCTAGAGCCCCCGTACTCGCACATGCTTTCAGGATGCTGATGAACGTGGTTGCATCTGGCTCAACTCCTTCTTGATGCATTATTTCTAAAAACTTCATGGCTTGGGAAGCAAGTCCATGCTGCAGAAATCCTGTGACAATCGTGTTCCAAGACACTACATTTCTTTTCTTCAGTGCATTGAATGCTTTCTCTGCTTCATCTAAGTTCCCACATTTGATGTACATGTCAACAAGGGCACTCCCAACAAACACATCAGATGTAAGTTCACTCTTGGTTATCTGCGCGTGAATTTTCTTACCTTCAGACAAAGAACCTAGATTGCCACAAGCTTTAAGGATGTTCACAAATGTAAAACCGTCCGGCGTCACACCTTCTTGTTGCATTATTTCGTATAGCTCAATAGCTTGCTCACCCAGACAAGGATGGGCGTATCCACCCAGCATAGCATTCCAGGTAACCAAGCTTTTTTCTGTTAGCTTTTCAAAGACCTGCCTTGCCTCATCCGGGTTTCCACACTTGACATACATGTCAATGAGGGCACTTGCAATATGCTGATTAAATTCCACATCACTATTTAGAATCTGAGCATGTATCAGCCTACCCTCATCTATTGCCGACACCATACCACAAACTTTCAGCATGCTTACAAACATCACAGTATCTGGCTTTATGCCATCCTGCTGCAACTGTTTCAGGAGTTGAAAAGCTTCTTGACCGCGGCCATTCTGGACATATCCTGCAATCATTGCTTTCCACAGGCTCAGGGTTCTTACTCTTAACAGCCCACATAAGTTTTTTGCATCATCCAATCTCCCACATTTGGCATGCATTTCAGCAAGACAGTTCCCAATTGAAGGCTCGGACTCGAGACCCAGCTTGGCAATCTGAGCATGGATAAGCAATCCTTCATCTATGGCTGCCAGATTGCCACAAGCTTTCAAGATATTGAGAAATGTAACAGTATCTGGTTTGCACCCTTCAAGTTGCATTTCCTTAAATAACCGAAGAGCTTTGTGACTCAGTCCATTTTGAATATATCCTGAAAGTAATGTATTCCACATAACCACATCCTTTCTGGGCAATTTTTCAAACACTTGGCGTGCATCGTCTAAGCCACCACATTTGGCATACATGTTAACAAGAGAGCTTCCAACAAAAGCATCTAATTCCAGTCCACTTTCGATGATCTCAGCGTGAATGGACTTACCCTGAGCTAAATTGCCCGTGCTACTGCATGCCTTCAGGATACTAGTGAAGGTGACTCTATCCGGCTTTGTTTGCTCTTGTTGCATTTTCTTAAAAGCTTCAAAAGCCGGCTGGATAAGTCCATCCTGTGCATATCCAGCAATCAATGCATTCCAAGACACAATGTCTTTTTCAGGCAGGACTTGAAAGACTTGAACTGCCTCGTCTAACCTTTGGCATTTCACATACATATTTATGAGGGTGTTACCAACAGAGAGATTATTTTGATATCCTTGCTCAATTATGTGGGCATGAATCAACCTCCCCTGTGTCAGGTCTGTTGTCTTTGCACAACCCATGAGCACAGCATTGTAGACATAATCATTTGGCTTCACATTTGTTCTTTGCATTTCCTGATATAACTTGATTGCCTGCTTGGGCTGTCCAAGCTTGGCATGAGCAGAAATCATTGCAGCCCATGAGTAGGTATCAGGATCACGAATGTTTCCAAAAGCTTGCCTTGCTCCATTTAGATCGCCACAGGCTGAGCATAGGCGAATTAGATGATTGCCCAACAGTACATTTGAACCAAGCCCACTGCTCACCATATAAGAATGGATCCATCTGCCTGCTTCTAGATTTTTCTGTTTCACACAAATCTGAAGAAGACGTGCCAAAATGCTAATGGGTAATTTAAGGCCTGCCTGTTGCATCAATTCTACATCGTGAATTGCTTCCTGCAGTCTTCCCTCCTCACAAAATCTGGTGACACTCCCAATGAAACCACCATGTCTCCCTTTTGCTTCCAACCTGAAAGATCCAAGCCTCATTCCTTCAGCAATAAGGATGAGAGCAATCAAAGCAGCTGCTGGTCAATGCTCCAAAAGGCTGCACATAACAGAGAAGACTAATCAAAGTCTTACATTTAGATATAAAGGGAGAAACCTGACATGATTTCCAAATATTTCTCGGGAAACCCATTTCTTTGTTATCCCATTGAAACTGACTTGATGCTCTTTTGGATTGATGGGATTTCCTTCTCCAGAATAATGGTGCCTTAAGATCCGATTGAGGTTCGAAAATGTCCGAATCTTCTAAAGAAACCACATCAGTTAGCTCAGAAGCAACAAGGAGGAGTGAGTGGCACAACAGCAAGCGAGAAGCACTGATCATCTTTGTTGTTGTTGTTGCAATGGGATAGAGCTAAAACAAAAATGTAAAAGACACTAAACCCTAAAGTGGAGAATTAGCATAGAATATAAGATATACTAAATCATTAAATAGGAGAGAAATACCAAAGAATGTAATACATACTAAACCCTAAAATGAAGAAGAAATAGCAAAAATTGTAACACAAATCAAACCCCATAATGGGGGATAAATATCAATCATAATGGGGGATAAATATCAATGAGATTACTACTAGGGAGAGAATGAATGTGTGCACTCCTTGGAGATGATTATTGAGTTTTGATTAGGGAGAGAATGAATGTGTACACTCTTGGATACGATTCTTGAGTTTTGATTGGTTTATGTATGTCTCAAGTTTTTTTAATCATACCATTGTCCTCATTGACTTGTTAAGATGGTTGAGTTGCAACATGACACATGGCTAATAATTTCATAAGCAAACAGTCATAATTTAATTTGCTTACAAAGTTTTGTGTAGAAAAATGTGTTTGGAAATGGTTTGGGAACGTAGTCAATTGCTAAGTTACTAGGAATGGATATATGAATCGAAATTTGGATTGAAACTCGAAAATTGTGAGAGAAATAGCTACATAGTGACCATGACCAATGATATATATATATATATATATATATATATATATATATATATATATATATATATATATATAGAGAGAGAGAGAGAGAGAGAGAGAGAGAGAGAGAGAATTCGCCTAGTTGAGATGTGCCACATTGCCCTCGATCACTAGCAAGTGCAAGAGGTCAATTGAGAGAGAGAGAGAGAGAGAGAGAGAGAGAGAGAGAGAGAGAGAGAGAGAGAGAGAGAGAGAGAGAGAGAGAGAGAGAGAGAGAGAGAGACTATTTTAGAATCTTAGCAATTGTCTTGAATCTGTTAGTAGGATCACGCGCTTATCAGCGCAATTGTATTGTGGTCTGATCGTTGTATTTACAACTTTAATATACAGATTCGCTATTGTTCTACACCTTTGCATTCTTGTTGAATGATAACTCTCGTTCCTCTCACACAAACGCTGTTAAGAAGAGAATTGTATGGCTGTCTCTGACGCCTGAATTAATTCCACATTCTTCTCATATCAGGTTATTAGTATGAGAGGATTGCATGGCTCTCTCAGACGCCTAATTCCTTTTGCAATCTCTCTTTCACGACAGTCTATGACTCCTACACTGATAATTTGATTCCACACACAAAGAACTGCTCATAACTCCATTCGCTAAATAATCCACGGTCCTGGTTATAACAATTTCATTGTTTTTCTTCCAATAGAAGTGGTATCAGAGCTGATATCTAATTCGGCCCATAGAGTGATATCAGTGTCTGCTCCCATAGAAGTGGTATTAGAGCATAGGTTCATTGGATTACTAGAGTCTAGGATTTATTCCAACTCTATAGAGCTGTTCTTTTTGTTTGTGTTTCATCTCTGCTACTCAATGGCTATGGAAGGTTCAACCTAATAGATCCGCTTGATCAACAAATTCAACGGAGATGACTTTCACATGTGGAAGTTCAAGATGAGGATGATCATGATCGAGAAAGAGTTGTGGGAGTACGTAAATGGTTCAATACCCAAGTCGGTAGAACCTGAATTGCTTCCAACATGGGAAGCAAAGGATGGCAAAGCACTCGCCATTGTATCCCTGAATCTGAAGGACACTCAGATTGCTCACATGTCAAACAACACCACCTCCAAAGAAGCGTGGGATATCCTTACAAGCATCTACGAGACTTCAGAGTTAGAAATCAGAGTTAATCTGATATACATTTTATGTAAGCTCTAAATGTGATATTGTAATTAGTGTACAATTAATTACATTTGCTGTATTCAATTGTGTTCGGGACGTGGCCCGTTAGGATATATTGATCGGGCACTGATCCCGTAGATGGCTACTTGGGTTAGCCAGGTAGCCACACGTAGGAAAAATTATCCTGTACAAAGTTATATATAGTACTTGCTATACTCAGGGGCATGTCTTGAGTTTGTAGGTCGAATTTGGCCATATTGGGCCCAACCTTAGTTTGACAGGTGGTAGGCCAATTTTAGGACACCTGCCTTTTCATGCAGTTTGTGAATACTCTATATGTACAGTGTTTCTTTGTAATCTATTAGCTTTTGTTGTGCCATCTTTGAGAGCTTGCGAGGAGTGGCTCTTGTAATTGTGTGATGTGATCTGCATACTGCACTAGATTCTATCAAAATTTCAACTTGGTATCAGAGCATCCAAGTGGTGCAGGTATGCACGATCTAGTGGAGCTATGGGCTAGCTTGGATGTGATGGGCTACATTTGCCATTTGGGTATCGCAGGGCCAAATTCGAGGCAATTTTTGGATGGTGAAACTTGTTACAGGACGACACAATGAGGCATTATCGCTTCGGAATCATTATTGCTTAATTCTGATAGGGTAACAAGGTGTTTGAAGCGGTAAATGCAGTATGGGGGCAAATGGTAGCGGAATTGTATGGAGAAAGCTAGTTTTGGCGACGAAAGTGCAGTTTGGCGGCGTGACTACTTATCATTGGCGACAATTTTGAGAGGGCAAGCAATCACACGTGAGAGGTTGGCATGGTATGCCGGTTACAGGTGAAAAATTCTTGTGATCAGGTAAAAACATACAAGATAAATGTGCAATAATGAGGTAAGTTTGTAAACATCAAGTGTGGTGAAAGATAGATACATAAAACTCACCGAAGGACCAACTTCGGGTCGCACAAACAATGAATCTCTCTCAATCTGCTCGTACATGCGAACATGCGATATGATAATATGTCACTCTTGTCACAATGCATATTTGCATCGTGTATGTGGGCATGCTATTCTCTGGTTTAGCTAGGCCTCTGATCCAATTTGTGATGGTCCAGCCTCATATGAAGAAGAAGAATGTGAACTTGCCATTTGCATCAGTCCACCTTGCCAAATCTAAACCAATAGTTCATAAACAAATTAGAGAGAAAGAAACGATTGCCAAATTGAAGACACATATATAACCACTAAGATTGTACATTTCACTAGCTAGGATCTTGTTCCAATGTTATCAATTGATTCATCAATATACATCACATAACCCAAAAATATCATTTCTTTGGTTTGTACTTTAAACCTGAAAAAAAATCATTACCAAATCATTGCCTAATTAAATGGATACATATGGATAATATTATACATTTTGCTAACTTGTACTTTCAATCCTAAATCTTAAATCCTAAACTCTAACAATAATCCCTAAACTCTGAACCCTAAGTTTTAACTCCTAAACCCTAAACTCAACACCCTAAATCCTAAACCCTAAACCCTAAACCCTATGCTCTAAATCGTAATATCTAACCTCTAAATCCTAAATCATAAACTCAATATTCTAAACCCTAAACCCTAAACCCTAGTTATATCCTAAACTTCAAATCCTAAACTCTAAACCCTAAACTCCAAACCCCAAACCTTAAATTCAAACTCCAAATCCTGAATCTTTAACCTCATATCCAATATCCTAATTTCTAAATTCTAAATTCTAAATCCTAAACTCAATACCTGAAACCCTATGTCCTAAACTTGAAGCTTTAAACTTAAACTCTAAATACCAAACCCCAACTCTAAATCGTAATCCCCAAGGCCAAGACCCTAAATCCTTAATTCTATGCCCTAAAATTCAAACTCTAAACCCTAATCCATATGCCCCAAAATGAAAACTATAGTCTAGCACCTTTGATAATACATTGTACCTTTGTAAGGCAAGGCCAAAAAATCTAATGCATTTTATCGTCTTGAACAAAATTTCTATCTAGGCAAAATCGGAATCTAGGGTTGAAAGTGCATTATCTAACACTCCATCTCTAGATTCAGACCGACCGCAACGAGTTTCATTTTCTCCCCATCATCCCAATCAGATTCCATCAGCTGAAGAAACATCAAGTTTCTACCCACAAAGTGCTTCTAGCTTGTGATCACAAACCCACATAAATACACAGGAAAATATCGCAGGCAAAAACTGCTACCAGACTGCATGATGGGAGAACCGCAACCGCACCACAAGGGGCCTACATGTGGTTCCTCATGGCCCTGAGTTCCAAAGGGAACAAACCACCGCAAACCACCACAACCGCAATGAAGACGACTTTAGCAAAATCCATCGCAGGCAGCCGCAAGGCCCAGCCAAACGACTTCAAGGAAGCAACCGCAGACAATCGCATAGTTAGAGTTGCGGAGACCAACGAGCAACTCAGTGAAGCCACCGCATAGTCAAAGTTGTGGAGACCAACGAGTGACCACAACGTAGGCTACTGAAGGAGCTCTACCTATGGCTCATTACAGAGCGAAGCCAAAGGAAGAACCGCAAGGCTCCACCCACGGCTCATTGTGAAGGAAGCTAGGGGAAACCGCCAACGAAGAGCCACAAGGCCTTACATATGTTTTCATCAAAGAAAACCAAACGCGACCGCATCTTCACCGCAAGGGAATGACCGTGGTCACCTACAACTGCAAAAGTGGCAGATCTTCACAACGCAAGAACAAGGAAGATCAACCAAAGAGTACCGCATGGAGAATGGGCTCCACGGAGAACAACGACAACAAACTGGAAGCCGTTAGACGTGCTTAACCAGTTCTTGTAACCAATGATTAGCATAAACCCCCTTCTCTCTATTCCTATATAAACATGATACATGCGAGAGAGAAGGTAGAACAATTGATGATGCAAAGCATCCGCTAGTAAGCAAGATCTATAGATTGTTCGTAAGAAATAGTTTCTCTTGCGTCGACGCATTGTGCGGTATGCCAAGCAGCGCTCACAAAAAGGTCATTGATGTAACACATATGCTATTTGCACATTTTGTTTTGTGTAAAATCTTGAATGCTTGATGTTAGTTCATTGTTCATGCATATTCAGCTTTCATTCTACATTCCGCACAAAGGCTCATTTATTTGAATGTTTTATAAATTAGTAAGTAGGTCAGCAATGTGTGTCTACACCTTGGAAGAGTATCGATAGATAGCAAGTCTTTTTGAAGAGTAGGCACATATAGAACGTCGTCAAGCCTTCTGTCTCTTCCATTAGTATTCAATCACAGCGCTCCAGTTCCACTGATTTGGTGTCTGGAACCATCTTCCAGTCGAAAATCAGTGGGTTAGTCAGCGGAAGCTTGAGCCGGTGCGTGTAGGATAAAAAACGCCACAAACAAGAGCAGAATATTAAAATTGAAAGATTCTGACAAATGCACAAAGAAACAATACAGTAGTGGAATTGAGAATTTGCACTCTGATCAATATCAAACAGTGAGTACAATGCTTGAAGTGATAACTTCAGCTTACAGTCGTTGAGAGTGATAACTCTTGTTATAGAAACTCGAATAATTAGAAGAAGTTTTCTGATGAAGATTCTAGGATTAATATCCTACAAAATAGCCACAACTAACTTTTGTTGCAGTTATTAGAACCGCCTCATTACAGTTAATGCATGTACAAAGTAAGCAGACTATCAACGCGAAGTTGTTGGGTCGGATTTTAGACCGACAGTATCAAAATTTACAAGTATCAAAAAAAATGTACAATGACTCGAATAATATATAGTTTTTCAAGTCGATCCAATATCAAAAAATTCTGAAAACTTTGATCCTAAATTTTTCGATCCTCTGAACATAAATTCTAGCCTTCTGTTCTGGTTTTTCAGGATGCTCGTTATTGAATGGATTTGAGGCTGAGCATCGAATTCCAACACTCCCCCTTAATGTGGATCTTGAAAAAAAATTATTTTTAGATTCAACATGTCATTGAATCTGAGATGGTGCTCCTTTGACAGAGCCTTCGTGAAGTAATCTGCTGCCATTGATTATGTCCTGCAGTAGACTAAGGATACCTCCTTGCTTTGTACTTTCTATCTCAAATAGTGAAATTTGATTTCAATATGCTTGCTTCGAGAACAAAATCAGAGAGAGAGAGAGAGAGAGAGAGAGAGAGAGAGAGAGAGAGAGAGAGAGAGAGAGAGAGAGAGAGAGAGAGAGAGAGAGAGAGAGAGAGAGAGAGAGAGAGAGAGAGAGAGAGAGAGAGAGAGAGAGAGAGAGAGAGAGCTATCTTGCTTTGGTTGTCACAAAAGATGGTCGTTGGATGTGACTGTGTAAGGTTGATTTCTACTAGCAGGTGCCTCAGCCAAATTGTCTCCTTTCTAGCATTTATGACAGCAATGTACTCTGATTTGGTTGATGATAATGCTACTGAGGTCTGCTTTCGGCTGTTCCATGAGATTGGGCCTTGATTGTATAAAAATACAAATCCAAAAGACGATCTTCTGGTATCGATATCCCCTTCCCAATCTGCAGCTGTGTATCCTTCAAGTATGTTGGTAGATTGGCTACCTCCATAATAGATGCTAAGATGTTTGGTTGCTTGGATGTACTTCATGACCTTTGTGAGTGCTTTCCAATGGGTTAGAGCTGGATTGAATAGGAGCTGGCTGAGTGAACTGATCGAATATGCAATGTTGGGTCGAGTGCAGATCATTGCATACATTAGTGAGTCAATGATGGAGTGAAACATATATTGCTTCATCTCCTCCTTTTATGTCTCAGTTTAAGGAAATTGTTCCTTTGACAACTTCAATCCAGGGTCGAGTGAAAAGTAGCTCGGCTTGTACTTGGCCATTCCATACTTCTCCAGTATCTTTATTGGCTGATGAATATCAAACGACTAGATCAAATTCGATTCCGAGACAGTAGTGGGCTATCAGTCATTTTGTACTCCTTGGCCAGCAGACATTTTGTTTTCTTCATCAGATTCAGATCATTACTGAATAATAGTATATCATCCACATAGAGAGTGATGATGATGAAGAAATTCAATATAGACTTGAAGTAGACATTCGAGCCTGCTAAGTTTGTAATGAAACCATTATCAATAAGAAATGTATTTATTTTTTGAAACCAGGCCCTCAGTGACTATTTCAGCCCATAGAGTGCTTTGTGAATTTTGCACACAAGGTGCTATTTTTTCGCTCAACTCATATCCTTCTAGTTGTGACATAAAGATTTCTTCTTCAATGATTTTGTTGAGAAAAGCAGTCTGGACATCCATTTGATGGACTTCGAGATCTTCTGCAACTGCAAATGAGAGTAGCAAATGGATCAAAACATGCTTGACGACTGGGCTAAAGGTCTTGGAATAATCCAGATATGGAATCTGGGAATAGCCTTTGGTGACCAACCTGGATTTGTATCGATTCAGCCTTCCTTCAGCATCATATTGCATCTTAAATATCCATTTCCATGGAATCGAATTTCTTCCCTTTGGTAGCTCAGTGACTGTCCATCGCTGCTTTCCATTGATCAGCATTAGGTGTAGACATCGCCTTTGAGACTATATTTGGTTCCTGCACAAAGTAGCAGGCTGCATCGTCCATAAATTTGAATGGAGGTTGTCTTGGTCGATTTGATCTTCTTGGCTGAATTTCGACCCCCTGTTGTTCAGGCTCATTTTTCGAGTTTGTATCGATTTCCTGATTTTCAATCTTGGAGTCTTTTTTGATACATGGATCGGAATTTGCTTTGATATTTGTATCCAAAAAATTTTGAGCTTTTCCCTTGTGGTTGATAAACTGATCTTCCACAAAAATGACATCTCTGCTTGTGATTGATTTTTCTGTTTCCAGACTGTAGATCTTGTATGCCTTGTGGTCTGGGGAGTAGCCAACAAAAATTGATTTTGTGCTTTTGTCATCCAGCTTCTTCCTAAGATCTTCAAGGATCTGAGCATAAGCAATGCAACCAAACACTTTGATATTCTTGAGTGGTGGTTTCGATCATGTTCACACCTCATGATGAGTGTCCGATTCTTTCGTTCAGCTACACCATTGGACTGAGGTGAGTAGCTCGTTGTGAATTGTTGATGTATTCTGTTGGCCTTACAAAAATCCTTAAACTCGGTGGAGATAAATTTTCTCCCTCCATTTGTTTGATCTTCCTCTGGGTCTGATTTTTAGTAGATGTTGTGTGAAGAACTTGAATGCCTCTGATTTGTTCTTCAGAAAATAGGTTGTAGTCCTTCGACAGAAGCCATTGATGAAGGTTAGGAGGCATAGAGCTCCCCCTTTGAAAGCAGTCTGCATCGGGCCACATATGTCACTATGTACAAGATCTAGTAGGCCTTTGAAAGTATGAACTAATTCAGAAATAAAAGGACTTCTAACATGCTTGTTGATTATACAGCTTTCACAAGAGAAGTTGGCTTTCTGAAAGAAGGCAGATCTTGTACTAGTTTATGAGTCGACATTTGTTGAATATTGTTGAAGTTCAAATGGCCTAATTTGAAATGCCAAAGAATTTCAGATGATTTGGAAGTTGAGGTGTGAAGAGCTTGACTATTGGAAGAATAAGAGTGGCTGAGTTTGTAGAGATTGCCACTTCTTCTCCTGAAAGCTAGAACGTTTCGTGTTTTGTCAAGGATGGTGAAGCCGGTTGTATCAAATTTGACCCTCTGACCTGAATCAATGATTCTACTTATTGAGAGCAGATTCTTGGTCAGATTTGGAACATGGAGAATGTTGGACAACAACTTGACTTTACATTTTTGAAATTCGATTCAGACTATTTTTTTCACCTTGAATCGAATGTGATGAGTTGTCTCCAAGTTGCACAACTCAAGAGTGGGTGAAAGATTTATAATTTTTGAACAAGTGGTGAGTCATGTGTTGAGTTGCTCCAGAATCGAGATACCAAGAATCGATATCCTATTATTTTCCGACCTTGATCATAAAGGCTGCTTCATCTTCCTCATGCTATTGTATCAAATAACTGGTTGAGACAGAATTCGCTTGTTGTTGGAACTGCTTCTTCTTCTCATTGTTGAATTTTAGAGTTCTATAGTCCTTGATCTCATGTCCAGTTCTCTTGCAGTATCTACAGAAAGGTTTTTGCTTTGATTGGAAAGATGAAGAGTTCAAATTTTGACTCATGCTTGAATTTGACCCTGAGCCAGAACTCGACCCAAAGCCAAAATTCAAACTTGAGTCAAAATTTGATCATGACTGCATATTGCTCTTCTTTTTGGATCTGAACCTTTGATTTTTGGAATATAGAGTTTGAGGATCTGACAGATCTTCTTGCCTCCTCTTGTTGGAGTAATGAGATCACTCTTGAAAGGGAGATCTTCTCTTGGACCAAAATTGCTAGGACCCAATTTTCATAGGTCTCAAGAAGACTCAATAATAGAGTCATAACAACATCACTATCTTCAATGACTGAGCCAGTTGCAGTCATCTGTTCCATAAGATTTTGAAAGGTGTTGATATGACTTGAAACACTTGTTGCCTCATACATTCTTAGAGTGAAGAATTTCTTCCTCAAATGGAGTTTGGAGGAGACATCCCTGATATCGTAGAGTGTTGCTAGAATGTCCCGTGCATCCTTAGCAGTCTGAGAAGCTCTTATGTGGCTGATTTGATTGTCTTTGATGTTGAGAGTGATCATGGCAAAAGCATTGCCATCTTTCAGCCTCCATTTAGTGATAGTGGTTGCATTACCTTCAGGTTTAACTTATGTGCCATCAACAATGTCCCACAGTTCCTTGGCTAGTAATATGACCTTCATTTTGAATTTCCAGAGATGGTAGTTGCTTCCATCGAGTCTGTCGATTAGAGAAGAACTAGAAGACGGATCCATTCTGGTTGAGCGAGATCGTTGGTAGAAACAACAATTTCGAGATACTGTTGGCTGCGTACTTGCTAGAATAACATCTTGATAGAGACAAGACTCAATAATCCGTAATGAAATGCAGATTGCTGAACTGTCCGCTCTGATACCATGTCAAAAATCAGTGGGTTAGTCAACGAAAGCTCGAGCGGGTGCGTGTAGGATTGGAAACGCCACAAACAATAGCAGAATATTGAAATTGAAAGATTCAGACAAATGCACAAAGAAAGATACATTAGTGGGACTAAGAATGTGCACTCTGATTAATATCAAACAGTGAGTACAATGCTTGAAGTGATAACTTCAACTTACCGTTGTTCTCTTGTTACAGAAACTCGAATAATTAGAAAAAGACTTTTGATGAAGATTCTAGTTTATATCCTACAAAATATCTACAACTACCTTTTGTTGCAGTTATTACAACCGCCTCATTACAATTAATGCATGTACAAAGTGGGCCGACTATCAACGTGAAGTCGTTGGGTCGAGGATTTTAGACCTATAGTATCAAAATTTACAAGTATCGAAAAATTGTACAATAACTCAAAAAATACTAACTCGAATAATATAGAATTTTTCGAGTCAATCCAGTATCAAAAAATTCTGAAAACTTTGATCCTAGATTTTTTGATCCTCTGAACATAAATTTGAGCCTTTTGTTCTAGGTTTTCATGATGCTCATTATTGAATGGATTTGAGGCTGATCATCGAATTCCAACGCTTCCAAGATTATGTATCTCGAGGACTCTGTTGACTCTGTTTCTTGATAATCATTGATCATATGTTTGGTTGTCACAAAGTGTGACGTGGCACCTAAGTCAAGGATCACTTCTTGTGTATCTGATTTTGATGTAGTGCATACATCAGTGCATAAGTAAGTTGTTGGGTTCTTGCTATTGGCTCTGTCTTTAGCCATCTTGGAGGATTCTGATTCCTCCACATAGGAAGAACTGTTCGTGTTCTCCCGGTTGTTCTGAGTTTGTTTGCTTCTTGGATTTTGATAGTAGTCCATGGCTACATGACCTTTCTTGTGACAATGGATGCATTCTATCTTGGGATTAAGCCAATGTATGTCAACGGTGTGGCCTTGACGTTTGCATCTCACGCATGTCTTTTTGTCACCACCTTGTTGCTTTGGCTTGTCTTTGCCTTTCCACTTGTCTTTGTTCTGACTCTCTCTTAGGCTTAAACTTCTTCTTATGTTTCTCTTTATTGTTATAGAGAGCTTGATCAGAGGCGTTCTTGTCATCAAGGTGTTCACGGGCCTCTACTTTTTCTCTGATTTCTGTCACACCCTTCTCAAGGGTCATTTGTGAATCTTTAGCCAGCAGAGTTTGAGTGGTCTGGAAAGATCTTGTTAGAGCTCATAGCAGGTAGGTGAGCTGCTTCTCCACTAAGACTGCATGTTCCGTTCCAACGTTGTGTAATGATAGGAGCAGATCCTTTATTTTTCTGATAAAGGACGTGAGGTCGTTGACATCCCATCTTAGGTAGGTTATCTGATCTTCTAAATGCATGATCTGTGTGTGCGATTTAGTTTGGAACCTAGCTAGTAATGCATCTCACATCTCTCTTGCATTAGAGAGTGAGACGAGGTCAAGCATAATACTATCTTCAATGGAAGAGGACAAGATAACTATTGCTTTGTCATCCATTTCTTTCCATTCTTGTAGCTTGTGCCGGTAGGCGTCTCTTCCGATCAGTCTACCGAAGGCCATAGACCTTCTCCCTTCAAGATGAGAGAAGTCTTTACCTTCCATGCTAGGAAGTTTGACCCGGAGGACTCAAGAACTGTGTATATCGTCGAATGTATACTGCTAATAGATGCCATTTTTGCAAAACAATGTTTCAGCTTGAATTCAAGCTCTTTGTTTTGAATGGAAAGAAACCTTCAAGCTTTGATAACCCTCTGGCTCTGATACCACTGATGGAATCTGATTGGGACGATGAAAAAAAAAACGAAACATGTTGCGGTCGGTGATGGACCATCTGAATCCAGAGATGGAGTGTCAGATAATGCGCTTTCAACGCTTGATTCTGATTTTGCCTAGATAGAGTTGAACTCTCAGCTACGGCTACTGCTGCATCTTTGAATAGTAGATGCAGGAATGTCCATCACCTTCTCAGGTGATTCATGCGAAGTGGTCGAGAATCCAAGACCACTCATCTTGTTACACAAGGCAAGCGAAAGAGGAATCTATATCATCTGAAGATATGAGTACCCTTAGAGCAAGCTCATCAGATCCATGAATCGACGGATATTCTATGGCATAGGAGACCGTGTCATATGAATACAGTTGCTCTATACAACGCTAGTTGGAATGGAGTATCATGAGCATCAGCATCAAAGATGCAGCAGGCCCGAAGTCGTGTGATGCCTGTAACACGGGAAATATGTCACGAATGCCCTTCACAAAGGACTCTTTCAGAACGAAAGAACTTCTGGAACTGGTGCATTCTGACATATGTGGACCCTTTGATGTGGTCTCCTTGGGAGGATCGAAATACTACATTACCTTCATTGATGACTTCAGTAAGTTTGCAACTGTGTACTTCATCCACAATAAGTCAGAGGCTTTGGATAAATTCACATAGTTCGTGAATTGGGCTAAAAAATGGACTGACAAGAAAGTGAAGTAGCTAAGGATGGACAAAGGTGGAGAGTACGTCTCCAAGCATTTCGTAGAGTTTTGTACTAGTCAAGGCATTCTTCACTTGAAGACAACAACTTACATGCCACGACACAATGGCGTTGTAGAGAGGTGGAACAGGATTCTCATGGAAGCCACAAGATCCATGATGGCCTACTCTAAGGTATCAAAATGGTTATGGGCCTACTTGTAGAACTAGACAGGTAAGTCTGGAGTTCCCCGCACTACACCACATGAGGTATGGTGGGGTAGCAAGCCAAGTCTGACACATGTGCACATCTTTGGATGTGTTACATGTGCCCACATTCTAGATCAGAAAAGGAAGAAGTTGGACAAAAATGTGGAGCCAGACAAATAAAAACGGTCGCAGATGTCAGATTTGATGAATCAAGGACAATGGTTGATGGAGATCCAGTCGTCTACTAGATTCTTAGCAAGAGCTACTACAATCTACCCACACACATAGAGGGAGCAGACCTGATCAGGATGTTCACATACCACACCAGTTGAGCGACGATTCGGATGATGGAGAAGCGAACGATGACAATTCCTGGAATGCATAATGGTTCCTCCAGCAATTACAAGAAAAAGGCAAGGCCATAGCACTTCCAGTACAATTTCCACGAAGGTCTACCAGAGAGAGAAGACTACCCGCAAGGTATGGAGAGTACGATTTTGCATCCGCTATAGAAGAATGTTGTGGATTTGGTGGAGAACCTCAAGCATATGATGAAGTAGTCAGCTATCCAGATAAGGACAAATGGATACAGGTTATGGAGGCAGAGATGGACTGTCATTCTGCTTCATCTCTGGGATAGTCTTCATTTGTCAGCATTGTGCCAAATACCATTGGAGTATTTACTCTTTTGCAATTTGTCATATCAAAATCATCAATGATCTTTTGAATGTATCTTGACTGGTGTAGATACAATCTCCCAACCTGAAGATCTCTATCGAATTGTAAGCCCAAGTAGCACTTTGTTTCCCCAAGGTCTGATATTTCAAAGTGATTCAAAATATCTGCCTTCACCTGTGCAATCAGATTGTGTTAGCATCCATGCTAACACAGAAAAAATAAAAAAGAGAATAATAAAACTCCATGGCATGTGTTTTGTAAGACCACGTGCGAGTGTTTGTTAATAAACTTCCGCCATGGCATGTGTTTGTAAGCCCATGAGTAGAAGCTAAAAAAATAATAAAATAGCTTAAACTTAGATTTAGAACTTAGACTTAGGAAACTTAAGATTAGAAATATTTTATCTAAAGTTTTCCTAAGTTAAGAAACTTTGAAGTTATAAATCCTAAGTTAGAAGTTTTAGAAAGGCTAGAAATAGATTAGTCCCATAAGTTTGTGGAATCTTATGGAAGACCCTCCTTGCCATAAAAGGAGAGGTATTTGCCTTGTAAATAACACTTTTGAGATTAGGCTATCAAGTTCTCTATTTTTGAAATTATCTTACTATTTCACTTGTGTTCCCATTGGAAGGTGCATAGCTTGAGGGAAGGTGCTCGGGCCTCCTCTTGCCTCCTTTCATTGGTTCTTTATTGTGGATGTTTTTAATTGATTGATGCTTAGTTTAGCTGCAATCTATCTTTTCAATCCCTTTAGGTGTTAATCTAGGATTTAGTTTAATCACCTTGCTAGTTGGGTAAGCCTTAGTAAGGTTTTGCATTTTGTCATCTTAGTTAGTTTCATTTCTATTTCGAGCACTAGTTGGGTAAGCCTTAGTGCTTCATCATTGTTTTTTCTATTTTCGCATTCCGTCTGAAGCTTGGTAGAAACTTAGAAAGTGGACGATCCTCTCTATACTACACCACATCATGATTTACTTCCAACATTGGCACCGTTGTCGCTTTTTAAGTATTTTTTTACCTAGCTTCTTTTCCTTTTGTTTTCTCGCTTCTGTGTTGTGTGTTTGCATGTCTCCAATCTTCTAACCACAGCACAAGTCTTCTCTCCAGGTCCTACACGAGCTGCGGAGCAACTTATCAAGTCGGGAGAAAGCAAGAAAAGAGTCAACTTGGGCATTTTCTTTGAAAAGAAGTGACTCAAGTGACCTTTTTCCGAACCAACCAGGTATATCAGAATTCGCAAGTCTATTTGCAGTCCTAACAAACCCTGATCTTTCATTTTATCACCTCCACGAATTCTGATCACGGTCAGATTCTGAGAAAACAGCCTGATATACTGTCAAAATCCCTTATTTCTCACCCAAATCTTTGTCCTAGAATTCGTCGACTTCATTGAGGCTAGATCTCATCAAGATCAGTCCTCCAGCAGCTCCGCGAATTCTATCTCAGAGATTTTGCCTGTTTTCTGTCAGAAAGTCACATTTTTTTTCCATATTTCTTATCTGCTAGTAAAACCTCTCTATTAGAAATCGCCATCCAGCCTACGAAATCGTTCTCAGTGAGTACGAATTCCTTGTTCCACCCACGAATTCTAACAGTTTAAATTTTTTTCAAAAAAAATATAAAAAAATCAATATTCTGACAGAAAAACTCCTTGTCAGAATTCGCGAATGTTACAATTCAATTTATCTGCCTCTCCACGATTTCTCAGCCTATCCACAAGTTCTATTACGGCCAGAAAGACCAGTTTTTTTGTCCTACACTCTCCATTTTTCTGCAAGCAAACTATCTTTTTCTACCAAGTACAGTATTGACCTGATCATCTGTATTGTTACTCTCCTCCACACTCTGCATCATGTCTCGTGACTATGCTGAATCTTCTAATCCAGCTCCTCCATGACTAGAACGCAGAATTCCACATATCGATGCACCAAAGTGCGATGGAGAATCTGACCCAGTCCGATTTCTTCAAGACTTTGATAATGCATGCCGTTTTTATGGAGATACCTCTGAAACTAAAAAGCTTCACCTATTTTCCATGGTACTCTATGGAACAGCCAAGGAGTGGTATTTGAATCTCGAAGCTCCTGATCTTGCTTCTTGGACCACCCTCAGGGACGGTCTCTACTGGTGAATGCTTTCTGGATGTCCAGATTGTAGAGCTTGTATACCTTGTGATCTGGAGAGTAGCCAATGAAAATTGATTTTTTGCTTGTGTCATCCAGCTTCTTTCTTAGATCAGCAAGGATCTAAGAGCAAGCATCTAGACACTCGAATATGCTTGAGTGATGGTTTCGATCATGTCCATACCTCATACGGTATTTTTTCATTTAGGGCCTTTGTGATGGATCGATTCTGTTAATAGACAGCAGTCGTAATAGCTTCTGCCCAAAATATCTTTGGAAGAGAGACATGGGCCAACATGCTCTTGGCACTTTTGATAAGTGTCTGATTCTTCCTTTCTGCTACACCATTGGCCCCCTCCATCAATACGTAGAGCCTTTCTCAGGATTAAATTATTGAAGAGAAGAAACTCGATACCATAAGGGATCCTTCTCCTTCACTTGAAATTGAATCTTCTGCTTTCTCATTGATGATGTTGGCTTGCTTAAGTTAATTTTTCTTCTTGAAGCAATTAGTGGCATAATGGCCTTTCTTGCCAAAAAAAAAACACTTGATCTTCTTCTTCTTGAACTTGGAGGAAAAAGGATGTGAAGAATCATCTTCTTCTCCATCTTTGTCTTTGTCCTTTGCTTCGTCTTGATGGAATCTGTGCCAGAATAATCAGATCACTCTCTTACCACTGTTGAGAATTCCAACAGTCTGGTTCAAACGACGATTTCCGTTTGAGCTCGGATCTGTCGGACGAAGCTACTGCTTCAAACCGCGATCAGTCATCCTCCGTGCAGCATATAGCTACTGCTAATCTGACAATGAATTTATAAATAGCAGATAAATCTAATGACAACGAAAATATATCTACTTTAAATTGAACAAGCATCACAACATTTAGAGAGATTGCACACATTGAACAAAAAACTGTAACTCGTCTATTTTATCAAAATCGAGTATACATTAGTAATTTCTTTTGGGATGCTGTCTGTTTTTTAGATCAGCGCGTCAACGCAAGAAGATATTCTCTCTTGCAAATGAACTAGCTATTGCTATAACTATCTCACGTCCTTGATACTCACCTCTCTAAGTGTTGCGTTTTTGGACTCTGATTGTTATCTATGGATATCTATCCAATACATTCATTATACTGGGCTAGATTACAAGATTTGATTAGCTAAGTAGGCTAACTTAACTATGTCTTTGTTAACGTTGCATGGCGGCAGTGGATTGTGATAGCTTAAAAAAAACTTCACGCCTGAGTAGTTGAGGTCCGATTGTTCGTCCATGCTCGATATGTCATCTTGGACTTGGCTTGTGGATGCCCAATTAGTCGGCGTTTTCCTCACTCGATATGTCGGCCTAGCCCGATAGAGAGAACTATAAGCAGAGACAGACAAGATGCTAAAGCTTTGAAAAAGTAGAAACACAAGATTTCTTCAGCTCTCTCTCAAAGCGGGTATTTTCCTAATTCCCAAGCTTAACCTTCGTCTCTCAAACATTGCCTTGTCTAGAGGCTTCGTAAAGATATCAGCTACCATATGCTTTGTCGATATTAAGGTAATCTTCATCTCGTCCTTTTCAACCAGATCCCTGATCAAGTGATACTTGATGGCAATGTGTTTTGTTCTGGAATAAAGCACTGGGTCTGTTGTCAGATGAATAGCAGATGTGTTGTCCATGTGCAAGTCCATGTGCATGATCAATGGTTTATCGGTGCTCTGTCCTAGTCCTCCTAGGAATTGTCTGAGCCATGTCAACTCATTAGCCATTTTGGCTATAGCAACATATCTGTCTCATAGGATGATTGGGCAGTTATTGTCTACTTTCTGTTGATCTAGATAACAGCTGCATCAGCTGTTATGGTGCATCCTCCTGAGACGCTTTTACTATCATCTTTCAGAGACGCCCAACTTGCATTACTGTAGGATTCAATCTTGAATCCCGCATCTCGACAATAGCGGCCATAGTCCTTTGTGTTCTGCAGGTATTGCAGGATCCTCTTGGCGATTTTCCAGTGCGTTGGACCTAGATTGATATTGAACTGGCTCAATTTGAACACTACGTAAGCAATGTCTGGCCGCATAATGTCTGCCAAGTACATCAAGAAACCAATAAGCCTTCTGTAAGGCTTATGCTTCATTGCTTGTCATTCTACTTCATCTCTGGGACAGTCTTCATTTGTCAGCATTGTGCCAAGGACCATTGGAGTATCTACTCTCTTGCAATCTGTCATGTCAAAATCATCAATGATCTTCTGAATGTATCTTGATTGGTGTAGATACAATCTCCCAACCTAAAGATCTCTGTTGATCTGTAAGCCCAAGTAGCACTTTGTTTCCCCTAGGTCCGAAAGTGATTCGAAATATCTGCTTTCACTTGTGCAATCAGATTGTCGCTCCATGATAAAATCAGTGTGTCATCTACATAGACATCGATTATGATGATCTTTTCATTTATGACTTTCACATAAACGTTGTAGTCAGCCATTAAAGGCTGGAAGCCCAAGGATCATGATCCTTCTTCTTGTACCACTGTCTGGCGGACTGTTTCAGTCCATTGTTGCTTCTGTGCATATTAACCAAAGTTTCAACCGCTATACAAGACACCACTGAAGTGAATAAACAAACATGGCAACAAATGCAAGAGAGCTCGGAGCGACATTGGCAGAAAATGTTAGAGTTGATGATGTCACGTTTTGAATCTGTGATGAGTACTACTCTACAAAAACAAGATGTTCATCGAGGTCAAAATCCTTTGTCTTTTCTGAATGCTTCAACATCCAAAATTCCAGGACAAGGTAGTTATGATCATCTGGAGACATTGCAAAACAACAAGAAAAAGCAACAAGTATGTGATGATCAACCTATTTGGTTGCAACCAACTGTTCCAATACCAAACAATTTTCCACTTCAAGCTTCTGGACTTCTTCCTACTGTTGTGGCTGCTCAAAAATCCACAACAATGGGTACTACAAGAGCTCGAATCATACAACAAATTGCCACCTCATTATCGGAATGCTGTAAATTTTAATACTCATATAAGTATTATGGATCGCGCTCAAAAGAATCAAGGTTTTAAGAGGGATGGTAATGATTTTAAAGATAAAATCTTCATGCCTAACTTTAGTGGAAACATCGATACTATAGAGGTAGAAGAATGGCTACACAAATTGGATAAATATTCCAATTATTTCCAAGGACTGACCAAGCGAAGATTGCTTATGCTTCACTACACTTTGAGGGTCCAGCTTATGTTTGGTGGAAGAAAGCTGAGGCTGATCCACATGTTCAACCAACGATCTACAATTGGCTGCAGTTCGAGCACCTATGTACTAAGGTTTTCTTGAACCCATTCTTGGAGAAAATTTTCTTTCAATGCTAGTGCTCAATTCAGCAAACAGGCTCAGTCCAAGATTATAATCATGAATTTTGGCAATTGACACTTGAGGTCAAATTGGACGAAAGTGCACATTTACACTGATATATCCATGGGTTACAACCTCAAATTGGAGCTGATGTGGAAGCAGCCAGATGTACACATTTGGATTCAGCAATGCAATTAGCTTTGATCCACGAACAAAAATACCCTTCAATAACTAAAATTTACCAGAAATAAGAGATGACTACAATCAACACATCTTCTTATACGTTTGGGGTTCCAAAGTCCCAATCTAATATCGGTCAATTTTACAAGTCAAACATCTCGAAGGGAGTCTTTAAGGATAACAAAAGTAACAATAATACTTATTATGCATTATCCAACGGTCAAAGTTGATGATAAACCGAGAAGTAAAATTGCTGGGAAGGGAACATTATCTACAATAACGGGCAATCAAAAGCCAAGACCTGTTCAGAGACTGTCAGATGACCGAGAGAGAGAGAGAGAGAGAGAGAGAGAGAGAGAGAGAGAGAGAGAGAGAGAGAGAGAGAGAGAGAGAGAGAGAGAGAGAGAGAGAGAGAGAGAGAGAGAGAGAGAGAGAGAGAGAGAGAGAGAGAGAGAGAGAGAGAGAGAGAGAGAGAGAGAGACTGAAGAGCATTGGGGGTTTGCTTTAGATGGCAGGAGAAATATGACAAGGATCATTGGAAGGTGTGTAAATTTCGTAAATAGGAGGTTTGATTAACAACCATGAGCAGCAATTCCAATGAGAAAAATCAATCAGACAAAAAAAAAGATGAAAATTTATTGAGTGAAGATGACATTCAAATGATGTAAGAATGTCAAGGTGATTCAATTGAAGATGAAGAGCTACAGATTGATAACGGGAGATGATGAAAATGCATCGATAGGAAGGACGTGGATGCAACACTCATGTTCATATCCTTAAATGCATTAATTGGTTCTCATTCTGCTAGGACTTTCTGTATTAAAACAAGAATTAATGGTAGAGAGATTTATATTTTAGTTGATAGTGGGAGTATGCATAACTTCTTCCATAGTCATTCAATCAGGAGTTGTAATATAGCTACTGTGAAGATTCCGAAACCATTGCAAGTACAGATTGCTGATGGGAATTTCATCAATTGTGATAGAATCACAACAAAATCCATGATTCACATGGGTAACTATGAGTTTGAATCAAACTTCCATGTGGTCTACATGGGTCCTATCGACAAGATACTTGGTGTCGAGTGGTTATAGGCATTGGGCGACGTTGCCTGCAATTTTGAGTAGGGAACAATGCATTTCGCATAGTTAGAAAAAGTTTTGGAAGCTCATAGTTGCAGGAAAGAAGAATCAGATTCCAATTTACGCCTGATTACTAATGCACAAGCTTGACGCATATCTCGAAAGCATGTAGATATATTCCTATTGAAAGTGGAAATGGATGAGGGTAAAATTATAGAAGTTGATCAAAGCCTATGTATACAAGGATACAACAAGTTTTAGACAAGTTTAAAGATGTGTTTTCGAACACACTACCAAAAGGAGATCCTCCAACCAGATTTGTGGACCATGTCATAGAACTTGAACCTGGTTCAAAGCCAGTCAATATTTCTCCTTACAAGTTATCACAATCAGAAAGGGAAGAAATTCAAAAATAGGTCAGGAATTACTTGATCAAGAGTTCATTAGTTTGAGCAAATCACCCTTCGCCTCACCTGTTCTTCTCGTTAAAAAGAATGATGGTACATTTTAAATGTGCATAGATTATCATGCACTCAATAAGGTTACCATCAAGAATATATTCCCAATTCCTTGGGTTGATGACTTATTAGATGCCTTTAAAGGAGCACAATTGTTTTCAAATATTGATCTTTGTTATGGGTATCACCAAATAAAAATAACCAAGGAGGATCAACACAAGACTACTTTCCAAACAGATAGGGGGCATTATCAATTCAAAGTTATGCCTTTTGGTTTAACCAATGCACCGGCTACCTTCCAAGCATTGATGAATCGAATCTTTGGGCCATACTTGTACAACTTTATCTTGGTGTTCTTTGATGACATATTGATTTATAGCCGAAACTTAAAAGAACATGCTCAGCACTTGGAAGTGGCTTTCGAATTGTTGCAGGAATATAAGTTGTTCGCCAAGATGTCAAAATGTGAGTTCACCCAACAAGAGATTGAGTATTTGGGGCATATGTTGACTAAAGATGGCATTAAGGTGGATCAACGTAAGGTCGAGGTGGTTAAAAATTGGAAGAGCCCTAAAACTTTCCGACATTTAATGGGATTTTTGGGATCTGTATCTTATTATCGATGATTTATATTCAACTTTTCAAGAATAGAAACATCTCTCACGCACTTGTTGATGAAAGAAAAATTCAAATGGAATGAAGATGCTCATAGGAGCTTCAATCAATTAAAGGAGGCCTTGGTGAATGCTCCGGTCTTGGTACAACCAAACTTCAATTTACCTTTCAAAGTGACTGTTGATGCAAGTGGAAGTGGATTAGGAGCCATACTAAGTCAGAAGGATGGTGTGATGGCCTACGAGAGTCGAAAATTGACCGACAAGGAGATGTCATATCCTACGCACCATGACAAGGAGATGGTGGCTATAGTTCATGCCTTGAAAAAATGGCGACACTATCTTTATGGGTCGAAATCTATTTTGAAGATCGTTGAAGACTTGGCCATCCTCAACAACTTCCAAGAACTAGCATTTAGAACAAGTCTGCAAAAACACTTTACTTTTTCAACAGTCTACAAAAATACACTAACTGTCGCATAGTTCGCATTTGTTGCACTTTTTAAAAAATTGCGACACTTGCCTTCGGCTTCTTCCGTTCAATTATTTTGAAGAAGTTATCTTATGTGCAATTCAAAAGTTTAACTGTTTTCAGCACCTTCGGCTTTTTCGCATTTTTTCCAAAAAATGTGAAGAGAGAGAAAATGCCGAAGGGCGTCTATTTTGAACGAGGAACATTCCCAGTCACTTTCTAGAATTTGTGAAGTGAGAGAAAACCACTTCTCCTAAAATGCGAAGTGAGAGATTTGCGACATCCTCGTCCGCGTCAACATTCCTTATGGGTTGACAGTGTACACAATGTACAGTTGTCATCTCAAGCCAATACTTCCAAGTACAACGTCTTACCTATTTAAATGACAAACATTTATTGTAATTAGTAAATGGATGCAATCTATAAATGGATCATCACAGCACACTCTATGTGATGCTCCGTCCATGAGACAAATGATTTTGAGCCTCCCAGTTACATCGTCATTCTGGTTGTAATTGTCATTGTTATGCTTTAGTATAATATAGCAGCAACATGCTTTTCTATCTATGTATAATGTAGATGAATGCTTGTTGTGATTTGAATGCACTTCATGATGGAAATTCTGAGTCCGTCCGCAGGGCTCCAACCCGACTGTCTGGTAATGGCAATCGTAATTTCGTTTGAAATATGGTCAACAAAGCATCCACCATTTCTCTTGTTTTAGAGAGTGTGGCTAAATCAAGTGTTAAGCTGTCTTTGATGTAGGAAGACAACACGGCTACTGCCTTATCGTTCTTCTCTCTCCATTCTCGTAGCTCTTTGTCGGTGGTTGTGGGCATCTCTTCTGTGCCATCAACCCAGGGCCATAGACCTTCTCCTTTCAGTATGAGAAAAGTCTTCAACTTCCATGCTAGGAAGTTTGATCCTGAAGAATCAAGGATTGTGCAGATATTTGATTGAATGCTGCTAATGAATGCCATGTGCTCTGATAATCAAAGTTTTGGCTCTAATACCACTGATGGAAATTATGAGTCCGTCCACAGGGCTCCGACCTGACTGCTTGGTGATGGCAATCGTGTTCATAGATCACTGATGCAGAATGAAAGGTCGGATAGAGCAAACTTGGCAGGATTAGCTACTGCTTCTCACTGATTCTCTCGCAAACCCCATATCGATTCTAACAATCTGCTGTAAAAATCAAACTTGTAAACAACTGATAATGTTGAATAAGACAACAACAAAAAATTATCTACTGATAGCATACATTCAAGTTCTACAAATCATACACATCAACAAACAGAACATTGAGAATAACAAATTGCTTTTATATCAGAACTGAATTTACAATACAATTCTTGAACGACGTCTGTTTCCCAGCTCAGTGCATTGGCGCGAGAGAGATGTTCTCTTCTCGCGAATAATATAACTAGCTACTACTAATTTGCTCTGGAGCTATCTCAGACTGCCTGTCTGTATTTTGTCCGTGATTGTGTGTGTCTTCATCTGCATGTTTTGCATCCTTTGTTGATCTCTTTTATGTGATCGATCCAAGGGACTGATTAAGTTAGAAGAACTAATAAGAAGAAAATGCATTAACCTTAACCGAAACTAATTCCATCGTTCTTCAGGTGAATGGCAGATGTATTATCCATGAATAGTAGCGGCTGCTCGTTGGAGTTCTCTCCAAGTCCATCAGGGAATTGCTTGAGCCATGTAAGCTCGATTGCCATCTTGGCTGCTGCAATATACTCCGCTTCGCAAGATGATTGCATGGTCACGGTCTGCTTCCTGTTGATCCATATGACAGCTGCTCCGACTGCTATCATGCATCCTTCTGAGATGCTCTTGCAGTCATCTTTCAGGGACGCCCAGCTTGCATCGGCATAGGATTTAATCTAGAATCCTTCATGCTGAGAGAAACACGGCCCACAATCCTTCGTCTGTTGAAGGTATTGCAGAATTCTCTTGGCTATCTTCTAGTGCATATGGCTTGGATTGACATTAAACTGGCTCATTCCGAAAACTGCATAAGCAATGTCAAGGTGTGTATTATTTTCTAAGTACATGAGTGACCCGATTAATCTCCTGTAAGGCACGTTCTGCATGGCTTCCTACTCTTCTGCATTCGGCGAGCAATCTTGCTTGGTCAGAACTGTTCCAGCTACCATCGGCGTGTTAGCTCCCTTGCAGTCCGTCATTTGAAAATCATCAATGATTTTCTGAATGTATCTTGACTGGTGAAGATACAGCTTCCCTCCGTCAAGATCTCTGTCAACCTGCAATCCTAGGTAGCATTTTGCTTCCCCTAGGTCTGATATTTCAAAATGCTGTGAAATATCATGCTTTACCTAAGCAATCAGCTTGTTGCTTCTGGACAGGATCAAGGTGTCATCCACGTAGACTGCTATGATTATGATTTTTCCATTTGTGAACTTTGTATAGACATTGTAGTCGGCAATCAATGGTTGAAATCCTAGGGAGCTGAGGGTTGATCCTTCTTTTGGTGCAGTCCATATATGCTTCTTTGCATTTGGCAGGCGTAGTTGGCAAAGCGTGAGCAGATAAATCCCGATGGCTGGTCCATATAGACCTCTTCATTCAACTCGTCGTGTAAGAAGGCAGTCTTCTCATCCACGATGTGGATCTTGAGACTCTGTGTTGCTGTGTATGCAAATAACAAGCGTAGGGACGAATGCTTTACGACTGAAAAAAAAGATTTCAGTATAGTCAACACCATAATTCTGAGAGATACCTTTTGCCACTAATCTAACCTTGTATTTGGATACGTTGCCATCAGGTCCATTTTTTTACTTATAAACCCATTTGCATTTTACAGTCCTCTTGTTTACTGGTAATGGCTCCAGATTTCAGACGTTGTTCTGCTCCATGGATTTCATCTCGTCTTCCATCGTTTCAATCCACTTGTCCTTATCTAGACATCTGATAGCTTCCTCATATGATTGAGGTTCTCCTCCAAATCCACAAATCTCCTCTAATATAGAGATTGAGCTGTCAGGTGCAAATCTGACAGGTGCTCTTCTTTTCCTCGTGGATCTTCTTGGAGAGTTCGCAGTCAGATCGATGGCCTTGTCTTTATTGACTGCTGCAATGTGGTGAGCAGCAAGTGTCCTAAGCACAGGATGTGCGTCTTGCTGGTTGTCGTCTGAACAGTCACTCTGTCCATTTGGAATTTGAGCATCTTGTTCCGGGTGCTCAAGGTTCGATCCCTCCGTAGATGTTGGCAGGTCATAGTAGCCTCTGGTCAAGATTTCGTAGCCAACTGGATCTTCGTCAGCCGTTGTCTTTGACTCATCAAATCTGATGTCTCTGACAGTCTTGATTTGTCTGCTATCACATGTAGATCTTGTAGTATGATGAATGGACATCATATCCTACAAGGAATCCTTGTTCGGCCTTTTCGTCCAGCTTCTTTCTTTTTTGATCTGGAATGTGGGCATATTCAACGCATCCAAAAATACGTACATGTGCCAGACTCGGTTTGTTGTCCCAGCAAAGCTCGTGTGGCATGGTATGTGCAATGTTGGATCGACCTATCCTGTTCTGCAAATAGTTGGCTATAGCTACTGCTTCAGTCCATAAGATTTTTGATGCTTTTGAATAGGCCATCATGGATCTCGCAGCTTCCATGAAAGTCCAATTTCTCCTCTCTGTCACACCATTGTGCTGTGGTGTGTAGGCTGTAGTTTGTAAGTGAAGACCTCTGTTGGTGCAAAACTCAGCAAAGTGTTTGGAGACGTATTCTCCTCCTCTGTCTGTTCTCAGCTACTTCATCTTCTTGTCAACCCATTTCACGAACTCTGTGAATTTGTCCAGGGCCTCTGATTTGTTGTGGATAAAGTACATGGCTGCAAACTTGCTAAAATCGTCGATGAAAGTGATGTAGTATTTTGAACCTCCCAGGGAGACCACATCAAACAGTCCACAAATGTCAGAGTGTACCAGCTCTAGGAGTTCTTTCGTTCTAAAAGAGTCCTTGGTGAATGGTATACATGACATCTTGCCTTTGTTACAAGCATCGCAGGACTTCAAGCATGCTGCATCTTTGATGTCAACGACAACGAAAGCTCCGCTCTAGCTAGCATTGTATAAAGCGATTTGTATTCATGTGATACAGCCTCCTGTACCATGTAATATCCACTATCTCTTGTGTATCTAAAGTTGATGTCGCACAAACATCAGCACACAAGTAAGCTGCTGGGGTCTTGCCGTTGTTGGCTCTGTCTTTGGCCATCTTGGAGGACTCTGGTTCCTCCATGTAGGATGAGCTATTGTCGCTCTCCCGTCTGTTCTGAGCTTTCTTGTTTTTGGGATTTTGGTTGCAATCAATGGCTGCATGACCTTTCTTGTGACAGTGGATGCACTCTATCTTTGGATTGAGTCAGCACTTATCGACAATGTGGCCTTCTCGTGTGCATCTCGTGTAGGTCTTCTTCTCACCGTTCTATTGTCTTGGTTTATTTCTGCTCTTTCAGTTGCTTTCTTTCGCTCCCTCTGACTACTACTTTTGATCTTGTCTTTGGTCTGACTCCCTCTTAGGCTTGGAGTTCTTCCTCTACTTCTCTTTGTTGTTGTAGAGAGCTTGATCAGAGTTATCCCTATCATTAAGGTGTTCGCGGGCTTCCACCTCTTCTCTAATCTTGATTATAGCCTTCTCAAGAGTCATCATTGGATCTTTAGCAAGTAGTGTTCGGGTCGTTTGAAACGATTTTGGTATGAGAGAAGTCTTCACCTTCCATATGAGAGAAGTCTTCTCCTTTCAACATGAGAGAAGTCTTCACCTTCCATACTAGGAAATTTGATCCTGAATAATCAAGGATTGTGCAGATATTTAATTAGATGCTACTAATGGATGGCATGTATTCTGATAATCAAAGTCGTGGTTCTGATACCACTAATGGAAATTCTGAGTTCGTCTGTAGGGCTCCGACCCGCGACTGCCTGGTGATGGCAATCGTGTTCAGAGATCTGCAGAATGAAAGGCCAGATAGAGCAGACTTGGCAGGAGTAGCTATTGCTTCTCACTGCGGTCTAATTCTCTCCCAAACCCCAGATCGATTCTAACGATCTGTTATAAAAATTAAACTTGTAAACAACAAATAATGTTGAATAAGACAACAACGAAAATTTATCTACTGATAACATGCATTCAAGCTCTACAGATCATACACATCAACGAACAGAACATTGAGAAAAAAAAAATTGCTTCTAGTTACAATACAATTCTTGAGCGATGTCTGTTTTTCAGATCAGCGCATTGGTGCGAGAGAGATGTTCTCTTCTCGCGAATAGTATGACTAGCTACTGCTAATCGGTAGACTCGCTTTGGAGCTATATCAAATTGTCTGCCTGTATTTTGTCCGTGACTATGTGTGTCTTCATTTGCATGTTTTGCATCCTTCGTTGATCTCTTTTATGTGATCGATCCAAGGGACTGATTAAGAAATGTGTTAGTCTTAACTGAAACTGATTCCAGTTTTTTGTCGTTGTCCTCTGTGAATCATCCGTCTTTTTTTGTCCATTGCGCTTGGACAGTGTCGCCTTTTGTTTTTGAGGACACCTTTGCTTTTCAAGAGAACCTTCGCTTTCTTTTAAGGGCACCTTCGCTTTTTCCCGAAAAAGGAGAAAAACATGAAGGTAGGTCTGAAAATGATTTTAAGGCATTTTAAAGACAGTGTCGTTTTTTCGAAAAGGCAAAAAATGCGACAGTAGGACAATGTCCCTTTTTCTAAGGGTAGGTGTCGCTTTTTCTAAGGGTCTAAACCTTTCTAAGGCATTTTTACTTCTAGATAAATCTTTTTCAGTAATACCACACACAAACCATTTCTAATCTCTTCGATGGACTATACTCATTTTGTTTTTGTGACTATGAATTAATTTATAAGATTCTATTGGGCAACATAACATTTGAGCTGTGATTATATTGAGCAATAAACAATCTATTAGACTATTTTTGCATCTAGTAGCCCTTATAACGGGAGAGCTGTTCCGCAAATATTCTTGCTCTCTTCTTCGTTCGCGTTCTCCATACTCCCTAACATTCTCGAAAACATGGATTTGCTCAGGACTGAATACAGCGATACAAAGCCAATTTTTGCGTAAGCAGAACATGTATAAGGATTAGCATGACATAGACGTGTCCTAATACCTACGTATTCACAACATTCAACCATGCCAATATTTAACGCTACCCACGTAGGTGTCACATTAGGCTTCTGGTGAGATACGATTGGAAAGCATGGATATGCTCAAGAGTATGGACAACAATGCGTGACTTGCCTTTCTTAACAAGGTTCACATGGATTAGAACGACATGGATTTGCCCTAATACCAACAGACGTGTCCACACTAGGGCTTTTAGCTAGTTAATATACATACGGTTAAAACTTTTCATACATTGTCTAAATACAATATGAATTGATATGGACCAACTGCCCACAAAATGGTCAGGATGACACAAGCCTTGATACAATAGTATTAGGGCTTGGCCTATCGCTAAAAAACTTTATGTTGTTTGAGAAGACTGGACTATGATTTATAAATGTTATTTATGCATTAAGTAGTATAGCTTCTTTTGGACATGCATGACAACTGATGCTCAACTATGACACCTATCTTCCCACTATACTAACTTGTGCAGTTTTTGTTAGAATAAGTTGTGGAAAAAGTACAAAAAGGACCAAGAGTAAATCCTAATCTGATCCTCAAGAGGGATTGGATGTTAGATTTACTTGATCTATCAATCTACATAAGATTAAGATCAATCTAGATCAATTCTAGACATAAAATCCAAACAAGAACAATCATTTATTGAAGGTAAATGTACTTGCTGGTTTCACACGCGTGAAACCCTGTCAGGGTACGGATTCCAACCTGAAAATCAAGTACACATTGATAGAACCTCAAAACAATCAAAACAAATGTAGACAAATGGAGAGAATCACTCAAAATTGCTTCCAAAACCAAGATTGGTGTCTCACATTGATTATGGCCAAATGTGGCTCTATATATACAATAAGTGGGAGCTCGTGGTACTGATCATCCCTTTGATCCCACATGTGTGAAGGTGCTTTGTCATATGATGATTCATCATGCAAAACTGACACTTGGACAAAACCTTCTATTTTGAGCACTTTTGGTCCATTTTCCTTCTATATGGAGATCTACTTGAAAATCTTCTAGAAGTCAAAATTCGTCTTCTTTAGCTTATTCCACACATGTGAGTTGTCCTCTACACATGGGATGTGACACCTAACCAAAGGATGTGGCTCATAAAAGCAATAGACTGATGCCATGTGTCATATGTCTAAAAAATTAGTTTTTGGCCTTTTTAGCCACTAGAACTTGAATTAAATCATATGTACAACCTATATGATTATGCTACATGACAAGTACACTATTTTCACACGTGGAAACAGGCTCCACACATGTGTGTTTATCTATGTACAAGATTTTTGGCCTCTACCAAGCTTATTTTTGCATTTTTCACACTCCTCCTCAAAAATCTAGCTTGGTAAATCTAGCTTGATGGAAAACATGATGATCTTGAACATGGGCTGAATTGGTCTTTGCTGGTTCAAAAGGTGTGAAGATCAGACAATGAGCTTGATGTTGATCTAAAATCACCATATCCATGGTAGTGCTTCTTTGATGTTGACATCTTTGATGAACTTGAGAGCTTTGCACCATCCTAGCACTTCCAAAATTGATCCCTTCCAAATTTCATGTAGATGCTTGACCTTGAGGCTTGCTCCTTCACATGAGATATGCTCCTCTTTCCCTTGAAATGTGAGGCACATGGATTCAACCATATTTCTTGAGTTTATTTTTGGAATCACAATTTGAGAAGGTCTCTCCTCCTCAATCCTTCGCACACTTGAACCTTGAGAAGGATTCTCCTCCTCAATCCTTGGCACATTTGAACCTTGAGATGACTCCTTAAGATCCTCTTCATGGTGCTCCTTTTTGATGAAAATCCGAGACCTCCATGTCTCATAATGATCACAAGTATGACCATTCAATATGCACTTTCTATGATTATCAAGATTACTTATGCTAGAAACATAAGTCCAAAAATCACCACAACTTGGCATGATTTTTCCAATATTGAAATCAAAAGGCATTTCCATTTCAATAAGGCTAACTACTTGCTTATGGATATAAGTGTCCACTTTGGATGCTTCACTTATTCTCATAAGAAGTTTACAACTTGCCTTTAAGATTGAAAACTTACAATTTTCATTTTTATGAATAAACACATCATTCACTATTCAATTTCCTGATGGACATGTGAAGGTAATTGAAAATGTGTTGTATGTTCTTGGCCTTCAAAATAATATTTTATCTGTTGGTACAATGACAGATCATAAGTTGAAGGTGGAGTTCAATGACAAGAAATGCCAGATCAAGGATGTGAAACGGGGTTTCAAGGTGATTGTCGATGGCTTTAGGGATAAAACTTGTGGTTTGTACCAAGTTAAATGCTGTTGTTACGAAGTGCAATGTGTTAGCATCTACATCTATATCACAAAGTGATTTATGGCATAGACGTATGGGGCGTTTGAACTTCAAGAGCTTGAGGTTACTTCGTAAGCTCAAGATGGTAAAACAGATTCACCTAGTTTGGATGACAAGAGTCCATTTTCAAGACAGGTTTACCTAGTTTGGATGACGTATGGGAAGTTTGAACTTCAAGAGCTTGAGGTTACTTTGTAAGCTCAAGATGGTAACAGGTTTACCTAGTTTGGATGACAAGAGTCCATTTGCAAGGAGTGCGTGCTAGGCAAGTTACACAAGAAGAAGTTCAACAAAGAAGGAGCAACAAGGGCAAAACGAGTGCTTGAGTTGATACACTCTGACCTATGTGGGCCAATGAAGGTAATGTCTATTGGTAAAGCATTTTATTTGCTAACCTTCATTGATGGTTACTCACGAAAGACCTAGATCTACACCGTTAAGCAGAAGTCTGACACATTTGGATGCTTCAAAAACTTCAAAGCATTGGCTAAAAATCAATCAGGTGCTAAGATCAAAGTACTTAGGGCAAATCATGGTGGTGAGTATCGTTCCACAGATTTTATTGATTTTTGCAAGGAGCATGGCATTAAACAGGAGTTTGCGCAGGTTGATACACCTCAACAAAATGGGGTAGCTGAAAGAAAGAATCGTACCATTGTCGAAGCAGCTAGGGCAATGATGACACATATGGGAGTTACTGATTTTTTATGGGGAGAAGTTGTCAACATTGCTGTGTTCTTGCAAAATAGAGACCCTATAGTTGTTGTACATAATCACACACTCGAGGAGGCATTCACTGGTAAGAAGCCTAAGATGGATGGGTTGCGAGTATTTGGATGTCGAGTAATGAATTGACTTAGAACGCTTACATCATGACTTATGTCAGGATGAGTAGTTGTGAGATAAATCAGCGAACCACCTAATTGTCGAAATAAAGTAGCATCAACTAGTGCACTCTCATCCTGGTTAGATAGTTTCTTACCAACCTACAAGGTGTGGATACTGGCTTGCTATCGCACATTTTGAAACACTTCAAAATCTCATTCAGTGTGTGATACTACTGCAGCCTTGCCATGCTTCCACTCCCAGACAGTAGTGCATCAAGCCAAGATCAGTCATATCAAAACTGGAGGATAAGTCCTTCTTGATTGCACCAATCAAATTATCATCATTTTCTGTGATTATGAGGTCATCTATGTACAGCACAATCAGTGTGATACTAGAGTCACGAGCAAAGTAGCAAAGATTGAAATATGAAGAAGTGCGTATCAAACCTCTAGATAGGAGATGCTCATCAAAGTGGCTATACCAAGCACGTGGTGCTTGTTTCAATCCGTACAAGGCTTTCTTCAGCTTGCAAACTTTGTCTTCCATGCCATGTGTCACAAAGCCACTAGGTTTCTCCATGTACACTTCTTCTTCAATCTTACAATTATGGACTCGGCTCATTACATTCGCCGCGTGCATTTACATTTACTTTACTTTATGCAAGAGCAGGCCTTGGGCCCTTTTTTATTCATTAGTGACACTTAGACTATATGGTTGGCCTTTGGTCTTATTATTCATTATTTGGCCATTTGGACATATTATTGGAGAGTGGGGGCCTTCTTAAAGGGCGCACTATTTTCCCTCCCAGTTGGGCCCTAGCCACCGGAAGCTTCCTTTTAGGGCTTCCTCTTGGCTATAATTAGGGAAACTGTGTCATTTGTTATTCAGCTGATGATATTGATCTCTCTCTTTAGTCTCCTTAATCTCTCTCTTTTCCGCTTTCTAGGGTTAAGTCTTGCTTATGTGCTGCTTTCATAGCTTAAGTTTTTCTTATGTGATGCTTTCTTAGCTTAGCTCTAGATCAGTTGTGGCTCTATTCATAACTTGGTATTAGAGCACTTTCCTGTGCACTACTTTTTCAGATTTAGTAGAGGCTGTCCAGCACCCTACTAACCCATCACTTTTGTCGATTTTTTCATCAAATTTACATCATTTTTTCAGATTTAGTAGAGGCTATCTAGCACCCTACTAACCCATCACTTTCGTCGATTTTTTCATCAGATTTCCATCATTTTTTTAGATTTGGTGGAGGCTGGCCAACGCCCTACTACCTTGTCACTTTCATCGATTTTCTCCACCGATTTGCTGCCCATTTCGTGGCTTGATTGGAGGCTGTCTAGTGCCCTACTTCATCACCATTCTCAGTGGTTTTCTCCATTTTTTTTCAGGTTATGTGCGGATTTTGGTAGCTACTGCCCAGCACCCTACTACTTTACCATCTTTGACGGATTTCTCCACCAATTTGCTGTCCATTTTGCTGATTGTTTGGAGGCTATTCAGCGCCCTACTTCATCACCATTTTCAACGGTTTCTAGGATTTCCATCGTTTTTTCAGATTTGGTAGAGGCTGGCCAGCGCCCTACTACCTTGTCATCTTCGACGGATTTCTGCACCGATTTGTTGTCCATTTTGCTGATTGTTTGGAGGCTGTTCAGCGCCCTACTTCAACACCATTTTCAACGATTTTTCCATCATGTTGCAGGACATTTGTAGATCTTACTAGCTGCTGCCCAGCACCCATTTTCAATCTGGATCTTTAGCGCTCTCTCTCTCTCTCTCTCTCTCTCTCTCTCTCTCTCTCTCTCTCTCTCTCTCTCTCTCTCTCTCTCTCTCTCTCTCTCTCTCTCTCTCTCTCTCTCTCTCTCTCTCTCTCTCTCTCTCTCTCTCTCTCTCTCTCTCTCTCTCTCTCTAGCCTCCTATCCAAAAATCACCCAATTCCGTAATCGTTTGCTATTCCAAATTTCCAAAATCCTGCAGCCTGATCATCAAAATCCCAACCCTTCCGACTTGTCACTTTCACCTATTATTTTATCCGTTTCCAGCCACCTTTCACAGTTTATTAAGCGCCCATCCTCAACCACATTTCATGGAATTTCAACTCCATTTGATATTCCAATTTGACATTTCCCTCCTGGTTGTCCAACACATTTTTACAGCCTTCATTTTCACTTTTTCCATTTGCTGATTGCTGCCCTTTCTTAGTTGTGATAATATTGGTTTTAATAGACTAATTTGGGGTGACGACAAGAGTCCGCTCCCTCAAGTTTTCATCTATTCCTTCCACTATCATTATGGCACATTCACCTACCCCAAGTGAAACTGTTCAGGATAACTTATCCGATCAGTTTCGGCACATGGATGAAACTCTTTCTGGCCCTGTTCTTCGCTTTGATACAGTTATGACCGGCTTTCCTATTATGCAGTCACATATTGATTATTTACAACCTCATGCTCCTGGAAAAGCTCCTGTCTTTCTTTCATTTGGGACTCCCCCTCCATTTGAATTTCCATCTTCTTCTGCTAGTCAACCTAGTGGTGGACCGTTCATACCACCTAACCCACCTCCTGGTTTCTTTCCACGACCCCAATTCATGAGCCACACTTTGCTCGAGACTTTCTTGATAGGGCACAACAGCTTGCTACCTATTCCGATTCCTCTGACGGAAACTTATTAGAGAATTGGTTTGCTAAGCTTGACACATATTTTCAGATCTACCCTAAGACTGATCCTCAAAAGATCCAGTTGGCTGCTTTACACTTAGATGGATGCATCGCCATGTGGTGGCAAGTTTATCGAGCTGATCCTAATCGGGAAGGGCTCCATATATGGCATACCTTTCATCGTGACCTCTGTCATGTTATGATTGATCCTCAGTGGCTCGATCGCCAACGTGATACATTCTGTAATCTCACTCAGACCAGTGACCTTGTTTTTTATACATATTAGTTTATGGAGCTTTCTTATCTTATTACAAATCTACCGCCCATTGAGCTTATTTCTCGTTACATTGCTAGGCTTCGTGGTGCCTTACGTTACGATGTTTCTTCCTTCCATCCTCCCACACTTGTTGAGGCGATGTCTCTTGCCAGTACTTTATAGCACAAGTACTTTGACACCCTTCCTTCTCGCTTAACCCGACCCCGTCCTTCTGCTTCATCTTTTTCCGCTATGTCCACCCCTACACCCTTCAGTTCCAGTTCCTTGCATTGTGGACCCTCGACCTGCTTTTGTCCGACGTTACATGTCTACAAAGTTTGTTGACCTTCAGGATATCCTGATGGCTTGGGTTATTGCCTCCGTTCCAGTTACTGTTTGTCTAGGTGATCTTCAGATTCTCCATCATTTCAGGTTGCTCCATATCGCTTGGTCTCCGGTGCTGAGTTGCCACTTTGTTCAGGTTTTCTGAGACCATCAGAGTAGCTTGAGAAAGTTCCTTCTCCTCTCTTGGATAGTTTTTGGGGATGTTGCCGCCATATACTTTACTATTGCTCATATGTGCTTTGATACTCATTCTCAGCTTCACGTGGATATTGATACGATGCTTGCTACTGATGTTGGGGATCCTATTCCTCGTTCCAATGCATTTCTTCTATTCCTCACTTGTGCGCCTGGCGTGTACTTTGGAATTACACTTGTGGCCAGTTTCGATGGGTCATCCGATTCTCCATCCATTTTTGGTGTATCCTATGATGGATTGGTATGTCCATATGAGGTCTTTCTGGATGAGATTTTCGGCTATAGTTTCTCAATTGAGGCCTTTCTAGATTTGTTGCTATTGTTTTTATGCATCATGTCTTTTTAGATGATGCATTAATTTCTTGGACCTTCTGGAGCTTTTGGCATGCTGCTCTTCTCGTGATAGGGGCCTTGAAGGTACCGTGTGTCATTGCTACTTCTCATTCATGGGCCTTATGGATACCTCAGGCTTTTGACCATGCTGGTGCACATTTCTCCATTTTAGCTATCCTTTGTCAGGATGATTTCTTTATGATCCATGTTTCCTAGCATATCACTTGTTTTTCCATGCTACTACAACGTGTTTGTCATCCTGCTTATGTTCCTACTCCTTGGTGCTGGTCTTCCGATGCTGCTATCTTTTCTTGGAGCACCTATATCACTGAGTTTGCACATATGGTTGATGGTTACGTGTATGATGCGGCTATTCGCGATGAGTGTCCATCTCTTTTCCAGTTTCCTTATTGGCTTCTCATTACTGATGCAGTTCTACCTTCTCGGGCTTTTTGGATACCTTGGTATGATGTCCCTATCTTTTGGGCTGATCCTCTACTATCTTGGGCATTATACCTTGGCATTCCTGGTTGCTATTTGATCTTCTTCTGGTTCCTTGGCATTCTTGGTTGTTCCATATTGCTTGGTTTCAAATGACGCGGCCAAGATGTTCCCTTCGTCACCATGATGTTGATCTTGAGCTGTTCCCTTTCTTACCAGCTGCCATTCACTAGGTTCGCCTTCACCATAGTCGATGCTGCCGGCAGATTCAGTTTTTGGTCCAGTTCGATGGTTTTCCTGTTGAGGAGGCCACATGGGAGCCTATTGATGTATTTTATCATACACCGTCTCTTGCGGATTACGATCGTGCTCCTCCTGCACTTGTTGATTCCTCTACATCAGATGCTACTCTAGTTGTTGATGCACCGGGGCTTGTTGTTGTTTGATCCAGTTTCTTTTCGGTGGTTGGGTCTTTTTTTTGTTGTGCCGAGGAGAGTTATGGACTTGGATCATTACATTCGTCGCGTCCATTTACATTTACTTTACTTTATGCATAAGTAGGCCTTGGGCCATATGGTTGGCCTTTGGTCTTATTATTTATTATTAGGCCATTTGGACATATTACTGGAAAGTGGGGGCCTTCTTGGAGGGCACACTATTTTCCCTCCCAGTTGGGCCCTAGCCACCAGAAGCTTCCTTTTAGGGCTTCCTCTTGGCTATAAGTAGAGAGATTGTGTCATTTGTTATTCAGCTGATGATATTGATCTCTCTCTTTAGTCTCCTTAATCTCTCTCTTTCCTGCTTTCTAGGGTTAAGTCTTGTTTATGTGCTGCTTTCATAGCTTAAGTCTTGCTTATGTGATGCTTGCTTAGCTTAGCTCTAGATCAGCTGTGGCTCTATTCGTAACTCTTACCATTCAGGAATGCGGACTTTATGTCCATCTGATGTAGATTCCATCCAAATAATGTCGCCAAAACAATCACCATGCAAAGTGTATTCCACTTGGCCACAGGAGTGAAGGTCTCTTCGTAGTCAATGCTCTTACTTTGCACATAGCCCTTCACTACAAGCCTTGCTTTATGTTTTACAATAGTTTCATCAACATTGTACTTTGTCCTGCATACCCACTAAACGCAGAAATCACAAGACTAGTTAACGCTAATCAACTAATCAGTTACTCTCTGTCATTGCCACTCGTTTCACCTGGGCGTGAAGTCTACGACTCCAAGCCCATTGAACTGCCAACTGGCAGCGCAAAGGTTCTCTTTTGTTTGCTTTCGTTCTTTTCGTTTTGCGTCCCTTTGCGGTTTGCGGTCCTGGAGGTATGTTTACAATTCGCGAATGATTCGCAAATCGTTCGTCCTTCGAGTCAAGGCATGTTGACTTTCGCGAATTGTTCTCGTTCAACCTTCACTTCGTGTTCGTGTTGCAGCAAAGTTGCAGGAGTTCACCATTTTTGACACTCCCTCTTGAACGTTGCAGCTTTGCACGGTCAATCCAATTGTCTTTCTTTGCTTGGCAAAGAGTGGCTTGTCGAGCGGCTTCATGAGCAGATCTGCAATCATGTCTTCTGATTTTATATACTGGACTTGGAGCTCTCCACCTTTGAAACTGCGACGTATTCAGCTTCGCAAGAGGATTGAGCCACCAAGGTTTGTTTTTTGCATATCCAGCTGATTGCAACTCCGCACGCTATTGTACATCCTCCAGTAATGGACTTGCTGTCATCTTTGTAGCTCGCCCAACTTGCATCATTGTAGTGGTGCAACTCGAATCCTTTTTCTTCATTTTCAGCTCTGTAGATTAATCCCATATTCTAGGTACCCTTCAGATACTGTAGGATTCATTTTGCCATTTGCCAATGTGCTAGGCCAGGATTGGAAGAGAATTGGATCAAGGCGTAAACAGAGAAAGCTAGATCGGGTCTGGTACAAATTGTGAGGTACATCAGACTACCGATTAAGTTCTGGTAGGGTATACTTGCCATCTTTTGTTCTTCCTCTTCCGTTTTTGGGCAATCCTGCTTCGTGAGCTTGGCTCCAGCTATCATTGGCATGGTCTTTTCTTTGCAGTCCATCATGTGGTACTACTTGATCACCTTTCTGGCATATTCTAATTGACTCAAGTGCATTTCGCCTTTTGTTCGATCTCTTCTGATCTCCAGCCCCAGGCATTTTGTTGCTTCTCCAAGATCTGTGATCTCATAGCTTTTAGAAATCTGACTCTTCGTGTCTTTTATTAGCATCAAGGAATTTCTGGCTCATTCGACTAGCATTCTGTTTCTTCTTTCTGCTACACCATTGTATTCTGGTGTGTATGCAGGAGTGAACTGATGTTCGATCCTCTGTTCTTCGCATAATCTTGAGAATTATTTGCTTTTGTATTCACCTCCGTTGTCAGATCTAAGGATCTGTATCCTTTTTGAGGTGTGTCGCTCTACAAATGCCACGAACTTCTTGAAGGAATCAAATACTTCGGATTTCTTCTTTAGATAGTAGATCGTGGTCATCCGATTGTAATCATCTATGAACGTCAGAAAATACCTCGAACCTGAGAGCGAATCCATTTTCATCGGTCCACAGACAGCAGAGTGGATGAGCTCACAAACTTCCTTGGCTCTTCTTCCCTCATGTGTGAATGGATTCCGATGTTGCTTGCCTTTTTGACAGGCTTCGCAGAACTGAGTTTCGGGCCTTGAAATCTTGAGACCTATGACTATGTCTTTTCTGCTCATGTCGTACTGGCTCCGCATGTTCAGATGATACATTCTCCTATGCCATAGCTGATTTCCATTTTTTGATGCATTTAATATGCTATCTGAGTTGCTGATTATTTTGGCCTGGTAGAAGTTTCCTTCTCTACATCCGACCGTCAACAACTTGTCTGTCGTTTTGTCGATCATGCGACATGTATTGCCGTCGAACAAAACTTGAATGCCAAGATCTGCCATCTTGGAGACAGCTAGCAGATCTTTTTTGAGTGAGGGCACATAGAGTGCTCCTCGCAGCTCTGCTTGGCCTGACAGTGTTCACAGCTGTAGAGTGCCGATGCCTTTGACATCATGCCTGCTCCCATCACCTAGAATCATTGTTTTGTTGTTTTCGATCTCTTTGAAGTCAATCAAGATCTTCTTGTTGCAGGTGATGTGTGATGTTGCTCCTGAATCAATGACTACATTGTAGTCGTGTTCAGTGTAGCTCATTGAAGCTTCATCGAATATCGTGAAAGCTTCGTCACCTCTATCTGTATCCTTTGATGACTCTACAACATTAGCTTTTTCAGCTTTGTTCTTTCTTTTTGGGTTGAATCTGCAATCGTATGCAGAATTTCCTTTCTTCTTGCAGTGCATGCAAGGTATTGCTGGATTAAACCAACATTTGTTGGCCGTATGGCCTGATTTGTGGCAGTGATCGTAGAAGTGTTCTGATTTTGAATTTCCAGATTCTGTAATTTGCGCTATCAAGACTGATTGCTACTCTTGTCCGGATTGTTGTAGCCATATTGTGTTGTTTGAAAGAATCACTACTGGGATATCAGTAGTGAAAACCTGTGTGCTCTGATACGATGTTGCGGAAGCGAAACTGTTCAGTGTCGCGGAAGCAAAATTGTTTCTTTTTCATTTTCGTTTTCGTATTCGCGAACGATTTTGTGTCTTTGAATTTTCTTTTGCGCGGAAGCTTCATAGGAACCTAGACACGCAACTGCCCATCACATAACACATTTCATTCTAGCAATCAAGACATACAACACAAGACAGGGAGATGCACAAAAATAGAGCAAATGTATTATCAGTTTAATTTTAGAGCGAGATCGTCAGTGTCTCACTCGTTGGCAGAATGACACTTTGCTCTTTTGATGTGTTCTGCTCGTTGGCAGACTTTCATGCATAGCTCTTTAGTTTCTAGTATTTTTCTTTTCTGCTCTACTCGCCACGTCTCTCTCTCTCTCTCTGTCTCTTACAAAAATTCTGTCTATTCTCTTCTCTCTGTTTTATGATCCATAAAGGATAGTTTATATTTCCACAGTGTGGAGTTTACAAGATGGCTTAATGCAGAAATCACAAGACTAGTTAACATTAATCAACTAATCACTTACTCTCCGTCGTTGCCACTCGTTTCATCTGGGCGTGAAGTCTACGACTCCAAGCCCGTTGAGCTGCCAGCTGGCAGCATGAAAGGTTCCCCTTCGTTTGTTTCGTTTCCTTCGTTTGCTTTCGTTCTTTTCATTTCTTTCGTAACTTTTCGTTTTGCGTCCCTTTGCGGTTTGCGGTCCTGGAGGTATGTTTACAATTCGTGAATCGTTCGTCCTTCCAGTCAAGGCACGTTGACTTTTGCGTTGTTCTCATTCGACCTTCGCTTCGTGTTCATGTTGCGACAAAGTTGTAGGAGTTCACCATTTCTGACACACGTCCCTCATCATCATCATCATGATCTTCATGATGTTGTTAGAACTACTTCATCCTCTTTGAGAAGCTTGCATAGCTCATCATTATTCTTTTCTTCATCCCCAAATCTATGGATTTCATCAAATAAGACATCACGGCTTATGTGCACACGTAGCCCCTCCGGATCATAACATCTATATCCCTTGGTTTGTTCATCATATCCTGTAAAAATGCACTTCAAGGCCTTTACCTGCATTTTGGCTCTCTCGCTCTTAGGTATGTGAACATACTCCTAGAGAGATTCACTGGAAAGCAGCGAAGATAATTCTTCGTTATGTGAAGGGCACGTTAACCCATGGATTGTTATATGAGAGGTAGCATACTTTACCAGTTTTACAGGGCTTTGTTGATTCAGATTGGACAGGCTGTATTGATGACATGAGATCTACCGCAGGTTATATATTTCATGTTGGTAATGGTGTATTTTCTTGGTCAAGTAAGAAACAAGACACAGTTGCTCTTTCTACTACGTAAGCGGAATACAAAGCACTATGTTCAACTATGCAGGAAGCAGTTTGGCTAAGAAGAATGTTAGAAGACATTGGAATTCCGTAGAATAAGCCCACTGTGATCAGATGTGACAGTCAAAATGCTATACAACTAGCTAAAAATCTTGTATTTCATGCCGCACGAAACATATATAAATTAAGTATCATTTCATTAGAGAGAAGTTATTATCTAATGAAATAGACGTAGTGCATTGTAAGACAAAGAATCAGTTAGTTGATATATTCACCAAAACTTTAAGTATTGATAAGTTTGAGTTTTTTTAAAGAAAAGCTCCTTGTATGAAAGATAAACTAGGGCTTAAGGGAGAGTGTTAGAATAAGTAAGCCCGAGTTTCTCTCACAGTTCATGCTTTCCATGTTTAGCAGTGATTTCGAGTTTTTTACTACTTTTGTAATAGTATGCATGTGTGCCAGTTTGACGGTACACGTAGTGTAAGTTGGGACACACGTCTCGTAACGGGGACCGAACTGCCATGAAGCGATACCCCACAAAAATTAGACTGTGTATATATATCTTTCAGTCTCTTTTATAAATGCAGTTCAGAAGTGTTCTCTTGGGTTGGTGTGTGATCTCTCTTTACTGTTTATCTGATTTATGTTAGATTGCTTGCAAATTAGCTAACTATACTGCCAGTAAGATCCTTGACAGTTTTGTGTTGTGGGATGGTGGCAAGTATCAGCTGGACGTCTTAAAAGTGGTTATGTTTTATGGTGCATTTTTAGTACCGTACTTTACTTTTCAGCTCTATCTAACCTTGTTGGAATATGAATAAAGGCTTCAAAGGGTTCAGTCTTATGTGAAATTTTGTAGCTCTCTCTCTCTCTCTCTCTCTCATAATGTACTAGTTGATTTCACACTCAATGTTCAATGCTGGATCACACCGAACCCCAGAGCACAAGGCTCCAAACATGTGAATGAAGTAGCATGCATGAGCATAGGGTGAATTTTGCTCTTATATTGCTTATCTAACCATTTTTGATGCCAGGCTCTCTCTTGGTGAACATGGACTTCGTGCATTTGAGTGCTTAACAAGTTATTGGTGAATTGGGGATGTTTTTTGCGGTGAATGTTTCGTTTGTAGTTTCCTTGGAGGCATCTTTTGATGCATTATGCTTTGTACATTCTTTGCCTCTTGATGCATTTCTTGGCTTTTGTTGTCAACAAAAGTTCTTTGCCATATAATAGAATCTTTTGACGTACTCTCTACACATACTGTATCTTATTGATGATTCTCTTTGAATATTGAAACATATCTTAAAATGTGATGCGTTTCACAAGAAGCACTTTATGATGTTTTTCTCCATAGCATATCCTTATTTCTTTGCAATGGTATTACGTAACACAACATCATGATGCGCCATATTTACATTGTTCATCCACATTTATAGGCTAAATTAGTTTTTGGAGCCTATGAGCTCCTGGATGGCCCTATTCTATGACTAAACCAAGATTTGAGCCCATATTGCCATTTGCACAGGTAATCGTTTGATCCATCTCAATTGTTATGGGTGTCTGATGGAGCTTATGGCCGGCATGATATATTATACAGCCCCCCTTCCCAAATGTTAGCTAGGAGTAGCACCTACCAGTTGGGAAATTTTCAATGGTTAAGCAATTCAAATGAAAGTATCTCAACAGTGGAGGGCTTATCGTCCTACCGTGCCATTAAGATATAGCGGAGAGGGACTCCAGGGCATCAGTGGAAGGATGATTGCCACACGAGCCCTTGATCTCTGCAACTTTGAGAGAGAGGCCTTTTTATGGGGGATAATTTTGGTGGGAAAGCACCAACATGGTGGATCAACCGCGGTTCACCACGTAGTCCCAAGGCCTCAGTTTGGTCCTCATAAATAAGAGCCCAAAATAAACGAGGTTTCGCGTGCAGTCTCGCCATTTGCCATTTTCCTGAGGGCGGCAGGAAGGAGGTGAAGAAGAGGGCAGATAGCCTTTCTTCTTCGTCATATATCTATCTCCTCTCTCTCATCTATCTCTATCTCTATTTCTCTCGCTCTCTTTTTCTTCTCCGTAGCTGGATCACTCCATATAGATGCTCTTTCGTGATGTTCTTGAGGCATTGCTCTCCCGATTGATGTGCGCCTTGCCCTGAACGGATCAGTTTTGCAGACGCGGATTTGCTTTCTTCGGCATTAGGGTTTGATGCAACAGCAACGGAGCGCAAATGTGCGATTGATGGAGTGGCTTGTGCGATGCATTGATGATTGGCAGATCTGAAGGACGGGGGTTTGTAATTAGTGGCTAGATTTATTGGTTGTGTGATAGGTGTGGATGCAACGGTGCAGAAAAGTGAATTGGGGTTGAGATATGTGCGCAGATCTTAAATTTGTGGCAAGTTTGGAAGGGTTTGCGGTGGCAGGGGGGATTGTATGGGTGAAGGATGCCGGAACTACGTAGCGGAGCACGGCCACATCGCTCCTTTCCATCTGCAGCGGTAGTGCCTGCAGACGACAAGGTCCTTACCACAAAGAGGGCTAGTAGAAAGAAAACCGGATCTGGGGCACCACCGCAAGCTCCAGCTGTGAGAGGGCGTGCAAGAACACGGGCTGCAGCGGCCAAAGAAGCCGTGTTGGAGCCTGCGCCAAAGGCTGTTGGAAGTGGCAGAATAACCAGACAAACCAGAACTGACAAATCTGCTCCGCAGGCCAGGGTGTCCCCAAGGATTCAGCCACGTCCTTCAAATCAGAGACTTGATCTTGAGCCTGGAGTTGAAGGAGGTGGAAATTTAGAACGGGCGAGCGGAGCGGGTCAGGCAGAGGAGGATAAGATGGACGAAGAAAGTGCAGGCAGAAGCGGTGAGAAGGTACCTGCTGCAGATGAGGAAGGAGCATCTCCTCTTCCTGAGAGGGTTAGTACTTCTCATTACCCCAGCATCAATAAGTTATAACTCCAGCATTAAACTTATTTTCTGACAATTTCGAAGGCGAAGCCGGCAATGCCATAGAGTAGTTATTCAGCTTTGGACTTCTTTTATTCTGTTTAATCAGCTACATCTTTGTTGCCTGTCATTTTGTGGTTATACAGAGCTTTATGGATGCCATTTATCATTTTTGCATCATTCTTTTAATTTTTTTGTTGCAGGTACAAGTTGGAACATCTCCTGTTTATAAGATTGAAAGAAAGCTTGGCAAAGGTGGCTTTGGACAAGTTTATGTGGGTCGTCGTATATGTGGTGGTACAGAGAGGACTGGTCCTCAAGCTGTAGAGGTACATATGCAACCTTGGACAGATACTCTATTTTGTTATACTCATATCAAAGCTTATACAAGGTTTTAAAAACATGAATTGAAACGAAGCACATAAGTGAAAGTATAGATGAGATTTTGAAAAGTCATATTGCCTCAAACATTTGAATGTAGAGTGATCAAACAATTATTATGTCTTGTACTTTGTAAACCGTCCAAATAATTCATTTCTTTTGTTACTTTGCAAGGGTTGGCCTTTCATCAAAATCATGAAGATAGTGCTTATTAGCTGAAGTCTTGATTCATAGTACTTTAAAATCTGTCTATGTATACGGGAATTTATTTGATTGGCTTTGTTTGTAATTATTAGACTTTATCATGGTTTTGCTGTTTCCAAGCTCAACATGTTGGTCGTTTTATGAATGTATGAAAGCTAATATGGAGCATGTTGGTCTTTGTACAACTTTTTGAAAGCTAATGTGTACGCATTTTTATCCACATGAACAGCTCCTACCCTTGGATGTTTTTTTTGGTTATATTTAAATATTATCCTAGGCTAACATCCATGTACTTTAATGCATCTGTTCTTTGGTTTGTTAATGTGGCAAGTTGCCAACTTAGTTACCAACAAATGTTTGGAAGCTTCAAATGTTTCAGTTTTGCACTTGTTTGCAAGTTTTCATGGAAGCTTAAGCATTTGCAAAGGTTGCTCGCCACTTACGAATTATCATTTAGGATGTTGGGGAAGAATGTTTTGTTTTCCTTTGCCCCTTTCTTGTGAGACACCACATGTGGGCAACTTAACATCATTCAAAAGACGAGGGTTTCAATTTGATTGCTTGGACCTATCATCACATTGTCACTTTGGGGCATAGTGACCAGGGAACGGGAACGAAAGCGTCCCTGAAAAAATGGGAACGGGAACAGGAATGCCATGTCAGCATAATAACATATAATCAAAATATACACATACACATCAAAATATGAAAGTTAGAGAATTTTGCATATTGAAATTACACGTAATATAAACAATCCTCTTTCATTTATCTTGTTTTTAGTGACCAGGGAACACATTCCCATTCATGTTCCCAAACTCAAGTTTCCGAGCACGTTCCCAACAAGAGCATGCTGGGAACGCGTGGCACGTCTAAAGAGCCGGGTTCCCGTGTTCCCTCGTCACTACGCTTTGGGGGCCCTCTCCCACTTATCGATCATTTTAAAACGACCCTTAATCATCACTCTTTCATTTAAGAAAAATTGAGTTCTCTCAACATTTGAATAGCAATGTATATTTTTTATCATAAGATTGTAATGTTTAGCGGTTACAATTATGTGCTTCTTATGTTTGTTTAACATGAGATTTTGAACTTTTTTGATTGCATGTGCCATGTGTATTTCTTCTAAGCCTTACGAATGGCTTTATCAATCATTCAAACTGAATTTGTGAATCTGGTTGTATTCCTATCTCACAAAGAGATTTTGAATGCTGTGAAACTTGAAGTTTTGAAAGAACTAGATTAATTGAATACTACATATTTTCTTTCTTGCTTGTGGGAACCCTTTTCTTTTTTTGAAACTATGTTTTGACTTTTTGTCTCACAAATTTTTGCAAGTTACATTGAAATTTGTCCACCATAGTACCCTTACTTTGAGGAATTATGTACCTCACTTAATTGGCTTTGCTATTTAGTGCTTTCTTTGATCATTAGTGAACTAACCCTTCACCTCACATGTTTCTATCTATATTTGTAGCCTGCGTTCATATCTCTCTCTATATATATATGTGTGTGTGTGTGTGTGTGTGCGCGTGTGCATGTATGTATATATCATAGTTGAAGCGAATCTAGAGGCAACGACATGAGCAGAGGCAAAAGCAGAGGCAAAGGCGGAGGTTTAGGGACACAGCCGCACATACCTAAAGGAGGATTCCTACTCGTCTACAAGTGATAGTTATGAGGAGGAATCCCCATCTGATTATGATGCTTCCGAGTCATAGAGATTCATTGGTCTTGGTCTATGTCCATTGTCCATCTATCATACTCATGTAGTTGGCCACACACTCATTGTATATATCAGAGCCTTATTGTTTATGACATCAAACATATTGATCATTCTCATGAGGCACGTGTGGAATGTGGATGAGTCGCCAGGTTTTTGTATCATATATGCACTGTAGTCTTCACTATGTGATTGCTTTCAAGTTTCAGTTTTAACCTTTGGTATGCAGCTTGTGACCTACGTGATGTTTTTCCCCACTCCAACACATAGTTCAATTTTTTTTTAAAGAACATTTTTTTTTTGCAGCGTCTTGATTCGGATGCTGCTGAATCTGGAACCGCATCTTAGTATGTAATCAAAGAGTGGAGAATCATGGGTGTATCACGGTATAAGCAGTAGTATCTCACCTTGACCTTGTAATATATTGGACATCTGAAGAGGAAATGATCCTTCTCAATCTCTCCTAATTTACAGATTTGATAGACCCTGTCCTCTTTTGGTACACTATGAAAAAGTCCTTTCTCGATATGAAACTTATGTGATGATACTTTGAATTGTCCCAATATATACCTCAATCCATATGATAATCCTGCATCTAGATATCTAGGGCGAATAGGATAGCCTGCACAATCAATCTCCATAAAACAAGATTTATAATATAAAAGGGATTTTACCTCGAACTGTCCATCCCAGACTCTATAGACATAAGATATGTATATAAACTGAATAATACAATGGTGTGCCCTTGGAAGTGATGATATAGAAATACCAAGAGAGCCGAGTAGACGCACTATCTGGGCTGGGAATACCATGAGAAATGAAAACCCTGACTAGTTGTGAGGATATTAGAGCCACATAGGACCATTTGGACTCACTACCATCCATCTGTGCCAGCCTTTGAATAAAAATAATGAGTCGAAACACCGCTTCTACTTGAAGTGGAAGAGCTGCAAACTTTTCTACTAAAAATTTGATGTCACCGAGAGCTTCGCTTGAATCATCCATGAAGGTTCTCATTGCAAGATATGCCGGGTGGGTTCATATAATTTAAAAGGTTGGTGTTGCAATATAATTGGCTGACCAATAACTACATATTGAGATTAGACTTAATCATCACTCACTTCAGGAGAATTTGATCTCTCAAAATTTGGATCACAATGTATGCTTTTTATCAATAAAATGGTAGCATTTGTTGGCTTAAGTTATGTGATTTTGTTGTTTGTTTAAAATGATTTTTTGAGCTTTTTTAGTTGCGTCCCGAATGACATTATTGATCTTTCATGTCCAACTTGTAAATATGGATGTATTACAATCTTACAAAGAGATATGGGACATTATGGATGTTGTGAAACTTGAAGTTGGACATTCCATGATTTTTAAGTAGATGCTCTTGAATCAAAAAGATTTGGGCTTACCATGCATCTTATTTGTTTGCACAATTTTAAAAGGTCCTTTGGTTAAGAAATTTTACAATTCAAAAGAACTTGACAATTTTAAGTATTTTCTTCTTATTCATGGACCTTCGTTATTTGAAACTATGTTTTAACTTTTCATTCTTATAAATGTTACTTGCAGGTCGCGTTGAAATTTGAACACCATAGCAGTAAGGGATGCAATTATGGTCCTCCGTATGAGTGGCAAGTTTACACGTAAGGAAGATGAGGCCTATAAAGGCAAGTCTTTGTTTTGATGTATTGAAGTGATAATCAACAAATCAGCTAGCTTACTTTTTATGTCAATTTGCAGCACCCTTGGTGGTAGCCATGGTGTTCCGCGAGTACATTACAAAGGTCGACAAGGAGATTACTATGTCATGGTAAATCTCTCATTAAACATTTTTAAAATTTAGCTATACAAATTAGAGCCTTAAATATCAAGGCATAAACCAGTGCATGTTGAAAGGAAGTTACTCAAGCAGACAAATGTATGCTTATGGTATTTGTGCCTTTAATGCAGGTCATGGACATGTTGGGACCAAGTTTGTGGGATGTATGGAATTCCTCAGGACAAGGGTACAGAGTCTAGATGCTTGCTTGAGAATCTAATTATGGATTTTCACCTGGTTTAGTGAAAAACTTTCACTAGGCATCACTAACAAATGTTGTCTTTCTTGGCGTAGGATGTCCACTGAGATGGTTGCTTGTATTGCGGTGGAGGCAATTTCAATATTGGAAAAAATGCATTCCCGAGGGTATTATCAGATTGCTCATACTAGCCTTTGTTGCATATATTGTTTTTCATACATGATGACGAATGTAGGTGCTGTTATGCACATGATGTGTACCTACTCTCAATATATGATCTGTGCCCACTGCCATGTATGATGAAGATGATGCTTCGAGACTTCGTGCCAAAATAGTAATGATTATCTTGTTTAGTTGCCATACTTACTATGTCAGCATGAGTTTATAAGAAAGTTAGTAGTCCACGTGCCACCTACAATAGGAGAGTCAACAGTCCTCGTCTCACTTTGAAGTTGCATATAGGACAATGAAATAGGTCAAGAAACACATGTTACTTATAGTTTCGTGTATGAAAATAATGAGCCTTGAATGGCGATCCTGAAGTTCACTTAGAGCAACCTCAAAGTTTTATCGAAGAATGAAATGAACAGTTGATTTGTACTTTGTACATTCAAGCAGGTGCTGTATGGTTTAAAGCAAGCGTCTATAGACAAAATAGACATATTTTTAAAGCAAAGGGTTTGTTAGAACAAATTTAGGATCCAATTTCTATGTGAAAAGGGGTGGAAAAAATGACATTGCTGTTATAGTTCTATATGTAGATGATTGAGTTCTTGTAGTGGTCAAGAAAGTTCTCTGTATTGGGTCAAGATGTATATCCTTGTTTAGATGAGCCACCATATTATCTAGTGAAGTTGAATATAGAGCATATGTATGGGAACTTGCCTAAGAAGTCTTTTGGAAGACTAGCCAAGAACAACCTACAACTATCTTGTGTGCTAATCACAGCTGTATTACATTGGCAAAGGATCTAGTCTGTCATGCAAGGATAAATCAGCTCGAAGTGAGTTGTCATTTCATCAGGGAGAAGCTACAAAGCAAAAAAGATTGCGATCAAGTATTGCTGTTTTGAAGATGACAATGAACAATTCTTTACGAAAAGTGCGAGAAAAGAAAAATCTCAAGGCAGAGAAAGTCTATAGCTGTCAAAGAAAACAAAATCATCATAAAGGGGAGTAAAAAGTCAAATTACTAAGTCAACTTGCAACATCATTCTGCCATGTCAGCAGATTGGTGTGCAGGTAATTTGGCGATGAGTCAGCAGGGTCTGCAGGTTACTCAATAAGTGAGTGAGCAGTCCATGTGCCACACATCTTGCGAGTTAGCAGTTCATACGGCACACCTAAAAACTGCATGTGTCGCACGGTCTCGCACCTACAGTTTGCATGCATGATCACAAAGCAGGATCCTCTGGTAAAATAGATTTCCTGATTCAATCCATCAAACCATAGATTCTGGAGAGAGGAGCGCCAATACTTATTACATACCATGTGTGCGCTTTCTAGTTTTAACTGGCATTTTTGCAAATTGTGGGTGAGTCAACTTTTTCTATAATGTCTTTAAAGTTTACATCCATTGGGAGATTTTATAAGCGTTAAGGATCGCACATATTTTTTGTTATGTTCACTTTTAATCTAGATGTGACATCAATTGATGTCAATCATTGGATCTTGTAACGAATTGGGATCAGTCTTTTTCAGGTATGTTCATGGAGATGTTAAGCCGGAAAATTTTTTGTTGGGTCAACCTGGGTCCCCAGATGAGAAAAAGTTGTTTCTTGTAGACCTTGGTTTGGGTAAGTAGTTTTATAGATTGCATCATTGCTCAATCTCTTTTGTTTTAAATGTAGATGCTGTTAGTCGTTCAAGACAAAGATAAACAACTGATTTGCTAGCATATGGTTAATAATGTTCAATCAATTGAGACTGAAATACATTTAAATGCTATCAGCAACAAGGTGGCGGGATGCCAGTACTGGACAACACGTAGATTATGATCAAAGACCAGATGTATTCAGGTAGAAATATGAAATGGCTGAGAGGGAGCAAATTAAATAAGTCTTTTGGAAACTGGTTTTTGCATTGTAAGGCTCTTTATGCATCTACCTCAGGATTTGTGCTCATTGTATAGCAAGAAACAGTAATGCCAACATGCCATAATGATTCATGTGTGTAGGGGCACAGTTCGATATGCTAGTGTTCATGCACATTTGGGACGTACAGGAAGTAGGAGAGACGATTTAGAATCTCTTGGTTATACACTAGTGTTCTTGCTACGAGGTCGACTTCCCTGGCAAGGATATCAGGCAAGTCATGAAGACTTTTTTGTGATTCCTTTTAGCTAGTATTAGCTATACGGTTTTTATTACAATGGCATTCTTTTGACACCGATGGTTTGTTTGTTAAATCAGGGCGACAATAAGGGGTTTCTCGTGTGCAAGAAAAAAATGTCCACGTCACCTGAAATGCTTTGCTGCTTCTGTCCAGTCCCTTTCAAACAATTTCTTGAAGCTGTGGTGAACATGAAGTTTGACGAGGAACCAAATTATGCAAAGCTTATTGGGTTGTTTGATAGTATTCTTGGTCCCAACCTTGCTATTAGACCAATCAGCACTGAAGGTGCACAAAAGGTATAGACGATTCTATTCTTCCTCGAAACTTGGCCTTCGTAAGCAATTGTTGAAATCTTGGCGACATACAGTGTTGAATTTTCTGAAGTTAAAATGGTTAATAAAGATATTTGTTCCAGCTATGTATATTTTTTGGAAAGCAAAATAAAAGTTTGTAGTAAAATGCAGAAAGCAGAAATGAACTAGATAGCCTTTGCTTTGATATTATGTACTCAGGTGGGTCAGAAGAGAAGCAGGCTGACCATTGATGAAGAGGAGGATGATCAGCCGAAGAAGAAAATTCGTTTGGGAATGCCGGCTACACAATGGATAACTGTTTATAATGCTCGCCGGCCTATGAAGCAAAGGTAAAATTGAAAACATTTGCACGTTACTCATGGAAGAGTATTTTGTTGATATGATTCACACAGTTTCTTGATGTCTGAAGGTGAGAGTAGCTGGTGGTTATGGTGTTGATTCTTTTGGTTGTGAGGCATTTTACAGTAACTAACTCTGGTTATTCTTTGATAGTTGTAATTTGTAGCTGAATTCCAATGCTTTCCACAGTTCTTTTTGACCCACTTTTGCGACTACGAGGGTGATGAAACATCATGCTCTTATTTTTTGAGGTTGATTCTCTTCTGACTGTCCCTTCTTGTCACTTGTATGAGATTCATCACCTACTTGCTTGCTAGATTGACACGAATTACTGGGACTCATAAGTCGTTGCCAGCCAGAAGTTGATAGTTAAGGGCTTATGAGTTCTGGTTGCAATATCGATTTTGCATCTTATTGTGAGTTTCCATCTACATATAGCTGCACTTTTAGAGTGGCTGTTGGTGGTTATTTCTGTTCTTACTAGCGAGCCTAGCTTACAGTATGACACTCTGGCAACTAGTGTGGTGCTGGTTGAGACGTTTTTCTAGTTGAGCTGAGGTTAGTGCCTGTTTAGGCACAACAGTACTACCAAATTAGAGTGCTTCTCCCTTTCCAATTTTTGTGCATGTTCAGGTCAGTGTGTTCAGCTCAGGGTCCTGCTGGGCTTGAGTTATCTGTCTTGACTCTTGCATACCAGTCTGTATAGTGTATTATGAAAATGCTTTTGTATCTTATTAGGTACCACTATAATGTGGCGGATTCTCGGCTTGCACAGCATGTGGAGAAAGGGAATGAAGATGGGCTGTATATAAGCAGTGTGGCTTCTTCTTCAAACCTTTGGGCACTCATAATGGATGCAGGAACAGGATTTACTTCTCAAGTGTATGAGCTTTCCAATCTTTTTTTACACAAGGTTCGATCTCGTTCCCTCTCTGAGATGACAATGTTTCCATGGGCAACATCACCTCATGCGATTAGGTGAACTATATGAAACTCTGAAAAAAAACATTATGTTCACAGGAGTGGATTATGGAGCAGTGGGAAAAAAATTACTACATAAGTGCAATTGCTGGTGCCAATAATGGAAGTTCTCTGGTGGTAATGTCAAAAGGTAGGTCGACCTTATCCTCCTAACTTTTTGTGGTTGATAGTTTGGTCGTTTAGTAAAATTGCAACAAGGATTCTCCGGTTTTATTCCTTTTTAGTGTTGTGTCATTTAGAAAAGTTGCAATGAGCATTCTTAGGATTTTACTTATTTTATAAAATTGACAGGTACACCGTATACGCAACAGTCTTACAAAGTAAGTGATTCCTTTCCTTTTAAGTGGATCAACAAAAAGTGGCGAGAGGGCTTTTATGTAACTTCCATGGCAACAGCTGGAAGTCGCTGGGGAGTGGTTATGTCTCGAAATGCAGGTTATACAGATCAGGTATGGCTTTTTTGAGAAACATGAACAGAGAGTGCTAGTGCTTTCACTCAATGGATTATTGTGCACATACAGTTTTGCACATCAATCTTGAAAATTTTAAAAATAATGCAAAATAGTCTTCAAGTTTGGTTTGTTCGCTTAACATGCAGGTGGTGGAGCTTGATTTTCTATATCCAAGTGAAGGCATTCATCGGCGATGGGATGGTGGATATCGAATTACAGCTACTGCTGCAACATGGGATCAAGCTGCCTTTGTATTGAGTGTACCGCGAAGAAAGCCAGCAGATGAAACTCAAGAAACTCTTCGTACATCTGCTTTTCCAAGCACTCACGTGAAGGTGTGTGTATGTGTGTGTGTGTCTCTCTCTCTCTCTCTCTCTCTCTCTCTTTTAAAGCATAGTGCACTTTTAGCAGCCCGACCCTTTTGGGTCGGAACGTTCCGTTCCGTACGTTCCGGAACGTACTGGGTCAGAACGAGTTAATGTAATTCAAAAAAATCGATATGGGTGGTTTTTTTTTCCTTTGTAAAAAAAACATATTTTTTAATTTATTTTTTTAGAGTCCCGTTCCGGAACGGGACGCGTTCCAGAACGCGTTCCGTTCCGGAACGGGCAACTAAGCCTCAAACATAGTTGCAAGTAAGACCCTTTTTTGACTTGAGACAGACGCTTGTTAAAACGTCTTATAAATTTCATGTTTATGTTTGGTTCCTGTCCTATTTTTGTTTGGGTCCTTTTTTTTCAATGTTTCTAGACCATTTTGTAATATAATTGAGTCACTCATAGTTATAAAGTTTGCAGGAAAACTGTCCATGTTTCAAGTTCAATAAATTTGAACTTCTAATGGAGGTCCATATGTGTTTTTCATACTGTATCGACTTTAGGCATCATATCCAAAACTGGGAAGCAATACAAATATTTGAAACACTTCCGCGTTTGTTGTTTGTGAACATTTGTTTGCAACTATGATCTCAATTCTCAGGGAATCAATGGGATTGAGCATGAATTTCTTTTCCCAACTTGCATAAATACGTCCAAGTCTATGGTGTAATGAGAATTTGAAGAGCAGAGTGTTTGTCATGTGTATGCAGGAAAAATGGTCCAAAAATCTCTACATTGCTGCTGTCAGTTACGGACGCACAGTATCATGATTCTCAATTACACCTTGGCACGCACGTACATATTGGTTGGAGGCAGAACTATTTAGAGAAGTTGCAGCTCTGAGGTGCTCAAATTTCAATGCAGTACTTGTTGATTGACATATACTCTTTGATTCATGGCACGCCAATGGCGTTTTGTCATGTGAGTTGTTTATAAGGGGACGGCGACTTGGGCTGGGAGCGTGGTGAAATCTTTTCAATTAATGGTTGGAACTGGGTCTTTGTCTTCATGCCTTGCCTAGTATTATGTTAATAGTGTAGACGGCCTGAATCACCTGGTTATTGGTACTTGTCAACACGAGAAGCAGAACCTTTTCAAGTTGTTTGCTTCTCATAGCACCCATAACACAGCTAGACAGTTGCAGATGCATAGTTTTGAGATTAGTGATTCTGGAGCTATCATGCTCTGTTTGTTATTATTTTCATTTACAAGCTCTTGTAGTCTGCACAAAAGATCAAAGATCTCATGTACACTTGAGTACAGAAGTATATGCTTTACTATCAGTTATAGACTGGATGCTTTCAGAGCAAAGCTGTTTTTGTTAATGGTCCAATGGAGCTTCTGACTTTTTTTATTTTCCATGTTCTATTTTGAGCTGACCTCTATGATAAGCCGGTAGACATCTTTTAAAATTTATAAAAGATAGTGGTCAGAATAAGAGTTCTTTGTTTTCCATGTGCATTGCAGACCCTGTAGTTTTTTAAGAGCAGGACATGGTGCTTAATCAATGTTAACTTGAATTTGATGTCTGGTTTTTGCTGAGCTATGTTAATTTCAGATGCCATGATTATTTTAGGAGCAGAGTTTGTAGTGCTAAGTGATTTAACATGAAAGTTAGATTTTTGCTCGACCTTGCTCAAGCTGATGAAAATCTCCACTCCTACACTTCACCATACGGAAATTTCTATGGGTTGTCAAAGGCTATGATTGCCATAATAATTTCAGGAAAGTCCCAACCCATATGTCATTGCAGCATATAGAAACCTGAAAGGTGTGACTTAGAAGTTGGGCTCTACCAATCAGACTTTCTAGCTTTCTTGTAGTGATTATTAGTTTCCCTTTTCATGTTGAATTTGAAGCTTTCAGTCTGGTATGCCTTAAAAAGATGGCTGCTGAGCTAAACTGTGATGGACAGCGTTTAAGTTCTGTATCGGATGAAGATTTTCATTTATGCTTGTGTTGCTGTATAAACCTAGGTGTACCTCACTGGGACTATTTTGACAAGTGAAAGTTATTTTGTATCAGTATCTCAAGTAATTACATGGTAAATGAGCTTCTGTTTAATGTTGCTGGTTAAAATTCTTTAAAGACTGCGCTTGTAAACCTTGAAAATTTGTCAATTTTCTGCTTTCTAAATGTGGTTTTACCCAAAAGAATTTTTTAAAAGTTTGAAGTAACTAATTATATAACAATGTCCAATGAATTCTTCTCTTTTATCAAGACTAGAACTATTAGTCAAAGTCTTATAAAACCCTTACATTGTGTATGCTTCTGAAGAGCTGATTTTTAAAGCAATGTAAGCCAAAGCTTTAGATTTCCAACTACAGTTCACCTCACTACAGCAAACAATGTTGAAGAAGACCATGAACATTTGGGGCGAAAGGTTCAACCCTCAGCATTTCCTAAAAAGGTTGAGCACATAGTTGCACAGAAACGCGTTTCTGGAGAAAAACGTTTCTAGAAACGCAATTCTGGTACAGAATCACAATATATTTTTTTTTGGAAAAATAGCTTATGGCTGAAACTTTTTTAGGGGATCAATGGTCAAACCAGCGTTTTGCCTCCTTGAAGTGCAGTAGATAGGGCACAAACAGATCTTATTTTCAGTAGCTGTTTGGTTGTTATTTGCTTTGGTTCTCAGTAATTGTTAATGCTACAGTTTGGGCTATCAACTCTATGGATGATGATCACTTTTGCAATCATTTGACTGGAGATGTGAGTGCAATGTGCATACAGTTGGGGCATAAATATTGGGCCTTTATCGGTGCGCATTTGGAGCCCCATTTTTATCTATGGGGGGGGGTCCAGGGGGGGCCGAGCACCCCCCAAAGCAAAATGCGAGGTACAATCGCTCTACAGTTTTCTGTCTCTGTCCCATTGGAACCATCTGTGCTCTTAACGAACAAGCTAGAGGTTAATTTTGAATTTTTATTCCTGACAGAATCCAACATGGATTAATGCACCTAAACTTGACCGAATTGTACCAGAAATGCTCGGCAAAAACACGTTTTTGAGAAACGCTACCAAATCCATAAACGCGTTTCCAGAATTGTAGTGCAACTATGGTTTGGCATGCTTGCCTAGATAATTTGGCTTATTTATTCCATGAGTTAGGGACTTAGTTAGGTTGGCTTTGCTCTTTAGTGCGAGCATTCATCCTGATTGAGTTTGCCCTTCACCTTCAAAGAAGTGCTGGAAACTTAGTATGTTGTTGTTGTACTAATGTGGGCATACGTGTGAGAATGTACCAGCGCTTACTTTAGGACGATGACAATGCAGCACAATGAAGTTGATAGTTCAAAGACTTTGTGGTTGGACTCCCTAGGGTTGAGGATGTGCATCTCCTTTGTTTGTCGAGTATTAATCTAGACAGAACTTCGATATATACCCTTCTTGCTTCCCATGCTTACAGAAAGATTTTGATTCATAGCCAACTTGGAATATTCCAAGCAATCTTTTGCTCCTCCCAACTTTATATGCTTTTGAATAATCCTATGTGCAAGGAGGGTGCTCATGAAAAATCGACCAAGAGACTATCCAAACCGAGTTATCTTCAAGTAATTTAGCATATTCCTTTGCCTTGACGAGAGAGTAGAGTGTCTATTCATGTATGTCCCTAGAAGATCCCTCCATTTCTTGAACCCTGTACCGTTGTGTTTGTCTCAATCCTTCTTGAAAATTGCATGTCACACGTTTTTTGTGATGACATCACAAAAAATGTTATTGGTCATCATCAAAAGATGTTCTCACACAAAATTCGTCTTGCATCTACTATAAATTCGAAATTTTCAGTTTTTAACTTCATAAAGCTATAAAGAAAATGTACAACTTGCAAGTTATAACCAATAAATTATTGTTAAGTTTTGCCTCTCAAGCGACCTAGAGACTACAAGTTACAACCTTGAGTCCCTAACTTGGTTAGTCTATGTTCTAAAAGTCTCATTGGTAAGAGGTTGAATTTCTATTTGAAGTTCAAACATAAATAATGATCAAATAAAAGGGGGAGACTCACTATACAAGTATGTTGTGATTTGTCGTAGTTGTTTAGTTAAGAAAGCTTAAACTCTAGAATTTGACTTGGATTCTAGAAGTTATTTCTAAACGTAAGTTACAATTCTGCTTTTGCCCATCAGATTGATGGTTTCATAAATTTTCTACTTTTCAAGCTCGAAGGTAAAAAGACATAAGGGGCTGCAACTCAATTCTGCTTTTGCCCATCAGATTGATGGTTTCATAAATTTTCTACTTTTCAAGCTTGAAGGTAAAAAAACATAAGGGGCTACCAAATGGCTGTAAATGCCCAATGATGTGATTGACACATGTCAAACTTCAACTTTGCCTAGCCATCCTTTTTTCCTTCTCACTCAAAGGTGCAATGTTGTAGATTTGAGCCTGAATATTAGTCTATGACCAATTCTTCCAGTTACCTTCCCCTTCTTTTGGATATAACGTGTAACTTACTTTTGCTTTAATTCTTCCATGCATCCACTAGACTACACAAAGCATGAAGAATTGCTCAAGTCCCTTGGTGGGTCATAATGATGATGCCATGTTATTCTCCTCTTCTGTTGGACATTTTTTGATCACTTTAACAAAGGAATTTTGAAATGCCCCATGATAATGATCCTATGTTACTCTTCTCTTGAACATCTTCTTGTTGATTCAACATCGCGATATTTAAATGCCTTTTTATATGGGGTCTAATTTGATAGTAGAATACACTTTATTGCCTAATCATTGGATAAAGTGAGTATGTATCATGTGTACATGCATATACATTTGTACTAGAGATGATTGAAATGTGGCATTATGATAATGTCACCTTAATGAAAGCTTCTCTATTGTTAGATGAGGGTATGGCCCTTTTTGCACTCTGCCATCAAGAATGGTTTCAAGATAATTTAGCCTCCGATACTAAGAAATATATTCACCTTGGTGACAATAGTTCACATACCACTGTTAGGCTACAATGGTGATTCCGAACTCGTGCCAAGAGTTTTGGTATGTTTCAAATCTTATAACGAACTTATTGTCCTATCAGTAGGATCACGGATTTAGGACAGAGAGTAGAGTTTGGATCAAATCATTGCAAAGTTCTTGATAAGGCAAATAGAGTTCTTGCACTTGGAAAAAGACAAGGATATTTGTTAAAATTACACAAGCTAGTTTGCATAATTTCCACTTGTAAATGACTTTGAGGCCATGTTGTGGGATGTCACACATGCCAAAAGCATAGGATACCTTATTCTAAGTCAAATCATTAACCTAGCTTTGGATTGGATCTCGAGGCATTGACCCTAATTAGGGTGGATCAAGTGGATCTTTAGGTTAGCTGTTAAGGTTACGATGTGATGAATGGATAGAAGCCCTAATATGCTTAGATCCGAGCTCTACATGTATAAATAGGTGATGGTATGAGTTTGCAGGTGCAGGTACAGTACACAGGCAGCAGTAGGCCGTACACTCACACATGTGAAGAGTTTGGCATGATTTTGGAGCTAATTCATGGAGCTCAAGCCAAGATAAGCTAGAAATCAATGTATTGATTAGTAATCTAGCTTCTAGATCTTGATTGGATCTTAAGTAGGTGCTTTTTTCATCATTTCTAGGATCAAATGGGATTATTTTGCTGTATTTTTGACATGGTATCAGAGCCATTCCAAGAAATGAGCTTTAATTCATGCTGGAATCATAGATTTTGATGCAATTCAAGCATTGATTGCTATCTAGACATAATCTACGATTAGTGCCTTCAATCTTTGATCAATTTGAGTGAGGATTCGTCTGCTATTATCTTGTGGTCTACCACATTATTGACATGTATATTTGATATACTTAAATTTGATAACAGCTCTTTGTGTTGCGTTTAGATATGTGTCAGTATTGTTATGCTTATTATTCATTCTGTCTGACTTTTCCAATTGCTCTTTTTGGTAATCAGTCAGTAGACGACTAATATTTAGTCTTGTCTTTCGCGAATCATTCGTGACTAATTATCAGTAGAGCCAGTCTCTCTCTTCGCGAATCATTCACAATAATTAATTCTTCTGGTGCTTTATTAACAAATGTTTGGCTACGTAATCAGAGGGACCGTGATTTCCATCACTAACGTTCTGTTCATTCTGATAGGCGTAGTCATGCTTAGGGAAAGAGTCATATAGCTCATTCCGCTGTGCACAAACACTTTTCGTTCGAGTTTCGTTTCTCGTTCGTGTTTATCTTTCGTTTTAGAGCTATTTTCATTTCTCACACACGACAACCTCTTATTCTCCCTCTTTCTCCAACAGACGCTGAGTACCATTCATTGATAAAGAACATGACTTGGAGTCTTGTTAATCCTCCTAAAGGTATGAAACTCATTGACACTAAGTGGATCTTCAAACTGAAGCTTAAGCTAGATGGATCAACATCCAAATTAATAGCTCGATTTGTGGTTAAAGGATATAAGCAAGTTTACAGAATAAATTACAGAAGTTGCACTTACAAAATATTCTTATTCAGATTAAAACTAGGCAGGAGACGTGCATACCAGAAAGTCCACATCTGGTTATATTTGTACCCTAAACCCTAAACCCATTTCATGGAATAGCAGAAAGCAAAAATGCATTTCGTTGTCCACTACAAAATTAGAATATGTTGCAGCTACATCAACAGTGAAGGAGACTAGTTGGATGCGTATCCAACCATGATCCCTTTGACTGAATTAGGATCATCTCTTTTCCTTGTTTCCAAGGGTACATAAACAAAACAAGCACATCCAAAAATTCTAAGGTGATCAACCTTAGGTTTCTTCTTAAACAAGACTTCATATGGTGATCTTCTTGCAAGTGCATTGTGAGGTAATCTATTGCACAAATAGTTTTCATAATTAATTGCTTCTCCCCAATATTCAATAAGCAAAGAAGCTTCAACTCGGATTGCTTTAGCACATTCACATAGAGATCAATTTTTTCTTTTAGCAACTCCATTTTGAGATGGAGAATAAGCATAAGAAAACTCTCTCTTAATCTCTTTACTCTCATAGTAATCATAGAACTTGTTGGAGATGTATTCACCTCCTCCATCACATCTTAAAGCTTTAACTTTGAAAGAAAACTGTTTCTCAACATAAGCTTTGAAGACTAGGAAGTGATCAAATACCATAGCTTTTGAAGAAAGTAGATACAACCGAGTATATCTTGTAAAATCATCAATGAAGGTGACAAAACAAGTTGCACCACCGATACTTTTAGAGGAAGAAAAATGAACATCCGAGTGAATTATGGAAGCAGCCAAATGCATGATGGCCTACTTGAAAGCTCCAAGGGTACTGTGGGAAAGCAATAGCTACAGCCGCATACATCCAGAATAAGACAAGGAAGTCTGGTGTCCCTCACACGACACCACACGAATTATGGTGGGGTAGAAAGCCCAACATGTCTCACATCAGAATCTTTGGTTGTGCAGCTTATGCACATATCCCTGATAAGCTTCGAAAGAAACTTGATGAGAAAGCTAAACAGAGATTTCTGGTAGGTTATGACAACAATTCATCATACTACAGAGTTTACATGCCGGACACGAACACTGTGAAGACCACGAAGAGCGCCAGCAAGATACGTGCCAGGCAGCTCTGCTTCTACATCAGAAGAGTTCTGTGGATTTAGCGGTGAATCACAGACTTTCGAGAAAGCAATTGAATGTCCAGAGAAGGACAAATGGATCCAATCCATGATGAGGAGATGGAGTCCATGAGGAAGAACCGGGTATGGACATTGCAGCCATTACCAGATTAGCGAAAGGCTGTCAAATGCAAATGGGTTTACAAGCTCAAGTATGGGCCAGTGGGGATGTCTCGAAATACAAGGCAAGACTGGTAGCGAAGGGATTTTCTCAGAGATATGATATTGACTACTCTGAAACCTTCTCTCTTGTCGTCAAACATTCATCCCTACGTTTGTTGTTTGCATATGCAGCTGCTTATGACCTCAGGATCCACATTGTGGACGATAAGACAGCCTTCTTGCATGTGGAGTTAGATGAAGAGGTCTACATGGATCAACCCCCAGGTTATGTCTCAAATTTACTTCCTGATTATGCATGCAGAATGCATAGGAGTATCTACGGTCTGAAGCAGTCCGCTCAACAGTGGTACAAAAAGAAGGATCAAGCCCTGAAACCATTAGGATTCAAGCCACTGATGGCTGATTCCAATGTGTATGTCAGAATTACAGATGGGCAGATCATCATTGTGGCTGTGTATGTGGACGACACTCTAATACTCTACAAGAGTGAGAAGCTGATTGCTGAAGTAAAGACAAACATCTTGAAATATTTCGAGATCGTGGATCTGGGAGAGGCCAGGTGTTACCTTGGCTTGCAAATTGAAAGGGACTATGAGGGAGGTAAGCTGTATCTTCACCAGTCCAAATACACCCAGAAAATCCTAGAGGATTTTGGGATGCTGAATTGCAAAGGAGTGAATACTCCAATGCTTGCAGGAACGGTGTTGACGAACGAAAATTGTTCGAGGACTGCAGAAGAGAGAGAATTGATGCAGTTCACACCTTACAGGAGACTGATAGGATCATTGATGTACCTTGCAGACAGCACATGCCCTGACATTGCTTATGCAGTATTCAGGATGAGCCAATTCTGCATGAATCCAGGCTCTACACATTGGAAGATTGCAAAACAAATTTTGCAATATCTTTAATTAACAAGAGATTATGGTTTGTATTATTGTCGTGATGCAGATTTTCAGATGATTTCCTACAGTGATGTTAGCTAGGCATCCCTCAAAGATGACTGTAAAAGCGTCTCAAGAGGGTACGCCATTGCGTCTGGAGCGGCAATTCTCTGGGTCAACAAGAAGCAGACCATTGTGGCTCAGTCCTCCTGTGAGACAGAGTATGTCGCAGCAGCAAAGATGGCCAACGAAATAATCTGGCTCAGATAGTTCCTAGGCGAATTGGACGAAATGACCAACGAACCTCTGGTTTTGCAGATGGACAACACATCTGCAATACATCTGGCGAAAGACATTGTGTTTCATTCAAGGACGAAACACATTGCGATCAAGTACCACTTGATCAGGGACCTAATTGGGAAGACAACGCTGCAGACCACCTTCATTGGAACGAAAGACATGGTTGCTGACATTTTCACAAAGGCCCTAGACAAAGGTCTATTCGAGAGACAAAGGAACAACCTTGGAGTCGTCAAGCTATCATGCTTTGAGAGGGAGCTGAAGAAACATTTTGTTTCTAATGCCAAAGCTTTGCTAGCTTTCAATTTTGAACCCTTTGATAAATGGCGACACGACACAACACGAAATCAGTCATGCCCCACGAACAGCCAAGAACATCAACATGTACCATGGGGTACAGATATCTTGTCTGATGACATGACATCATCAGAAGTGTTTTAGATCGTGGCTAATCTGCCACTCTTGTAATTCGCAATTAATTCTAGATGTTTAATCTTTCTAATCTGTAAGTTACAAGAATGCGACACAAAATTTTTCGTGAACTATATACCTTATGGGTGATGCATATGCAAGTAAGTCTGAAGTCTTATGCTAGTAAGCAAGACAAGAATCAAACACAAAAATATTCATAATATGAATCTACCTACGTGCGAAATAAATCTGTAATAAAATCAAAAGATCCAAGGTTCGCTAGTAAGCGCGACTCGAATTCGTGAGAGAACCGTATTTCTCTCACGCCAATGCACTACGTGGATATGCATGTAGTGCTTAAAGAATCAGAAAAATCAATAGATGATTTTGTAGCTGTTGTGCACATTATTAATCTAGATGATTGTATAATCTCGAATTTATTTTTGTCTGATATTATTCGTGTGTCTGATTCTCTTGTTCACTCATTTTTTGCACCTTGGTTTGATATTGTTGAATGCTACATTATTCTGTTAACGTGGATCAGCTGTGTCTGACTACCCTCTGAAGGATTGTAGGAGTGATACAGCCGACAGTGACCAGTGATCTCATCTGAACTCTTGACGAACTGATCTCGTTCGCAAATCCTTCTGCTTCGTGCTTCGCTTCGTTTTGCTTCACGATCACTTAGCTACAAGGATAATTCAATTACAAAGCTCACCTAGGTTTCGTTTCGTCTATTTCATTTCGTTTTGTTTCGTCTCGTCTCGTTAAAGAGCTTGATTGATTGATTGATCTTGTCGCGAATTATTTCACTTCGTTTCGTTTCGTTTCACGATCTGTGCTTCCAGCATGAATCAATGTCAATGCAAGTTTCACTTCGCTTCGTTTCATTTTTTTGTAGAATTCGTTTCGTTTCGTTTGGTTGCATTATAGAGCCTGCTTGATCCAACTCGAACTGAAATAATTCGAGTGTCACAAAAAGTTCGTGAACCGTTCATGATTTAATTTTGTCAGTTTGTCACCAGAGTTGTTTTGGCTAGAATTTCTGCATTTTTTAGAGTGCATCCATTCAGTTCTCATCAAAGATTTGGTTGGAAAACAATGGATTTTGACAAATATATCAGGGTGTTTTTAGAAAATCTGAACAGGGTCGAAATTTATGGAGGTGATAGAATGGAAGATCAGTGTTTGTTATGGTTGCAGACAGTCCGACGAATTATGATATACCTGTTTGGTCGAAAAAAATGTCACTTGGGTCACTTCTTTCAAAGAAAATGCCCAAGTTGACACTTTTGTTGCTTCCCCCTCGGCTTGATAAGTTGCTCAACAGCTCGTTGAGGACTTGGAGAGAAGTCTCGTGTTGTAGTGTGAAGAGGAAAAAAAACAAGCAAGCATACACACAAGCACGTGAGCGAAAAAACGAGAAACAAAGAAAGCTAGGTAGAAAATCTTAAAAAGCGACAACGACGCCAATGTTGGAAGTATTTCTAGTGAGGGCGGTGGCTAGATCTACTCATGGATTCCTAAGATCTACAAGCTTCCTAACAAAATAAGAACATAAACAATATGGAGCACTAAGGCTTTCCAACTAGTGATCCAAAATAAATGATATGGCTAAGGCGGTACCCAACTAGCCACTTACTAAAAACACAAAGTCTTGCTAAGGCTTCCCAACTAGCAAGAATACTAATCTAAATCCTACTTAACACCCAAAAGGGATTTGGACATAAGATTGCGGCTAATACTAAGCATAAAACAAATAAAATGCATGTCACAATAAATCCAATGAAAGGAGGCAAGAGGAGGCCCAAGCACCTTCCCTCAAGATATGCACCTTCCAATGGGAACATAGAGAAATGGAATGATAATCTCAAAGAGAGAGCAATTTAGTCACACTCAAGGTGAGAATGATGGATCGCGCAAGAAGCTTTTCTGTAGATATTGCAAGAGAGCTAATCACGACATCAAGGAGTGTCACATCTGCATCTACAATGAGGCAAAGAAGCAAAAACAACAATAGCCAGACTCCTCCAATGCAGCATAATTTGATGCAAAAAATGTGAAACGCAAATTGCAAATATCAATCAGGCTCTAAAACGAAGCAAAGCGAAACTAGACGAAACGAAGCAAAACAAAACGAAACTTGAATGAGCTCTGATATTAACATTGCTGAAGTGAAATCAAATTAATCACAAACGAAAAACAATTCGCATGGATTTTAGATATGATTGCTGGTCACTGCCAGCTATATCATTTCTACAATCCTTTAGAATGTAGACAAACACTACTGATCTACGTTTCAAATTAATACAACATTAAAAAAAAACTGAACCAGTGTGCGAAATTGATAAAATGAGTGAATGAGATACAAAAGCGATGATAGAAAATAATTCATTCAAAATCAGACAAAATTAAGAGAAATATGTGCGTAATAGCTACAATATCTTCTATTGATCCTCTTGATTTCGAGCGCTGTATGACAGACCCACACAACGCATTGGCGTGAGAGAAGTGGCGTTCTCCCACGACTAATGTCTCGCTTACTAGCGGACTTCCTGGGGCCATGCTTACAGAACTTGTCAGGTGGACTTCTATTCTATAATCTATATATTTCTATCTGCTACTGTATGTATCTTATACATTCAGAGTAGCACACCAGATTAGATAGACTAACCAATCTATAACTAATCACGGATTACAAGAGAGGTGGGTTAGGCACGTCCTAACACTCTTCCGCTGATGTCATCATATTAGATCAGGGTTTTTGTACTTCATGGTACTTGCATGATCTTCTTGATCCTTTGAAACGTAACGGTCGAAAAGTGTCACGAAGATTTTTGTGTTGCTTTGAGCCGTTTGACTTTCGCGTCGTCTGACTTTTTTCTACTGTATCACGAAAAAATTTCTTTCGTGAACTTTTCATGATCGTGTCTCTTTGTCAGAATGTTTGCAAACATTGTTTGCTTCGTGTCTTTTTGTGATGTTCGCAAACATTTTCGCTTCTTGTCTTCTTGTCAGGCTGAGGGCTGAAAGCTAGCAAAGCTTTGGTAATAGAAACGTTTTGTTTCTTCAGCTCTCTCTCAAAGCGTGGTAGCTTAATGACTCCAAGACTGCTCCTCTGTTTCTCGAACAGACCTTTGTCTAAAGCCTTTGTAAAAATATTAGCCACCATCTCCTTTGTTCCCATGAAAATAGTCTACGACATCTTCTTCTTGATCAGATCCCTTATCAAATGATACTTGATTGCGATGTGTCTCGTCCTTGAGTGAAACACATGACCCTTTGTCAGATGTATTGCAAATGTATTGTCCATCTGCAAAATCAGAGGCTCACTTCTTGTTTTGCTTCGTCAAGGAACTGTTTGAGCCAAATGATTTCATTAGCCATCTTTGTTGTCCAACATACTCTGTTTCACAGGATGACTGAGCCACAATGGTCTACTTCTTGCTAATCTAGAGAATTGCTACTCTTGACGCGATGATGCATTCTTTGAGACACTTTTGCAGTCATCCTTGAATGCCCAACTAGCACCATTGTAGGAAAGCATCTAGAACCCTGCATCACAAGAATAACACAAACCAAAATCCTTCATTAACTGAAGGTATTGCAAAATCCGTTTCGCAATCTTCCAATGAGTTGATCCTAGATTTGTACATAATTGGCTCATCCTAAACATGGCATAAGCAATGTCAGGACGTGTGTTATCTGCAAGGTACATCAGCAATCCGATCAGCTTCCTATATGGTGTAAGATGCATCAATTCTCTTTCTTCCTCAGTCTTCGAACAGTCTTCATTCATCAGGACTGTTCCTGCAAGCATTGGAGTATTTGCTCCTTTGCAACTCAGCATCCCGAAATCTTCTAGGAACTTTTGGGTATATCTGGACTCATGAAGGTACAACTTACCTCCCTCATAGTCCCTGTCAATCAATAAGCCAAGATAACATGTGGCTTCTCCCAAGTCTGCAATCTCAAAATGTTTCGAGATGTCATACTTCACTTTAGCAATAAGCTCTTCACATTTGCAGAGTATCAAACTATCGTTCACATATACAGCTATGATGATGATCTTCTCATCTGTAATTCTTACATAAACATTAGAATCAACAACTAGTAGCTTGAATCTTAACGACTTTAGGGCTTGATCTTTCTTCTTATACCATTGTCGCATTGACTGCTTCAGACCGTAGATACTCCTATGCATTATGCATGCATAAATAGGAAGTGAGTTCAAAACGTAGCCTGGAGGTTGATCCATGTAGACTTCTTTATCTAGCTCGCCATGCAAGAACGTTGTCTTTTCGTCCACAATGTGAATCCTGAGATTATAAGCAACTGCATATGCAAACAATAAACGTAGGGATGAATGTTTCATGACAGGAGAGAAGGTCTCAATATAATCAATACCATATCTCTGAGAAAACTCCTTCGCTACAAGTCTTGCTTTATACTTAGAAATATATCCATTCGGTCCAACTTCAGCTTGTATACCCACTTGTATTTTACAGTCTTTCGCTTATTTGGTAATGGATGCAATGTCCATACCTGATTCTTTCTCATGGATTCCATCTCTCGTTCATGGCCTGGATTCATTGTCCTTCTTTGGATATTCAATCACTTCCTTGAATGTTTGTGGTTCTCCACTGAATCCACAAAACTATTCTAATATAGAAGCTGAACTGCCTCGCACAAATCTTGTTGGCGCTCTTTGTCCTCTTGTCGATCTTTTAGGAGATCCTTCTGGGACTGCAATGCTCTTGCCTTTATCAACTTTCGGAATCATTTCAGTTTAAAGGTACTGTAGCACTAGGCTGGCTTGCGAATCTTTCTTCATCTGATTCGTCACTCGAATAAGGTGCGACTGGAACATCTTCGTTTGAGTGTTCATCCTCTGTCACATTGGTATATCATATTATTGTCTACCAAGGACTTCATAACTGATAGGATCATCGTTGGCCATCGTTCTACTCTCATCAAATTTGACATCTCTGACTGTCTTCACTTCTTCACTGTGTTTGTCTTTGGCATATAGACTCTGTAGTATAACGAATGATTGTCATATCCTACAAGATATCCTTGTTCTGATTTCTCATCAAGCTTCTTTTTAAGCTTATTAGGAACATGTGCATAAGTTGCACATCCAAAGATACGAATGTGAGTCATATTGGGTTTCCTACCCCACCATAATTCGTGTGGTGTCATGTGAGAAATGTGAGAGATTCAACTAGTTTAGTCTAGTTTATTCATATTTTGGTCAATTGTCAATAAGAGGCAAAAACTCATTTTAGACTTAGAGACAAACTTTTTGAAGTTATATTAGTTTAAAATACATTCAATAAACACTTTTGGAAAGTGTGGAAAAGTTGGTAGTCGAGTTTGAGAGAGATTCAAATTTGAACTTTGGGTACATTGAATCTAGACCCAAAAATAGTAGGGTTTACATTTTGGAGGGAAAGCCAAGTGGCCAAAGAGGGTTTGGAAACTCTATAAAAGGATGTAAGTCGTGGAGAGACATATCTTCTCTCTTCTCTCTCTCATTTCATCACTATACATGGTTCTCTTTGGGTTCTACTACTCATTGGTGCACTATCTTGGTGTTATCTTGCAATCTTGTGTGTAGAATGATCATTTATTGCTATTTTCGGTTCCACACGTGTGAAATACAGTAGGGTACTGTAATTGTACGGACAACAAACATATTTTATGTTTTGATTCATGTTTGATCAATATCTCTTAGAGTTTGCATCTCATTTTGTGTGTAGATGCTGATTTTTCTACATTGGCAGGATTGTTGGTTTGCTCCTTATTGTAACCAAAGATTTGGGACATGGATTGGATCTTGAATGATCTGAAATCCTTCACAAGAAACACCAGACTTTTATGTCCAGTTTTGAATGTAAGCAGCTGTAGCTACTACTTCAGTCCACAAACACTCTTGGAGCCTTTGAATAGGCTATCATGCACCTAACAGCTTCCATTAGAGTCTATTCTTTCTTTCTGCAACATCGTTGTGCTACAGTGTGTAAGATGCAGTTTTTCTATGAATGATACCACGACCATTGCAGAAGTCACTGAATCGATGTGAGGTGTATTCTCCACCTCGATTTGTTCTGATCTGCTTCACTTAATTACCAGTGTATCTTTATGTCCAATTCACCTACTTTGTGAATTTGTCAAATGCTTCTGATTTATTATGAATAAAGTAGACTCTGGCAAACTTATTGTAATCATCAATAAAGGTAATGTAATATTTTGAGCCTCCTACTGAGATCACATTGAAAGGTCCACAGATGTCTGAATGTACAAGCTCCAAAATCTTTGTAGATCTATAGGAGTGTTTGACAAAAGGAGTACGTGACATCTTACCCTTCAGACATGCATCACAGGTCATCGAACTGGTTGCATTCGAGATGCTCACCCCTATGATTGTTCCATGATGGCTTGCTTGATATATGCCATTGAATTTATATGGCATAGTCTCCTGTGCCATAGAGTATCTAGCGAATCATCATGAGTCTGATGCACTTGATCTGCAGGTAGGCATACCTTCAAGTGATACAAGTTCCCTTTTCTTCTTCCTTGAGTGATGTGCGTACTGGTACTTGCATCACCAACGTTGCATACTTCATCTGAGAATGTCATACACATCCCTGCATCAGCTATTCTTGCCACTGATAGCAAGTCTTGCTGCAGCATAGGCACGAACAAAACATCTTTGAGTCATTTGTCTCTGTCATTTGTGTTGAGCCACAGTGAACCAATACAATTCGCTTGATGCTTCGATCCATCTCCAAGAACGATAAATCTTGATGAATTTGCACTTCAAAAATCAGACATGATTTGTCTTGATGTAACAAAGTGCGAGGTAGCTCCTGAATCAAGGATTACCTCATGTGTGTCAAGTGTTGATACTGCACACATGTCTGCACAGATGTAGGCAGTCAAATTTCCGTGATTCGATCTTTCTTCTCTCATCTTTGAGCTCTCTGGATCCTCGACATAAGATGAACTATTATTGTTCTCATGTCTGCTTTGAGCTGATTTATTTCTTGGGTTCTGGCGGTAGTCCATGGCTACATGACCCTTCTTATGATAGTGGATACACTCAATTTCTGGATTAAGCCAACATGAATCGACAATATGTCCTTCGCATTTGCATCTCACACATGTCTTCTTGTCTCTACTCTGATGTTTCGACCTTCCTTTGTTCTTCCACTTGCCTTTGCTGCTCCTTCTGCTTGCTAATCTCGATCATGTCTTCGATCTGACTCCCTCTTAGGCTTAAATTGCTTCTTTGATTTCTCCTTGTTGGTGTAGAGAGCTTGGTCAGAAGCATTCTCGAATCTCGACAACAACCTTTTCGAGTGTCATTGTAAGATCTTTGCTAGCAGCGTTCTGGTAGTCTGGAAGGATCTTGGTAAGGCTCTCAACATATATGTAAGTTGCTTCTCTGTTGACACTGCATTTTCTGTTCCAGAATTGTGTAGTGAAAGGAATAGATCGTTCATCTTCCTAATAAAGGAAGTAAGGTCTTTGCCATCCCACTACAGGTTTGTCACCTGATCTTCGAACAACATTATCTGACTACGTGATTTCATCTGAAATCTTGTGAGTAATGTATCCCACATCTCTTTTGCTTTAGAGATTGTAGCCAGGTCAAGAGTTAGGCTATCCTCAATTCATTCTTCTCCTTCCATTCACGTAGCTCCTTGCCTGTAGTTATAGGCATCTCTTTGGTGCCATCTACCTAGGGAAATAATCCTTCTCCCTTTAGTATCAGCGAGGTCTTAACCTTCCATGCTAGAAATTCAGATCTTGATGAATCGATGATTGTACAGATCTTGGATTGTATGCTGCTTATTGAAGCCATTGTTGTGAATTGTATTCTCACTTGTTGATGGTTCTTTGTTTGAATGCTTGGCCTCCTGGATCTGATAGCTTTGGGGCTATGTCAAATGATGACAGGTGGGCTCTGATATCACTGATGCAAAAAATGTGGAATGCAAATTGCAAATATCAATCAGGCTCTGAAACAAAATGAAACGAAACAAAACAAAACAAAACAAAACTTGAACGAGCTCTGATATTGACATTGTTGAAGCGAAATCAAATTAATCGCAAACAAAAAACAATTTGGATGGATTTCGGATATGATTGTTGGTCACTACCGGCTATATCATTCCTACAATCCTCCAGAATGTAGACAGACACTACTGATCTACGTTTCAAATTAATACAACATTCAGCAAAAATTAAACCAGTGTGCAGAACTGATAAAATGAGTGGATGAGATACACAAGTGATGACAGACAGTAATTCATTCAAGATGAGACAAAATTAAGAGAGATATGTGCGTAATAGCTACAATATCATCTATTAATCCTCCTGATCTCGAGCGTTGTATGACAGACCCACACACCGCATTGGTGTGAGAGAAGTGGTGTTCTCTCATGAGTAATGTCTCGCTTACTAGCAGAATTCCTGGATCTATGTGGATCCTGCTTACAAAACTTGTCTCTCTTGCAGACGGACTTGTATTCTGTAGTCTGTATATTTCTATCTGCTATTGTATGTATCTTATACATTCAGAGTAGCACACCAGATTAGATAGACTAAACAATTTATAACTAATCATGGAGTACAAGAGAGGTGGGTTAGGCACGTTCTAACACTCTTCTCTGACGTCATCATATCAGATCAGGGTTTTTGTACTCATGGTATTTGCATGATCTTTCTGATTCTTTGGAGCGCGAAGGTCGAAAAGTGTCATGAAGCTTTTCGTGTCGCTTCGAGTCGTTTGACTTTCACGTCGTCTGACTTTCTCCTGCTGTATCACGAAATTTTTTATTTCGGAAACGTCTCTTCGTCAGGGTGTTTGCGATCATTTTTCGCTTCATGTCTTTTTGTCAAACTAAGGGCTGAAAGCTAGCAAAGCTTTGGTAATAGAAACATTTTGTTTCTTCAGAATCAAGGAGCACAAACTTGATGGCTTACAACAGTGGCAACGAAGACCACGATAGCTGGTATCTAGACATCGACGCTACCCAACACATGACCTCTCGCAAGGAATGGTTTACCAAGTATGCATCTTACAGTAGAAAACAATTCATCTACCTCAGAGATTCAAGCACCATACACGTAGAAGACAAAGAAATAGTCAAGATCGTGTTCAAAAATGATCTTTTTATTTATGTGACCAATGTTCTCGCATATCTCAGTTGTCAAAGAACTTGTTGTCAGTTTCTAACATGACTGATGAGGGCTACACTATTACTTTCTCATCTGAGTAGTGTACAATCTTCGATGAAGATACTACTCTGACTACGTGCACTAGAGTCAGAAATCTTTACGTACTCTCTAATTCAGTTGCATTAGCTAGTATCTCTAATGAAAATGTAAACGATGATGCTATTTTGTGGCATTGTCGATTTAGACACGTGAATACAAGCTCACTTTCTTATATGCGTTGTAATAATTTAGTTGATGGATTACATTTCTCTTTTCCATTAGATAAGAAATCTTTCTTTTGTGAATCATGCATCTATGGGAAGCACTCTAGAGGCAAGTTTCCCAAATCACATTCCATCATAACAAAGCATGTATTGGATCCTGTACATAGCGATCTTTGTGGTCCAATGGCAACTCCGTCCTTAGGAGATGCAATCTATTTTATCACTTTCATAGATGATTATTCTAGATGGTCTATAGTCATGTTCATTAAGCACAAATCTGAAGCCTTTGAATGCTTCAAGAGATTCAAGGCCATGGCTGAGACACAAACGTCTACAAAAGTGAAAGCACTCCGAACTGATGGTGGTGACAAATACCTCTCTAATGAGATGTCCAACTACCTAGATGACCATGCTATTATAAGATATTCACCACTTCCTATTCACCTCAACAGAACAAAATTGTAGAAAGGAAGAGTCGAACTCTTCTCAACTCAGCCAGATCCATGCTACACCAATCTCATCTACCTGCAAAGTTTTGGGTAGAAGTTACTGCCATAGACTATTACGTGCAGAACAGATTCAGCACCAAAGCCGTCAACCACAAAACTCCTTATGAAGTTTGGCATGGACACAAGCCTAGTGTTAGCCATTTAAAATCTTTAGTTGTATATGTTTTGTTCACATTCCTAAACAACTTAGGAAGAAGCTGTATCCTATGATGATTATAGATGATACAACTTCTTCCTAAGTTGTTTAGGAATGTGAACAAAACATATACAACTAAAGATTTTAAATGGTTGACACTAGGCTTGTGTCCATGCCAAACTTCATAAGGAGTTTTGTGGTTGACGGCTTTGGTGCTGAATCTGTTCTGCACATAATAGGTTGTGGCAGTAACTTCTACCCAAAACTTTGCAGGTAGATGTGATTGGTGTAGCATGGATCTGGCTGAGTTGAGAAGAGTTCGACTCTTCCTTTCTACAATTTTGTTCTGTTGAGGTGAATAGGAAGTGGTGAACTATCTTATAATAGCATGGTCATCTAGGTAATTGGACATCTCATTAGAGAGGTATTTGCCGCCACCATCAGTTCGGAGTGCTTTCACTTTTGTAGACGTTTGTGTCATAGAAATTGGCTATCTTGATGATTATAAAGCTTACAAAGCTTATGATCCATCCACCAATATAGTATTTGTCTCTAGGGATGTAATTTTCCAAGAACATACATACTACGAGTTTAAACAACCATTGATAAACGTAGCATGGAATCTTCCAATGATAATGTTTCTTTTACAAAACCTGCAACTACAGCTACAGAAGCTGAGTAGCTGACAATATCTGTCATCAGACCAAACCAAGCCAGCTCGAGTAGATCTGGAGAACTTCAAAAAGAAGCATGGACAGTTCCTGAGAGGTATACACCTCAATCATTTTGGACTGGATTCATCAGAAGAACTGGAGAGCCTAGCCGAATCAATTAACTCCAAGGATGCTGTGAAGTGACAAGAAGCTATGGAAAGCGAGTACAACTCACTTTTGATGAACCAGACCTGGACACTGGTCGACTTTCCCACTCACAAGAGAGTTATCGACACCAAGTGGATCTTCAAGAAGAAGATCAACTCTGATGGTTCCATTGCCAAATGGAAAGCATGACTGGTGGCCAAAGGATTTGCTCAAGTCCAAGGAGTGCATTATTAAGATATTTTCAATCTTGTCGTCAAGATGCAGTCAATCAGGACTCTGATTGCATTAGCAGCTGCGGAAGACCTCAAAATGCACCAAATGGATGTCAAGACAACATTTCTCAACGATACTGTCGAGAAAGAGTTGTATACCTTCGAATCGGAAGGATTTGAAGTCAAAGGCCAAGAGCACAATGTGTGCAACCTGTACAAAACAATCTACGGTCTGAAACAGGCCACAAGAGCATGGTTCAATAGAATCAACTCTTATCTCATTCAATGGGGTTTTGCAAATAATTCAGCTGATTGTAATATTTATTCCAAGCATATAGGTATCCATTTAGTTCACATAGCTCTTTACGTAGATGATGCGTTTATCTTGTCTAATAACACTTCTCTTCTGCACACTACTAAGAGTGATCTGTCAAAGGAATTTAACATGACTGATTTAGGAGCTGTTCATTCTTTGTTAGGAATTCACATTACTACAAATAGACTTCAAAAGAAGATCTATCTTAGCCAGCAGGCATATCTAAAAGGCATTTTAGAAAATTTTCATATGTCTGATTGCAAACGAATTGATACTCTAGTGGATCCATATATAGTATTGACTGAACCTATTTGTGTTGATTCTGATAGTGAAGTACTCGACTTAGCGAAGTGCCTTATCATTCACTCATAGGATCTTTGATGTATGCAATGTCGTGTACTAGACCAGATTTAGCATACATTGTTAGCACATTAATTCAATTCATGTCTAAACCTAGGAACTCTCATTGGAAAGCATTAAAGAGAGTGATGAGATATATTCAGAAAAGTTTAGATCACATTTTGTGTTATGATGGAAATGCTATCGACCCACTCGTCCTGCAAGGCTACTCCGACTCAGATTGGGGAGGAACAGTCTCTACCAGAAAATTTACCTCCGGGTTTTGTTTCTATGTGGCAGGGGGGCCAATTTAGTGGAAATCAAGAAAGAATAAGTCAGTTGTGTTTTTTTCGACTGAGGCAGAGTACATCGCAACATGTCAAGCTTCAAAAGAAGCTGTATGGATCAGGTTATTACTTCACAACCTACATCACACTCAATTCAATGCTACCACCATTCTGTGTAACAACTTGAGCTGTATTTCACTATCACTGTCAAAAATGGTGAACTCCTGCAACTTTGTCACAACACGAACACGAAGCGAAGGTCGAACGAGAATGATTTCAGAAAGTCAACGTCCCTTGACTTGAAGCACGAACGATTCACGAATCATTCGTGAATTGGAAACATACCTCCTAGATCGCAACCACAAAGGGACGCAAAACGAAGGATTACGAAAGAAACGAAATGAACAAAAGCAAACGAAGGAAACGAAACAAACGAAGGAAAATCTTTTGTGCTGCCAGCTGGCAGGTCAACGAGCTTGGAGTCTTAGACTTCACGCCCAACTGAAACGAGTGGCAACAACGGAGAGTAGCTGATTAGTTGATTAGCGTTAACTAGTCTTGTGATTCTGCGTTTAGCTATCTAGTAAACTCCACATAGTGGAAATATAAATTATCCTTTCTGGATCATAAAAAAACAAGAATCTAAATAGACAGAATTATCTGTAAAAAGACAAAGAGAGACATAGCAAGTAGAGCAGAAAAGAAAAATACTAGAAACGAAAGGGCTGTGCATGAAAGTCTGCCAACAAACAGAACACAACAAAAGAGCAGAGTGTCATTCCGCCAACGAGCGAGACACTGACGATCTCACTCTAAAATTAAACTGATAATACAGTTGTTTCATTTTTGTGCATCTCCTTGTCTTGTGCTGTCTATCTTGATTGCTAGAATGAAATGTATTCTGTGATGTGCAGTCGCGTGTCTAGGTTCCTGTGAAGCTTCCGCGTAAAAGAAAATTCAAAGGCACAAAATCGTTTGTGATACGAAAACGAAAACGAAAAAGAAACAGTTTCGCTTTCGCAGCACTAAACAGTTTCACTTTCGCGACATGGTATCAAAGTACACAGGTTATCACTACTGATATTTGAACAGTGATTTCTCTAGACAACACAATATGGCTACAACAATCCAAACAAGAGTAGCAATCAGTCTTGATGGCGCAAATTACAGAATCTGGAAATTCAAAATCAAAACACTTCTGAAGGATGAAGGCATCTGGTCGGAGACTGAACTCTCATAGGTGCATCCTCTAGAGGGAGACTCGAGGAGAGCTGAATGGATCAGAAAAGATGAGCGCGCAATGACGATTATCGTTTTGTCCATAAATGAAGATCTACTCATGCCGATTGAAGACTACGAAAGCAGCCATGCAACGTGAAAAAGATTAAAACAGAAGTATGAAGTGAGGACTGCAGCTTCAGTCATGCACCTTCACAATCAGCTACAATCCATATGGTGGGATGGGAACCAGTTGGATTAGCACGTTGAGAAGATCAGAACGATCTTCGCTAAACTCGCTACATCAGGACATGAGCATCAGGTCCCAGCACCATAGCAGCTGATGTACTTCATGAAATCTCTACCAACATCCTATCAACCACTGAGAATGCTCATACTGAGTCTACCAGATATGACATTCGACAAAGTATTCAGTCTTGTTGTTGATGAGAGACTGATGAGAGACGAAGGAGAGGGAAGCAGTGATCAAGAGAAGGCTCTCTTCATGAAAGTTTGTGGCATTTGTAGAGCGACACACCTCAAAAAAGATACAGATCCTTAGATCTGACAACGGAGGTGAATACAAAAGAAAAGAATTCTCAAAATTCTACGAAGAATAGGGGATCGAACACTAGTTCACTCCTGCATACACACCAAAATACAATGGTGTAGCCGAAAGAAGAAACAGAACGCTAGTCGAAGGAGCCAGATGCATGATGGCACAGGCTCAGTTGCCAAGTCAATTCTGGGCTGAGGCAATAACTGTAGCTGTACACCTGTAGCACAGATCAACAACGACAACGCTGGATAACAAGACGCCATACAGAATGTGGACAGGTAGAAAGCTTGATTTGTCATACGTATGTGTGTTCGGATGTGCAGCATATAAGCACATTCCAAAAGAAAAAAGAAGCAAGCTCGATGACAAATCAGAGCAAACAATCATGGTCGGCTATTCGAACGGAAGACAAGTGTACAGGCTCTACGATCCAACCACGAAGAAGGTTGTTTCGAGCAGAGATGTGAAGTTCGATGAGTCCACATTCCCTGGACTGAAAGATGAAAGAGGCCATGAGATCTTCACACTACTGTCTATTTAAGACGGAGATCGAGTACAAACATCAAATTAAAATGCAGAGCCACAGATTTCAGAGCAGCAGGAAGCAAAGGATCAACCCCACGAACAAAAAACGTTTGAGCCATGACGAAACGAACCTAGAAGGTCAATGAGACAAAGAAGACCTCCAGACCGTTACTTTAACAATATTCAGTGGAGCGAAGACACACAGTTTGAGTACTGCAGCTTCACTGAAGAGCCAACAACATACTAAGAAACTATCCAGAGTCCAGAGGGAGAATTTTGGAAGTAGGCAATGTCAAAGGAGGTCGAGTCGATGAGACGAAACGAGGAATGGACATTAGAGCCACTGCCTAAAAACAAAAAAATAGTCGACTGCAAGTGGGTGTACAAGAAAAAGATGAAATTAGATGGCACCATTGGCTGCTACAAGACAAGGCTTGTCACGAAGGGCTACACACAGAGATATGGTGTTGATTATCTTGACACATATTCATCGATGGTCAAGATGACAAGCATACGACTACTCCTTGCATACGCCACACAACTGCACAATCTTGAAATTCACCAGATTGACGTGAAAACAACCTTTCTCCACGGAGATCTACAGGAAGAAATCTTCATGAAGCAGCCTGAAGATTTTGAAGACCCCGACAATCGACAATATGTCTGTCGGTTGCAGAGATGCATCTATGGTCTAAAATAGGCATCACGAGCTTCGTACAAGAAGCTCGATGGTCTTCTGAAGTCTCTAGACTTCAATCCTACACAACCAGACTACAATGTCTATATTAAAAGAGTAGGAAAAGATTTTGTGATATTGACTATCATCGTGGATGATTTCCTAATGATAAGAAATTTCTTGATGCTGATAAAAGACACAAAGAGTCATATTTTTGAAAGCTACAAAATCACAGATCTTGGAGAAGCAACAAAATGCCTCAAGCTGGACATCAGAAGAGATCGAACAAAGGGCGAAATGCGCTTGAGTCAGTCAGAATACGCCAAAAAGGTGCTAAAGCAGTACCACATGATAGACTGCAAAGAAAAGGCCACAGCAATGATAACTAGAGCCAAGCTCATGAAGCAGGATTGCCCAAAAAGGGAAGAGAAAGAATAGAAGATGGCAGGTATACTCTACCAAAACTTAATCGGTAGTCTGATGTACCTCACAATTTGTACCAGACCCAATCTATCTTTCTCTGTTTATGCATTGAGCCAATTCTCTTCCAATCCTGGCATGGCACATTGGCAAATGGCAAAACGAATCCTACAGTATCTGAAGGGTACCCAAAATATAGGCTTATCCTACAGAGCCGAAAACAAAGAAAAAGGATTCGAGCTCCACCACTACAGTGATGCGAGCTGGCGAGCTGCAAAGATGATATCAAGTCCATAACTAGAGGATGTACAATAGTGTGTGGAGTTGCAATTAGATGGACGTGCAAAAAGCAAATCTTGGTGGCTCAATCCTCTTGCGAAGCTGAATACGTCATAGCTTCAAAGGTGGCAAATGAGGTAGTGTGGCTGCAGATGATGCTGGAGGCAATCGGGATACCACAAGAAGGGCCTAGCACGATGTTGATGGACTCTCAGAGTGCCATCTATCTGTCCCAGGATCCTGTCTTCCATTCAAAGACAAAACACATACCTCTGAAGTACCATCACATTCGAGATTTGATCTCAAAAGGAGAGCTCCAGGTCCTATAAAATCAGAAGACATGATTGTAGATCTGCTCACAAAGCCGCTCGAGAAGCCACTCTTTGCCAAGCAAAGAAAGGCAATTGGATTAAACGTGCAAAGCTGCAAGGTTCAAGAGGGAGTGTTAGAAATGGTGAATTCCTGCAACTTTGTTGCAACACGAACATGAAGCGAAGGTCGAACGAGAACGATTTGTGAAAGTCAACATCTCTTGATTCGAAGCATGAACGATTTGCGAATCATTCTGAATCGTAAACATACTTCCAGGACCGCAACCGCAAAGGGACACAAAACGAAAGATTACGAAAGATACGAAACGAACGAAAGCAAACAAAGGAAATGAAACAAACGAAGGAAAATATTTCGCGCTGCCAGATGACAACTCAACGGGTTTGGAGTCGTAGACTTCACGCCCAACTGAAACAAGTGGCAACGACGGAGAGTAATTGATTAGTTGATTAGTGTTAACTAGTCTTGTGATTCTGCGTTTAGCTATCTTGTAAACTCCACACAGTGTAGATATAAACTATCCTTTCTGGATCATAAAAAAACAAGAATCTGAATAGACAGAATTATTTGTAAAAAGACAGAGGTTTGTGAAAGTACAGCAAAAAGGACCAAGAATGGATCCAAATCAGATCCACAAGTGTGATTGGGTGTTAGATTAGATTGATCTACCAATCTACACAAGATTAGATAGCACTAGATCAAATTTACATCAACAAATCTAACAAGAACAATCAAATATGATCAAAACTTGTACTTGCTGGTTTCACACGTGTGAATACCTATCAGAGTACGGACTACCAGCAAATAATGAAGTACACTAAGCTTAGAAACCATTAGAAGCATAAAATCACAAGACAAATGGAGAGATTACTCAAGAAATGCACAAAAACCAAGATTTAGCTTTCTTGTCAATTATGGCCAAATGAGCCACCATATATACACAAGAGCTGATGCTTACTCAGCTGATTTGGCACATGTGAGAGTGCCTACTCATCAAAGGATCCACCATATTGAGATTGACTCCATGGGTTGAATTGGTCTTCTAATAAGGATCCTTGCTGGTTCAAAGGTGTGAAGATCAGCCAATGAGCTTGATGTCGATCCGAAATCACCATATCCATGATAGTGCCTCTTTGATGTTGACTTTTTTGATGAACTTGAGAGCTTTGCACCAGCCTAGCACCTCTTTCATTGATTTGTTCCATCCTTGAAGCATATGGTTGATCCAAAAGCTCCTCCTCCTTGAAAATAGCTGCAACTCCATGAAAAAATAAAGGGTCCTTCTTGACTCATGAGGATCACAAAGATCCAACATCATGTTACCAAGATCTCGAGGATTAGGCTCATCAACATTGGCAAGACTATGCATGCTATAATAACAAAGAGTTTGTATCATATCTTCATGCTTGGTTACCATGCTAATCTCAGATCTAATGAGGCTAGATACTTCAATATGGAGATAAGTTTCCTTAGAGGATGATTCACTTTCTCTCATAAAGACTTTACAATTTGCCGCAATACATGAAAAAAGACAAATTTTCACACTATGAGTGGACAACTCACTCATGCTCTTGCAAGACTCAAGAGCATACATTTGATGAAATAACCTTTTGCTTTCTAATTGATCTAAAATCAATTTCATATCATTAAGAACATCAATTATGTTCTCAAGAGAGACACCATACTCAACTAGTATTGCTTTACTCCAACTTTGAAATGCAAAAGTCTCACTAAAGCAAATGGATTCACCAAATGACATAAGAGAAGCAACCATGAGATGTATACTACTTGAAATGTGCTCCTCTTTCCCTTGAAATGTGAGCCATATGAGCTCAACCATGTCTCTTGATATTCTTCTTGGAATCATAACTTGAGAAGGACTCTCCTCCTCAATCCTTGGCACACTTGAACCTCGAGATGGCTCCTCAAGATCAACTTCTTGGTGCTCCTCCTTGATGGAAATCCGAGACCTCCATGTCTCAAAATGATCACAACAAACATGATCATATAATGTGTACTTCATGTGATCATCAACATTACTTATGCTAGAAACATAAGTCCAAAAGAAACTATATTTGAACACAATCAACAATCTAGAAGGATCTACACAAAATTTAGACCACAAATTTTGAATCATATCTCTTTCAACCTAGTCAATTGGAAACTAATCTTTGCTTTGATCACTAAAACAAAAGCACTCTATCAAATCACAAAAATCAGATCCAAACACCCCTATTGGACTCAACAAATACCAATGACTCTTCCCCTTGAGAGTTGGAATGGATTTGAAAAGATTTGATACCTAGATTTTCCTTTTCTCTTGACTAGTTCACTCAACTTTTGAGATTCTTGAACAAAGTATGGGTTTTTTTTCAAATACTTGAAAAACAAACTTAGTCACTTCTTTTGGAATCACTCTTGACCAAATAATCTCACTCTTGAGATTTGGATTGAATTTGATTTGATTTGACAACAAATTAAACCACTAATTTTCACAAAAAAAGGATCTACACTAGATCACAAAAACTTGACCTGTATACTTGATTCAAACACACAAAGATCAGATCCAATCACCCCTTTTGTAATCCCTCTTGACCCAAAGAATCTCACTCTTGAGATTTGGAATGGGCATGAAATGGTTTGATAACAATCTATGTCAATAATTTTTCACCAAGCTTAAAAATTAGACATCTAGAGATTCACAAAGATCCCAATCATGTATGAACACTCAAATGTGGACTCCTCCCTGTTCTAGACTCCCAATGGGATCACAAATTGACCCTCACACTCTCACAAAGAAAGTTGAATAGAACTTATTTGAGTTTCATACATATAATGTCAATATTTTGCTCAAAAAATTGAATTCATTCACCCCTATTGGACTCCACCAAGTACCAATGACTCTACCTCTTTAGAGTTGGAATGAAATTCAAATTTTCAGAAATGTGATACTTCTCTCTCACTAAGATATTTGCTTACAAAGAGCTAATGCCACTTAGCAAGATTTGATCACAATGAAGAAGACAATTTTTCCACCAAAGTCAAGAATTGAGCTACTAGTTCTTGCCCTCTACAAAGGAAGGATCTCTTGAAAATTTTGGATCAACCACAACACATATGCCTCACTCACCTTTATGACTTTAATTCAAGCCAAAAAACACACTCACACACTTGAGTAGGGGTGAACAATGTGACTTGGATCTCAAATTTTTCTCCTAGTACTTGCCAACAATTCTTATCACCTTGTATAGGTAGATTTTGCCTTTATGAGTGTTTGTGATTTAGAAATTCACTAAGATTTCACTTGGAGGACTGATCCAAGAGTGTCTTCTAGCATTTAGATGCTTCTAGACTCGGCCCTTTCACTCTTGAACAAATCTAGAATGAAGGTATAATGGATTTCAATCACTCCCCTTGCAAATCACTCCTTAATGTTTGGCTTATAGCACTCTTTCTCTCTCAACTTCAATGTACACTCAAAAAATCAGAGAATCAACTTCAATGTACTGTAAACAAGCCTTAATCCATCTATATGATTGATCTAAACCAAGAACAAATCAATGGAATAGAAACAATGCAAGTGAAAGCTTGAAAATGCACTAAATTGACTCAAAATTGGGTGTATGAAGCTCAAAATGCACCAAACTGAATTTTATAGTCCAAAACAGGTCATGTACGGCCACACATGTGTGTAAAGTACACCTGTAGCCCACAGCAAGATTTGGTACAAATATGATGGTTCTAGCTATCCATTCAACCTCGCTACCTCAATATTAGCTTGTTTCCAAAAACCTGCCAATTTGGGTATAGTTTAGATCAATTCCTTAAATGCACTTGTACTTGGCTCTGATACCATGTGAAAGTACAGCAAAAAGGACCAAGAATGGATCCAAATCAGATCCACAAGTGTGATTGGGTGTTAGATTAGATTGATCTATCAATCTACACAAAATTAGATAGCACTAGATCAAATCTACATCAACAAATCTAACAAGAACAATCAAATATGATCAAAACTTGTACTTGCTGGTTTCACACGTGTGAATACCTGTCACATTACGGACTACCAGCAAATAATGAAGTACACTAAGCTTAGAAACCATTAGAAGCATAAAATCACAAGACAAATGGAGAGATTACTCAAGAAATGCACCAAAACCAAGATTTAGCTTTCTTGTCAATTATGGCCAAATGAGCCACCATATATACACAAGAGCTTATGCTTACTCAGCTGATTTGGCACGTGTGAGAGTGCCTACTCATCAAAGGATCCACCAATAATCATCAATATGGCACATGGACCAAGTTTCGTAACTTATAGCCACCTCCCTTGATTTTAGGCCAATTTTCCTAATTTATAGGGACTTGCACAAATATCTACTACAAGTTGGATCTCACCTACTACTGATGTTTTCACACATGTGAGCAGTCCTTGGCACGTGTGAAATGTGTTCTGTGATGTGCAGTCGCGTGTCTAGGTTCCTGTGAAGCTTCCGCGCAAAAGAAAATTCAAAGACACAAAATCATTCGTGAATACGAAAACGAAAATGAAAAAGAAACAGTTTCGCTTTCGCGACAGTCACTGAATCCCAAATTTCATAAAAGAAAAAATTGAGGTCCCTTAGAGAATATTATCTGGATCTAGAAGTTGATGAACAAGATGTTTCCTTTTTTTCAGCATTCTAATTCCTTGTAGGAACAACAAGTTTGAATACAATCTTTGTAATATGACTATATGTCAAAATACATTCAAAATTTCTCTCAATCTTGGAAATGATCATTTGCAACGGATCACATACATGTTGAAGAATGTGGGTTCATTAAACTATCTATTAGAAATGTTGGCTGCATAGCTCAACGTGTCATTTTATGGATGAAAAATTATTTTCACACTTCATTGTGAAGTCATGGCGACAACAAACAAAAACTTTATTTGTCTGACAATTTTGCGAGTGAAATATTTTTTTATACAAAGAAGATATGGTTAAAAATAATGAATGTTATATTAGTTATTCATACTTCACTAGGATTTGGAAGTCACACTTTAATAATGTGATAATCTCAATAAAGATTAGAATAGGACAAGCATTAGAGGAGTTCTAAACCCAAAAAAGACCCTTTGTAAAGATTCTTTTTATATTTTTTCTTAAATTTTTCCTACACATGGACCAATCAAAACACTCAAATTTGAAATCTACGTAACGTAACTTTTTGAGTCCACACTAAAAATGGCATAACTTTTTAGTGGTAAGTCCAAATTTGGCGAAGTTTGGTGCATTGGAAAGCGCTCAACAAGGGCTTTCCAATGATATGTTAGATGACATACTTCTGAGATAGTATTAAAAAGTTATGGCAAGTCAAAAGTATAGTGTTATAATATTTTAATAATATAAAAGACATCTTGCACAAACCCTTAAAGGGTCTTTTTGGAGCTCAAAACTCCCCTAATGGCAGTATATGCGTTGAATTAAAAAGTAGAATAAAAATGGCAAAAATTGAAAATGAAACACATGCAATCAAGTCAGAATTGAATATACATCGCAAGGAACAAGCCACAGAGAGAAAGAATGTAATGCATCATCAAATTTAATGTTTTACCTCTCTTGAAAATTATATAGGAATTGTGATAGATGGAATGGACCAGAAGAAGAAAAAATATGCAAAGTGAATCGAAACCTTGAAAGACCTACCTTTTTTAAAGACTAACCCTGGCTTGAAGGACGACTCCTTGAAACTTAAGTCAAGCTCGAAGTATTGAGGTGAATTTTCTTTATTATCTCCGATTTTAATTCTTGCTTCAAGTACTTTATAACAAATGCCTTCAGTGATGATTATAAAGATTGAGCGTCAGTTTATTATGTATGTTGTTGAAATGGTCATGAATGAAACAGTATAAAGAACATTTCTACATAATAATCTAATACTATTGTAAAAAATTGACTAAGTTTATGGTCTAGAGTAATTTATAGTTTTATAGCTTGCAGTAATTGATAGTTTTGCAGCCTGTAGTTAATGTGAAATTGTGAGAATTGTTTGAATCTAAAATATTCTATATGCTTAAACATGGATAAATTGCTATGAATCTTGGAATGATCATAACTTTCAATTAGTTTGGATCTTGGTCATCCAAAATGTAAATTGATCCGTACAATGCATAGAATTCATTGGAATTGAGTAATATTGATTTTTGGAAAGTTTTGTCATGAATTTGTAGTTTAAATGATTTCCAAAAATTTTACAAAATTCTAATGAAATGCAAACTATTGCTAAACCATTGAAAAACATGGTGAAGCTATTTCTTGAAATGGTTGAAAAAATATCATTAGATGTGTGTGTGTGTGTGTGTGTGTGTGTGTGTGTGTGTGTGTGTGTGTGTGTGTGTGTGTGTGTGTGTGTGTGTGTGTGTGTCTATATATATATAGATATATGGGGTACATATATATCTAAGGAAGCGGGGGCTGGATGCAAACGCGCGTCCGGACGCGGATGCCTCAGGGGTGCGTCCGCGTCCCCCATTTTCAAAAAAAAAAAATTCAAAAAAAAAAAATACAAGCACTTGCCCTCGCTGTCCCACACCCCCAAAGCGAAATAAATTGGGATTTGTCTTCACTAGCCAATTCCTGAACTCAGACACCCAAGGAAGCAGCATATATCAGGCAATGATCAATATCCTTTTATCTGGATATTTGGCCAAGAAGCTATGCAAGAAAGCAATGGTCAAAAAGGTCCTTCCAGTGCATGGAGATGATAAGAGTAGTTCTGTCGCCAGTATGTACTCCCGAATCTTACCATATCATCAATTGCTCCGTCTTCGACTCCATGTCAAACGTTTTTGGTGAGCCTCCAGAGATAGCACCTGCTGGTTTCTGATCCACTGATCAAAAACTAGCTGGTGTTTTCTCTAAAAGCTCAACAAAAACATTTGACGTGGAGTCGAAGATGGAGCAATTAATGGCGTGGTAAAATCCGGGAGTACATAAAGGCGACACAACCACTCCTTTTATCTGCATGCCCTAGAAGGACCTTTTTGGCCATTGCTTTCTTGCAAGGCTTCCTGGCCAAATATCCAGATGAAAGGGTAGTGAACATTGTCCCAAAAGGAATGCTGCTTCGTTGGGTGTCTGAGTTCAGGAAATGGGCAGTGAAGCCAAACTCTAAATCATAAAACAGTATAAAGCCAACAAAACTGTCTTTCAAACTCTGTACTGATTGCAAAACCTACTCTAACTGACTTTCATTCACACCATCCTTGTCATGTACCAAGCAGCTTCAGTACGTCTGTCGCACTCTGAAGTTATGGAAGAGATCAAACTTTCTTCCTGGCTAACTGAAGGCTTGTACTCTTCATCATCATCAGAATCTTGCTCAACAGTATATTTGATGTCAACCTTTTCGCCATTTGTTTGCTAACCCTTAGCCCTAAACCATACCACACTTTTGCGCGTTTTGATGGGCTTGTGTGGTGTGCATCCTCAATTCCATAGCTTGATGAAAACAACTGTAACAAAACTACTGTTCACAATTTTAAACTCCAGAAGTGAATGGACACCAGAAGAGTGAATGGTTAGCAGAACTATGCCATTCACTATAGGGAACCACAAGACTGATCATCTCATTCTGTTCTGTGATAGAATTATGTCGATATGAATCCAATTATGTCGATACAAATCAAATCAACTTGGCAAAGTGAGTCAGCAGACCATGACCACCCACAACAACTCATGTTAGATGAGTGACAATCTCTTGAGACACTCTTTCATTAGAATATTGGTGTAGGCAAACGTAGAAGTGAACGAAGACCTCTCTTGTGATACATGTTGTGACATCGACACTTTTCATGGAACCTGATAAAAGAGATCCAAATCCAAAGTTGATTTGTTCTTGAATATTCCTGCCACAGTTCACTTTTCCCAGATAGAGCTTTTGCAAGAAGGTTATCCACACTCTTCTGATATATAATATCCTATTGAAAGTCCTACAAGAAGTATAGCTACCTCTATCAACACAGAGCAATCTCTGCTTGGCTCTTTGGAAAGCTTGGTCAAAATGGCCCGTCGACGGGAGAGAAACACAATTAGGTCTAGCGACATGGAATACTTTTGCAGCTTCTCGTCTGACAACCCCGTTCATTCAAACGGGGTCCGTTTCAGGTGTCGTCTATAGATGAGATAGCATTTAGTGTCTAATATAGCCCCAGCCGTATATGGCGGGAGTAAGTATTGTTGTTTTGATACATCTGATAAATTAATGTACGGTGTGTTTTTTGTGCAACGCATGCTTGGTGTATTGCAATGTAATGTATGTGTTTATAAAATGCTATCAGGGGTTTAGGGTATCTGTGAAGTGCATCTGCTCTCAATTTTTGTGTAACTGTTTATGATGATTATGGCTGTGGAGTTTACTGTTTAGAGTTCAATGATTGGACATGCATATGATCTGAGAGACATGAAGATGCGCTTGTGTACCACAATAGCTCAAGCATTTACAGTTTCCATACCACGTCCTCTCTCTCTCTCTCTCTCTCTCTCTCTCTCTCTCTCTCTCTCTCTCTCTCTCTCTCTCTCTCTCTCTCTCTCTCTCTCTCTCTCTCTCTCTCTCTCTCTCTCTCTCTCTCTCTCATCTTGCACAGAGAAAACCATTTCTAACTAACCATTCAAATTTCATAGAGCTAACCATTTGTAAGCAATCATGATAAACTAGCCATGACACAAATAAACTGTAAAAAATATATATACATCTCATCTGATGCCAATATACATGATAGTTTGTGTGTATCAATATCTACAAGTCTGTGCTAAAAAAATCATCCCTCTACATGTCAGATGCATCCTCAGGTGTGTCAAATACAAAGTCTGGCTGGGAGTCTAGAGGCATCTGGGACTCCTCCAAGTCTAGGCCAACACCTGCCAAGAGATGACTAGAAAAATCATAATGCATCCCCTCTTGGCTGGCCTGCCTCTAGGTCTGCCGGAAGGAACCCTCTCTGGTACACTCCTGTCTGGGGGTCTCCCTCTGCCACGAGGGGGTCTTTGAGAAGAACCGACTGCCTGTGATGCTCTGAATCATCTATGTGCAATTTGTTTTTGGGCGGCAACCTCTGTCTCCCTCGCAAACTCTAACCAGCCATCATCTGAAAGGGGGCGTGATGTGGGAGTACTAGGTGGGGCACGTGGACCATCCCCTGAAAGGTCGACCGTCTCATCTGAATCATATGTGGGCTCATCATCAGAGGAGGGCAATGGAACATGAGCAGGAAGGGAGTGGTCTCATTGGTATCAGCATCATCCTCGGGATCACCCCGTAGAGCACTCCGAATGGCATCGTCTGGATCAATATGGCACAGACGTAGGTGTAGCAGTGGAGACTGTGGATCCATGGGGAGTACTAGCAGAGGGGGTACGGGTGGCTGTGGCGGAGGTGGTGGCGGTGGCAGGTGCGGATGCAGCGGTGGGGGTGGGGGTGGTGGCAGTGGGTGCACCAATGGAAACAGAGTCCGCGACATCTTTGGGTGGCTCGTCAGGCTCAGCACCTGGCTCAGCATATGCCTCGAGAATGAGAGCCCTCTCCGTAGAGGGGATGACCATAGAAACGCCGATCCCGTAGCATCCTCCTGTGAGTCGGACTCGCAATCTCCCCAAATGTGCTCGAACCCGAGAGGCGTTCCCTGTGAACTGCTTTCGACAAAAAGAGCAAAACCACTTTTTGTCGGACATCAACTCCACCTCATCCCAAATGGGATGAGCGGCCATCTCTCTCTCTCTCTCTCTCTCTCTCTCTCTCTCTCTCTCTCTCTCTCTCTCTCTCTCTCTCTCTCTCTCTCTCTCTCTCTCTCTCTCTCTCTCTCTCTCTCTCTCTCTCTCTCTCTCTCTCTCTCTCTCTCTCTCTCTCTCTCTCTCTCTCTCTCTCTCTCTCTCTCTCTCTCTCTCTCTCTCACACACACACACACACACACACACACACACACACAGAAGTACGGAAATCTAATATATATATATATCTCTCTCTTCTCCTAAACCCCAAACCCAAGTACGCATACCCTAAATCCTAAACTCACACACACACACACACACACACACACACACACCATGTCTCGTACACGTGCGCGCACACACAAATCCTCTCTCTCTCTCTGTCTCTCACACTCTCTGTCTCTTCCTCTCTCTCTCTCACACACACAAATCACCACACACATACATCTGTGCATACACAAATCAACTAACCCACACACACACATAAATCATCACACACACACACACACACACACAAAACTCATCTCACACACCATAACACTCTCTCTCTCTCTCTCTCTCTCTCTCTCTCTCTCTCTCTCTCTCTCTCTCTCTCTCTCTCTCTCTCTCTCTCTCTCTCTCTCTCTCTCTCTCTCTCTCTCTCTCTCTCTCTCTCTCTCTCTCTCTCTCTCTCTCTCTCTCTCTCTCTCTCTCTCTCTCTCTCTCTCTCTCTCTCTCTCTCTCTCTCTCTCTCTCTCTCTCTCTCCTTCTCGGGCCTCTGTTCTGCGGACTGTTCCGTTGCCCGCGTGCCCTTGTTTTTTTTTTTTTTTAAAAAGACGCGTCTAGAAAAAAATTTAAATTTTTTTTGGGACGCGTCTGACCCCGCATCCGGGGGTCGGATGCGTCCGGGTCTGGGCATCCGACGCGAACGCGAACGCGAAAAGCCCGCGTTCGGCCCGGACCCTCATGTTTGATATATATATATATATATACCCCAAGAAAAAGGACATGTTATAGCATGCCAAGACCATTGAAAAATATAGTCAAGATTTCATGAATAGATCATGGCAATTGCATGAGATCTTGAATCAAACTAAAGTTTGAATGTTTATGCTCTTTTGTGAATCACATACTCCTATAAATAGTTTACGAAGTATGAATTCATGATCTTTATCAATGTGCATGGCATGCTTGGATTTCCTATACTAGGCACCTTGTGCCATAAAATTCAAATATTGATTCTATATTTGTCAATTTTTCACAGTATTTATGATATAACTCCCTAGATGTTCTGATTGCCATAAGGTTCTCACACACCACCTATACATGATGAATGCATTGTTTACTTGATTTTTCGAAATATTCCTTTGGCTACAAGGATGCTAAGGTATCCAAGAACCATATGATTTTTGTTTTCTCAAGCTTTGTTGTCCAATTATAAGTGAAGCACATTTGGTAAGTGTTTTAGTCATGAAGAGATCACGTGATGGATGATGGTAATTGTAAGATTGGGATTATCATGAATTTTAGGATATTTGAGGAAAACATTTCGGGTGTTCACATGTATTCTAAATCTTGATTTCTTTCAAATTGCTAGTTCTGAACTTTATATGCCAGGTTGTCTTCTTCACCATACTAGAAAACACGAGAGAGAGAGAGAGAGAGAGAGAGAGAGAGAGAGAGAGAGAGAGAGAGAGAGAGAGAGAGAGAGAGAGAAACAAGATTTCACATAGTCCCTCTTGACAAGTCAAGACTAAACCCTTTGAACCCTTCAATTTATAGCATAACATGTAAAAATATAGCTGTATAAAGTTCAACAGTACAGAGAGTACCATAAAGCGAAGCAAGTTTTAGGACACCCAGTTGTTACCTGCCACCATCTCACACAACAAAATCGCACAAGTTAGTCGCATGAAGAAGACAAGTGTCATAGCTGAGCATCAGTTGTTATCCATGTTTGAAACAAGATTCACTACTTTATCAACTAGATTGCATTTACAACAAGTACGTCCAATCTTCCCGATCATTCATTTCATAACTTAGCAATACGTTTTACCCTTTAACGAAGCCGTATCAGGGCAGAAGCCATACTGATCAACAAAGGAGCAAAACGAATGTATTAGGTTCACATATACATTCTACATGTAAGCAACTATTTTTCATTACACAGATGTTGACGATGGTCACAACGCTAGGTACTAGAGCACCTCTGTACTATACTAGCCCAATGGATTTCCCGTAACCATTTTCCAGGAGTGCAAGCACCAAACAACTTGGGCAATTCCATGCCATTCAAGTCTACCATAGTCGAGCCCCGTATGAGTACATGACATTACTTATTACAACCGGACTTTGGATGCAGGAATTTTTTTTTTTTGGGATAACTCAAGCCTATCTCAATTAAAACGCGTGCAGGATCAACCCATACTAGATTTATTACTTTGAAAACCATTACACGCAAGGTTTGCAATACCATCATAAATGCATGAGTAAGATCATAGTAACGAGTTAGGCTACCCACCGTATTGGTAATATTCCATCAAGCATCGCACCTGAATGAGAGGTGAAGTCATTACACAAAGGTAATCACAGAAACCTGTGAGCATTCATTATTCACCATAAAGCTTCACATACATCCTTCATTATCAGCGAGCTACCATTCCTCAAATCATTTTCACCTTTGTTTGTAGTATCGTTCCATGATTGCTCTTCCAATAGCATTCATGAGCTTTCTCTTCAATCACAATCATAGTGTGGTAGAGCACCGGGAGAGCAAGAATGTCATTTTCTCCTTTTTAAAGGAATACTTTAGTTATTGCTTAACATTTTTTATACTGCCAACTGAATTAAAAATTTGCGGCATCTTTCTACCTTTATAATAAGGTCATGATCCCAATTCATTAAGGACACCTTTAGTCTTCAAAAGGATATTAGAAACTGTAGTCACTTATTAAACTATCAATTATCATTGATTTGCTCTCCATCTTGAATTGGCTTGGATTTCTCTGTCTTCAGGATCCTTAGCCTTCAGACATTTCCTTGAAACTTAAGACGTAGCATTAAAGATACTGGGGCATATTTTATTGACATGATATAATAAGCTACATTTCATCAGTACCCTATGGTGGAAATTGCCACATTTCCTAAGTGGAATCACATGAGGTTCATTACCACTAAAGACACTAAGATCATCCAAGAATTTTTTTGTAAAATCTCTTAAGGATTCTTTAAAGGCTCGTGTAACCACCCTTTGAAAAGAGCTGGAGCATTACATAATCCAAAAGGAATAACTTTATAAGTGTATACTCCTCAATCTGTAGTAAAGTAGTTTTTGGCTAGTCGTTCTCATCTATCATCTTGATTGTAGCCACTAAATCCGTCCATAAAAGAGTAAAATTGATGTCCACCAACTGCATCTAAAACATTATCAATAAATGGTAGTGAAAAATAATCTTTCTTTGTAAATGCATTGATTTTTCTATAATCAACACATATTCTTAGTTTTCCATTCTACTTAGGTACAGTCACCATAGGTGATACCCACTCACTAGTGGGTACTTCATATATAAAATCCACATCTACTTGCTTTTGTATTTCTTCTTTTATTAATAACGAGTATTTTGGATTAAGCCTGTAGGGTCTTTGCCTTATCGGTTGTGTCCCTGGTAGTAATTCTATTTTATGTGTACATATACTTAGTGGTAATCTTTTTAGTCATTCCAAGCAAAAATATCACTGTATTCCTGTAATAGGTCTCAGCCACAAAGTTGATGACAACTCTCTAAAAGTGTATGGATTATTTGATAGCCTGATTTGGACTAGTGTGAGCACAACGACCACTTGATATACTAAAGTTTCTATACACTACAACAAGACACGTGATTTTTAGCGCTTTTTTTTTTGGTGTTATTTGAAAGATAGAATCCAAATGGATCGCGGGGGAAGCGGAAACCTCAAGCCTCAAGTCACTGGCCTTGGAATAAGCCTCATAACTTTGAACGGTTTTTTAAGAGGATTATACCGAGGGATATCTTGAGAGCCTGGAGATTTCAAAACTCCCAAAATCAATCTACTTAGTTACAATGAGGGTTACAATGAGGTTAAAGACATTTCAAATTACTCTCCTAACCGAGGGTATACCGAGACTAATGAAAAATATGGCACCTTGATAGCCTCAAAATGTTATAGAATGCAAATTGATGGTATTTTTGAAAATTGTTGTTTATCAACATATTGAATTTCATTTTCTATCAACATTAGGGGCGATACATACAAGTGAAAATAGAAAATTGTGTATCATAACAATATCATGATCACAATTGTATACTCACATGCGTCGACTTTTTGTTTGATGTCAACTAATCAAATAATAAAGTACAATTGCATTTGTGAGCAATGTAATTAATAGTACAATAAGTTGCAATACATCATATTGTTTCACTTATTCATTTGCTAATTCCTTGTTATCATTTGCAGCATAATCATGCGACAAATTTGCCAAACCAAACGATTCTATCTCTAATTCCACCAAGATATCTCCTAGATAAGTTGATCTTCACAAGCTAATGACGATGAGATCGATCGAGAAGCTGTGTCGTGCGATGTCAATCCATCTGGTGATGCTGCATCACAATCACTACCATCATTTGCTTGTGAAGCATGTGCATCCTCTGAAAATGTGTCATCTTCATCATGATGATCTTGTTCAGGTATATTTTTGCCGCACGTCCTCCATGACATCTCTATCCTCAAAAATCCTTTTACTTCCAAGAGCGACTTGAATCACGTACCATCATCTAGGATCTGAATGGTTGGGGTGAAAGACCACCTATAATTGATTTATGTTACCATAAATATTGACTTGTAACAAGTATCCATGTTACAATTGCTTGGGTATACACACAAACAATTATTGTATACTCAAAATCAATTGATTGACATAAAAAGAGCATTGACTACTTGAACACATATACATACCTACTCACATTGTTGAGAAAAAACAAACATATTGCTTTGACCTGTCCAAAGCTTGGTGGATTCCATGGCAAAATAACCACTCTCATATTTTCTCACAGCCACAGTAGGACCGTTACAAGTACCTTTAAACCATTTTACATCAAATATGAAAAAGCTGAATTGCCTACATCTAACTTCCAAGATGTCATTGATCGTCCCACAATAATCAAGTTGAGAAGAGAGTAGATTGGTGTTAGTCGTGCTTGCTCGATTCTCTTGCAAAAAAAATTTCCATGACTCCACAATCATATGTGTTTGTAGGAATGTGATAATTCACAAGGACAACCAGCCAAGTGGACCATGATGTGGATGCAATCTGAATGGATTCATACCATCCATCACCAATACCAAATGCAGTGTCGAGGCTAATCTTTAACTCATGACAGGTCACATCCACATGAAAAGGAGCAAATGAGAGAGTATCTGTATCAATTGATACTTGGCTCTCTCATGTATGCAATGGTCTGTACAGACCTGACATCGCTTTTGCAATTAGCTCATTAAGCCAATTCATGGCTAATCTTGGAATCATACATTGGAAGGCTCTTATCATAGTCATGAGGTACATTCTAGCTACAACGGACCTGTGCATATGCTATGGAGAAGTCAACAATGACAATCTTCATAAGATAAGTGGATATTTAGATGCAAGCTGGGGAGGAGATGTAGATACTCTTAAATCCACATCTAGATTTACATTCTTCTTAAAAAACGGTCCTATCTCCTGGAACAGCAAGCAAACCTCTATTGCTCTCTCATCCACAGAAGCAGAATACATTGCTGCTTCTCAAGCTATTAAAGAGACAATTTGGTTGAGAAAATTATTGTCAAATATTAATTTGAATTAGTACACTCCTAGAGAAATACTCTATTATCGAAGATACGCAAGAGAATGCTCCTTCCTTAATGCTCTCATCAATGCAAGCCAACTCATCATTTAAAGCTTTCACTCTCAAAACAAAAGTATTTGGACTCTCTTCACTCTATTGAAAACAAGAAAAGATTTGCCTTCTTAGAGTCAACACTCTAGAACTAGACTTGGACTCATCAAGCTTCTTCAAAGCTTCCCAAGCCTCACTTGATGAAGTACACTTACCAACTTCCTTGAGAAGTTCATTAACATTCATCTTAATCATATGTAGAGATCTTTTGGCCCTCTTGTCATACCTCACTTGATCTTGTTGTGTTGCTGGCCTCTCTTCCAAACCTATAACAATATCCAAAGCATCATTCATTCCAAAAAGTGATTCCATCCTCACTTTCCACAATGAATAGTTACTTGAGGTAAGCCTTTCATTGCCTCCCAATATGAATCCACTTGTTGGAGTTGGCCGACTTATCGGGGAAACCCAACTTGGCCGACTTATCGACTCAACCGACTATCATCGGGGACCATCAAACTCTTGACTCCATTGAGTATTGTCAGTGACACTCTCGACTCCGAATAATCGAAGCCTTCTCATACCCCCACTTCCTGTACTGTGCAACTACTTGGACAATGACAACAACAACCATGATCTACTCTAGGCGGCGCAACGGCTCCATGCCACCTTCTTCTACATACATCTACACAAATGTAAATTGTATATAGTTGATCATTGTAATCAATTAATCATGCCAATGTAAGCTAATTGATGCCAGATGAGATACGTTGATTCCATATACTAGACGCTGAGACAATAGCTTATCAGAGACAAACATAGTAGATGCTTTCAAGCATTGATTATTTCTTTCAAACTGATTGTCAGAATAAGCCCATAGCTGTTAGCTTTGTGAGCACGCGGATTTGTCTGCTATTGTTTTGTGCTCACCAACATCATTTGACTTGTATTTCTATACATTCAATATGAATTGTGTTCATATTTTGTCAATGTTGCATGCTTTCCGCTTTTGGTCTAACTCTCAAATTGCTTTGACTAATTGTTTGCTCTTCCTCTTCCACATAAACACAATTAAACTCTATCTTGTTTTCGCCTACTGTTGTAGTATTGCACACACCTAGGGAATCAATCGGCCACTGCCTTCGCGCAATAGTAGGATCGTCCCGATCCGATTGTTTGACCTGTCTGCCCACCACAGTCATTCCCCAATAGTGCAATCATCAATGAAGGTGAGGAAGTATTTGGAACTTCCTGTTGATGTGAACTACATAGGCCCACAGAGATCGTTGTGTATTAACTCAAGAATATCGCTCTATTCTGCGTCTAGAAATGACTCCTTGTGTTGTGTCCTGTATATACATGCATGACACATGTCTATACTTTCGTCCAATTTGTAATCAAAATCTCTGACCATCTTGCCCTTTGCAAGCTTATGCAAGCTACGCCCTCCAAGTGCCACAAGTTATTAACTTTGTTGGAATTGAGTGTGAGGCATGCCATGGGACTTTCTTCTACACCTCCTTGAAGATGATAAAGATCACCAATTTGGAATCCAATTCCTATTGGCTCTCCTTCTCTTTGAAAGCTACAACCATCTTTTTCAAAGAAAACATCCCCAACGTTAGTAATGTGTAGAGATATTTGGTTCTTTGCTAGATTTGGGACATATAATATGTCCCTCAATGTGGTGCTTCTTCCTTGATCGAGCCATAGACATACAACCCCTTTTTCGATCGCATCAACCCTTCCCCCTGTCACCCATCATGATCTCTTTTCCTATAAGCATCTCATATGTGATAAACGTCGTTTGGTTGTTTGTCACGTGTGAGGTTGCTACATAATCCAAGTACCAGTATAGGTCATTTGCGCTATTTTGCATCTTGATCTTTGGTTTCACATGAATTGAACATTAGTCCTTTGTTTTTGTCGCTCAACCATTCTACGATTACCCTACACTTTAGGATATTCACTTCCCTTTCTATCAACAAAGCTGTGAGTGAATCCATTTTACAATTTGCTATTACATAACATGCAAGTCCCATGTACTCCACAATATTTCTTTTCTCCAATTCTGATTACAACGAGTAAACCAAGATCACATCTCGTAGACTATAGTAGAAAAGGAAACAATACATTAAAAATACGTAGATTAGGCATGCAAAACGAGTAGTGAACTATTAAACCATAAACATGAATTAGAAACTAGAACTCCAATTATTCAATTCATCTACTTTCACATATTACAATTTTTTCAGCATCAATTTAACACCCAAAAAAATGGGAATTTTGAGAATATCACCACCAAGTCCAATTTATGATTGAACTCAACCCCCACAACTTGTCAATGGATTGGAATCTAAATTGTTGAATGTTGAATGTTCTAAGTTCATACCTTCATAATTTCATTGGTAATTGTTTCATGATTCATCTTTTTTTTGATATGTAACTTCAGGTTTGTTGTTTAAAGTTCAACCCCTAAAAGTATATAGAATACAAGTGTTAGGTAACACGTATCGGGTAAAGTTTAAACATTTAGTCGTTAAAATATCGAATTTGGAATCTTTAATGCTTGTAATTCAATCATGATATTTACTATCATCAATGCATTATGCAACTATGTTTTTGGCTTTTCTAAATTCTAGACAAATATACAAAAGAAATTGGAGTTCTAGAACCCTAGAACCAATTCGAAAACCCTAGGGCCGAGTCGAAAAGGTCGAATAGGCCAATTCGGTCGATTTTGATTCAACCGATTCCAAATAGGAAGGAAACTCTTCATAACGCATGGCTATAGTACTCAATATAGACAATCACCCATTGTTGCATGAGGCAATGCCTTAACTAGATAGGGACATAACGCCTATTTGGATTAAGGGCTACCCTATGATATAGGCTAGGCCTAACACCACGTATGCACATTAAGGACATAACAATTACACCTTTGAGATTCATGACTTGTATCATCAATTGAACGACACATCCATAAACAGTTGTTGTATTGGGTCAAATAGCGTCTACCTGAACTCTCTAGACTTTGCATAATACCTTTTCCATATCCTTTACTTGGGAATAGAAAAATAAGTGTCCTTTACTTGGGAATAGAAAAATAAGTGTATGCCTTTTCTAGATTGCTAGTCTTGAAATAACAATTTGCTTGACTTATACGACATTCTATACACTAGCTTATAAATAATATGCACAATGCAATCTTTTCATCCCTACTACATTTGGTACAATATTACATTTAATGTTATGTTCTATTATGAACTACACACTACATACATTGGTTGAATGCTCATCACATATTTCTCAACTTTCTTACGACATTTGATGACTTCTAGCATTTTGCACATTCCATACAATCGCTAGAAGCTAATATGCAGATTGAAATCTTTTCACCCAACTATTTTTTCCTATAATGCAATTAAAAGTTGTGCAAGGTTATATTTTGTAATGAACTATATGTTGAGTGCATTAGCAAGCACAAATTACAACATATTTTCACATTCTTAACTTTTCATTTCTAAAGTTTCTGTGATGACTGCTAGCACACGAGATACTAAGGCCGACCAAAATTGTCATTTGCTTAACATTGAGAAATACGCTTTCATATTGCTCCTAAAACCAACACCTTGTGATCACTTACGTAAACCACAATAGCAAAACCTTTTATCTTGGTTAGATACTTGATTGATTTAGTTCTTGGTGTATACGCTTCTTTGGAATGAATTGGGGGTATGCAGCAAACAGTACAATTCCCCCACAGACTTTTTTGGGCTTGAGAATGGACAAGTGCATGTGTGTGTACACCCCTCGGTTTGATTTAATTCCAAAACTAGAAAACTATTTTGCTATCTTCAAGTTATGTTTTCATAACATCATATGGTGATGTTACTTGATTTCAGATTTGTATAGATGATGCAATGTTGTTCAATGATTTGTTGTCAAGTGTTGAAACCTTACGGTGCTTTTTGTTGAACTTTGGTTCAAGGCACAAAGCTAGTGATTAGTTTAGCTGATAAAATGGGCATGCACCCACTCAATCACAAGCGCATGCACACACATAAGTAGAGGACATCAAGACTTGATTTGGCAAAAAAATGACACAGTAGAGTTGATTACACTAAGCTAGCTATGTGAATCTAAGCTACTCTAACCTTGCTAAGTTTAAGCTACTCTTAACTATGCTAAGCTCCTGAATGACTACATGCTTTCAAAGGAAACTCAAAGCTCTATTCAAAATCTTTGAATACCTGGTCATGAAACAAATTGAGTTACATTTTGAACCTTTTTGAGAGTTGCTCAACTGCTCAGTGCCCATTCAATGATAAACTTTAGGGTTCCAATGTTTGGAGATTGAAATGGAGTATAAATAGCTCAACAAACTACAATACAACCAGATTATACCATCAATTAAACAAAACTGTTTTCTTTGGTAACCATATTGCTCTCCTTTATTGCGATGTGTCTAGCTCATGAAATGCATAAAAACTGAGGGCAGGCATTGACACCTAAATAATTCCTTAGTTCTAACAAGAGTTTTTGGTTGTGAACGTAGGTAAGTATGCCCTCCTCAAACTGGATGGAGTTGTGATGTTTCTAAAGCTACTCCAATTATGCTTTGATGTGAGCATAAGTAACTGGATTGTGTCGTGACATTTTGACTACATTAATTTGGAATTTGCTTCATTAAGTTAAAAAGAGCGTTCGGTTTAGCATTGTCTAGTTATGTTCGACACATGCCCAGAAGCGTAGTCAGTCAGTCAGTCAGTCACTCTCTCTGTCTTTCTCAAATCTAACAACCAACTCACTCACTCAAGTAGACAAACATTCAATTCGATTCGAATTTATGATTTCTTAGCCAATGAATTGCATCTCAAACAAGAATTGCATGTTTGACGATATGGCAGAAAATCTTAGGGCTGTTAAGTCTATGAGAGTACTTAAACATAACATCAAAAACATATAACCTTTAACTATATGGAGTCCACCCACCAATAACTGCACCACGCAGAACACGCATAATCAATTGTAGTTGAATTCAACGTCATTGGCTGTTCCTACATACAATGATTGACATTTTTGGACGTTCTGATTACATGACAGCTGTGGAGAGTCATTTAGTGGCCTACTTGCAGGACTTACATCTCAAGAACGTGCTCAGAAGTTCACACTTTTTCCACATTGTATATCCAACACAGACAAAAGGAGTTGCTTAAGAGCATCTTATTTTGTTTCTAGATATGGTGCTGAGAAAAAACAGTTTTTCAACTCGAGTGAAACACCAAATGGCGTAGCTTATCGCATTAGCTACATACAAAATTAAGAAATTTGATTTATGAACGATGCAATTCAGCTAACAATTGCTCAACCCATGAAAAGCACCTCAAATAGACATTCCAGGAAATTTACTTCCTCAAAATGGTACAAATTAGGTTTACTTAACCTGTCAAAGCGGCTAATGTACTTAATGTCTCGCATACCTCCAATAAGAAGGTTGTACTTCATGGCATGTTGATAGCTAATTTAAAACATACACAACAAAAACTTTGCCAGAACACAAGGTGGACGAAGCTCCACCGTTATGTACTTAACATCTCTACTAAAATGTTCACATTTCTGGTTCTACATTCCATCAAACAAATCAGTGATTAAAAAACACCATTTGAGAACAGTAATCAGCACCTGTATATGGTATTGCCTTGAAGGCCAATGGCCAATACTAACCAGCAAATAGCATTCACTCTGTATCTATATATCTCTTCCTGCTCTTCTTCTTTGAATTTTTCCTGGGGTCGTTGCCAGGCTCAAGCTTAGCGTTCCTTGCTTCTGTTGCAGGTTGCAGCAAGCCAGATTCTATTTTGAAAGGTGTGTCTGGCATCGCCTGATACAAAGGCAGGGCTAATGATTCCATAGTTTTCAGATGAATTGCCCTAATGTTTCTCCACTTTTTTGGCACTGCTTCTGCGGCTCCCTGTATGGCAGCCATAATATTATCCATGATCTCTTGCCTTGTCTGAGAGATCCTGGCAGCTTTCAGCATACTGCATGTGCCGCCTCTGATGTACAAAAAAGTCGATCCACAAGCAGCTTCAACCTGGTTCTTCCACTGTGCCCTAGACAGTTTCACGGGGATGGGATGCTTTTTCTTCTTGAAGAAGGCCTTCCCCAGAAGCGCGGGAAGCCTAGGAAGAATCCGATCATCAGCAAGAAACAGGTCATAAGATCCACACAGCTTGCGCTTCGCCTCAAAAGAAAAAAAATCCGTTTTCAGCTTTGTGATGCCTACGACTTTGGCTATGCCCAGGCCCTCTTGCAATATCTTCTGCTTTGCTTCCTTCTTGTTTATTCCCTTTTCTCGATCATTCACAATGAGACAAACCTCTTGTGAGCCATTCAAAGAAAACAGGGGATGCGGCAAGGGGATCCTGTAAGGGTTTGTGCGCTCTCGTTCCGGGATCTTTTTCAAGGAAATAACAAGATACAGAAGCTGATCGTCCTCCAGTAGCTGCTGCGGTTTCCCATTTGTCTTGTGTGACATCCATTTAAGCAGAGCATCTACGGCCTTGCCAACCCTGGATTCGTCCACCTTTCCTGATAATGATGATGTGTTCTTTTCGAAAGAAGCAGATTCCATCTCTTAAAAAAATGATCGACACTTCACTTAGCACAAGCAAATCCTCAGCTGAGCTTAGCCGCTGCTGCTTCACACAATATCGTTGCAGAAGACAATGGATCGGTAGTAGCAAGCAAGCAAAGCATCAAACCATTTCTTCGCAGCAGTACCTCAGAAGCTTTGCTTTTGCTCTTGATCATAAAATAAAACCCTAAACCTCGGGGCTTGAAACCCTAAAACTAGACGGAACCCTAGGGCTCAGGGTCTGTACCCCTTGGCATGGCCTGGGTCCCCCACTCCCCTTATTGGCACCATTTGGGCCTCACTTAGAGCAACACGGGCCGCGTATCCTTCGGATTAGGGTATTTTGCACTACCACTATTGTGACAACCACCACCACCCTTGGATGGTGTTTGTACAATTATTGACTTGTCACTCATGGTGAAGTTGATCCGCATCTTTCTAGCCACTTGCCCATTCAATAGATGCAAAAAGGTGGTAGTCTCCAAAGGGCACATGCTTCGATATGCGAGACATGTTTTAGCCACATGCGAGAACATAACGTCTTAAGATTCAATTTTATGTCACAATAACGCAATTAAGTCACCAACCACTTAAAAGACTTCTTTGATATTGCGGATTCTCTCTCTCTCTCTCTCTCTCTCTCTCTCTCTCTCTCTCTCTCTCTCTCTCTCTCTCTTCCACAATTGATCCTTTCCATATCTTCTAAGTAATCTCCTTGATTATTCATGACATCCTACAAACATTTAGTCGAATCAAGTGGCAAATGCAGCTACAAAAGCTCCACAGCATATTCAAGAAGCGGATCATGATGCCTTCATGACCAGCCATCAAGGAGCATCTGGCGACAGTTCTTGGTTCCTGGATTCCGGAGCCACTCAACATATGACTAGTCTCATTGGCTGTTTCGAGTCTTATACACCTTACAGTACCCAGAAATATGTCCACCTTGGTGACAATAGCACATAGGCTATTAAAGGTGAAGGCACTGTAAGATTAAACTTTGCCAATGATTAGTCTAAGCTACTCTCTAAAGTCCTTTATGTACCAAATTTATCTACGAATCTGCTCTCTATAAGCAGAATCACAAATCTAGGACACAGAGTAGAATTCGAATGTGATCAGTGTAAAGTAGTTGATAGGACAGGCAAGATCCTAGCACTCGGAAAGAGGCATGGATATTTGTACAAATTGAGTCATTGTTTTTCTGCCTCTAGTCAGGCTCTTAGTACTTCAACTCATTCAAATAAAGGTTTACTTTGGCATTATAGACTTGGTCATTTAAATCATGCTGCTGTACAACGAATGTCTAGACAATCTATTGTTCTTGATCTCGACTATCCTCGCGAAAGAGTTGAGTTATCTGTCTGTCATGACTGTCTAGTTGGTAAACACACTAGGAAACCTTTTAAATCAAGCCATCAGCACATTACTAGAGGATTATATCTAGGCTGGCCTCAAGGGTCTCGTCAGACCATCTGTTCCATGTGGACCCACCACCAACAACACCATCAACTGTGTATCCTTATGGCAAGTCCACAATGATGATGTCGGCACTGTAGGTGGTGTTCTTATCTTTTCTAATCCTCCTGGAAGAATTATTGCTTTCCATGAAGCATTTCATGGCCTGATATTGTTGTAGATTGTCCCCATGAGATAATCCATCCCTTACCATGTTTACATCATCCACAATGACCTCAATAGAAGATGTTAACTTGATGTTAACACCTACCATGTCCACTTTCATGTACTCATACTCCTCGCATCTTCTTTTAGCAGGCATGAAAGCTATGGTATCTTGTACATAGAAACAACAACACATATGAATTATAAATGGAATAGAATTTCAAAGCAAGCACTAATAAACTAAAAAAAAAATATGAAGATGGAGCTAAATTAATAGGTAGTTGTGAATACCTCTCTAGATTGCATAACATAATCAAGTTTCTTCTTGCTCTTCTTCTCTACAACTTCAGGCTTCTCAGGAGTGGCAGTAAGCAAGAAACTCAATGCCATCTCTGTGGTTGTTGCATCGTCATCATCCTCCACAACCAAACGTCCCTTCTCATGCAGCTGGTACTGTGCTTTCTCTGATGGGGGACATTCTCCCTCCTTGAAGTCTATCCATCAAGGACAGAACTTCACTTCCCACTCACTCAGGCCATTTATTTTGCTGAGATTGGCCTTTACAGAGTACATAGAAACCTCTTTCTTCATGGAGATTTGATTCCACATATCCATTACCTGAGGCAATTCCTCCATAGCATGCTTCGCTTTAAGATGAAATAAATATTTGTCCAATTGAACACATCAAGTCGGATTATAGTAAAAAATAGATACACATAAATTGTACCATGCAAATGTTAAAACATTCAATGTTACCTCCACATCACACGCTTTGTTGCTAGCTTAGCCTATTCCTTTGCCTCGGTGGTCAAGATAGGTCCCATCACAGACGATAAGGGGTCAAAAAGGGAATCACGAAACCTCAACCTGATAGATGTAAAATATTTCGTGAAAGAGCTTGTAGCAAATTCCAAAGATCCTATAACATGCACAAAAAACACAATATGTCAAATCAAATTTCAAGAATCTTCAAAGCCTCTAGTCTAATCGTAAAAAAACCTCACTGGCAAAGGCTTACCTCTTGCATCCTTACATAGCTCAAGAATCCTCAAAGCCTCCAGTCTGAGTGCCTCGTACAATACAGATCTCTAACAATTTGAACTTGAGGCAACTCTTCTGTTGTGAACTTACTTTCAAAATATGATGTGTCGCTCTCTCCCAATTTCCTCACTGAGAACAACACATCTTTCAATCCCATCTTCACCATTGTTTCCTCATTAATCTACAATTAGTCACATGTCCATGGCGAGGTAGTGTCAAGCATTCATCAATTCAGGGAGCCTTAACACAGAACGAATTAAAAAACAAGAAACATACATGGCTAGCTAAAAAATTGAGCTATAGAATATTACTTACGTGTTGATTCTATTTAATGTTGTTAACAACAGCGTGGAATCAAAAGGTGAAACGTGTATGTATGTCGCCTTACTGAAATATGCCTCTCTCTGTCAAAATGAAATGACTCAGCAATCTCTTCAATCCACGCCTTTGTTCTATGGTTCCCATCCCAGCACAAGAACATCTTTCTAGAAAGGTTAGCCCAATCTTCATTGCTGGCAAGTTCTCCCTCAAGCGAGTCATTCACTTCCATCCATATTGAGTCTCATGTGGCTTTGATCTCATCATTAACTTTCACAGATACGCCACCTACTCCTTGCAAACTCGAACGAGAAACGAACTCGAACAAAAATTGTTCATGCGCACCGGAACGAGTTATGCGACTCTCTCCGAACGCATGACTACGCCTATCAGAACGAACAGAACGTTAGTGATGAAAATCACGGTCGTTCTTGATTATGTAGTCAAACATTAATAAATGAAGCGCCAGAAGAATAATTTGCCACGAATAGCTAGACAAATTATGTGTCGCGAATGATTCGCGAAGAGCTAGACAGTGCTTGACTGATAATTAGTCGCGAAACATTTGCAAAAGACAAGACTTTGGGGAGATGGTGGTTCGTTCGAAATTGCAATCAGAGATCTCGGACCAGTCGAGATTGGAGTTAAGTGATCCGGTCGAGAATTGATCGAATTGCCTTGGTTGAGATTTGATCACGTCCTTCGGTCGAGATCTAAACCATAACCCGTCAGTCGAGATCTGACGCAGAGCCTCTGGTCGAGATCTGACAGAAGTCTCCAGTTGAAATTCGAATGGAATGCTCCGGTTAAGATTTGACTGGAATGCTCCGATTGAGCTCTGATTGGAATGCAACGGTTGAGATCTGAGTGAGGAGCTCCGGTCGAGATTTGAACGCTTAGAAAAAACACGATAAAAACGCGAAAAGAATCAGAAAAAACACAAAAAAAAACTTGAAGAAGCACGAAAAAGCTCAGAGAAAACACAAAAAAGGTCGAAAAAGACGCGGACAAATACGAAAAAACTCAGAAAAAACATGAAAATACACAAAAAAAAAAACTAAAAAATACACTTAAAAATTCAGAAAAATACACGAGAAAGCTCAGATAAAGCACGAAAAGAATACGAAAAAGACTAGAAAAAATCTCGAAAGTTATGTGGTTTGGCCTTGATCCGGTCCTGTCGAGATGGTGAAGGAAACCCTCGGTCAAGATCTGACGCAAGGTCTTCGGCCGAGATCTGATAGAAGTCTCCGACCGAGATCTGACAGAAGTCGTCGGTTGAGATCTCAGAGAAGGCGTCGACCGAGATCCGATTGAGATTTGACATTGGTTATCCGGGGTCGACATATAATGGGTTTATAAACCTGATGGAATCCTCAGCCTCGGTCGAGAGCGTACTAGAGTGGCGCGATTGAGATTTCAAAAGAATGCCCCAGTCGAGATTGTAATTGGAGACGCTTTGGTCGAGATCTAACTGAATTGCTTCGGTCGAGATCTGACAGAAGTCACCAGTTGAGATTTGAAGTGCAGACGTGGGCAAGATCTGACTGTTGTTTTGTATTGTTTTTTTTTTTGGGTAAGCACCTGCATTGGTCGAAATGGTAACAGAGAGGCGACTCGGCTAATATGGGACGCGGATGCCTCAGCTGAGTTGAGACGCGAATGACTCGGCTGAGATGGGACGCGAATGCCTCGATTGAGTTGGGAGAGAAAGAGGGGCGACTGAGATGGTGACACGAAGGAGGTGCAAGTGACGTGTGCAGGGTGGGTGCAGGTCGTTCTGAGCAATGAACGGATCTGGAAATGTTTCAGATTGTTTGTATGAATCAGATCAAAGGTAGTGTTGCAGCATGTAGCGTTTCAGAATGTGAGTGGGGCAAGCGGCAATGGGCCAGATGTTTCCTGATTCTCTACTTCAGAATTTGTTCGTGTCTTTTGCTTCTTTTTCTTGTTCGTGTTCTGGTTCTTTCATCTTGTTCCAGAGCAGTTTCGAGGTTAGTTCTGCCTGTTATCAGGCTTCATGGACATTCATTAGATGTGTTCTTGTTATTACAATGCCCAAACCAGACAGAATGGACTGATTAACGTTGTAGTATTGTCCTGCCTGTCAGAGGACACTCAGGTTTGTCACTCTTGCACTGAAGCACATGCATAAACGACCACAAACAGTCAAGCATGCATGCCAAAACGTTCAACCATCAGGTCAACATGCAAAATCGTTGAACAGTGACTGAAATTCTACTCTAATGCTGCAAAAACGAACTAAAATCAGATCCTACAACACTACTATACTTGCATAAATCGATAAAACAAAAAATAAGAACTAATCTGCAGCATTTTAGAAGTCCAAGAATCAAGAAACCAACCAGTCTTTTGATTCTTGGACATCCCAAGAACATCAAGAACAGAGTTGTAAGGATATATGCAAGAACTACACCACAAACCCAGTCTATTTAGTTTACCTGAATGCTGATTCCTACATTAATTCACAAACAATAAATGAAATATAATCCACTCTAGGAAAGCAAAAAATCTAGTCCACTCTACGAACCACAACCACACGCAAAGGAGGGAAGGGCAAGATCATGAATGCATTCACTAAAAGAACAAGCATGATCAAGGAGCTCAATGGATGCACCAAAACTCATGGAGGCTCTTCTCATTTCAGCATGGAGTAGGTACATTTCACAAAAAGCTTCTCTTCTCAAAGAGGGAATTTCTTAAATAAGCAAGAGAGCTCCTTGGGTGGCATCCTAGTGGCATTTCCACAATACACAAATTACAAGTGGAATAATGCTCCCACTAGAGGTCACCATCAAAAGGTGGCTCACTCTACTTTCTTAAAGATAGGTCTAGTTGCATTTATTACTTTGCCTAGAAATACTAGTTCCTACATGGTCATTCCATCTTCCGGGATTCACCATGAGGCTTACACAGTTCTTGCTTGTCTAGTATTCTTCGGCTCTCAGTCCTCGTTCGTCTCATCTTCTCAGAGACCTCCTCGGTCTAAGGTGAGAGGTGCTCTTGGCTAGCTCTGGCCGAGCATCTTGGGGATTTGTAAGAATCAGCCAACAATCATCACCTAGTTTTCATAGGAAGATGATAAGCTTGACAATAAGGTCATTACAACATCAGAGTCTTCAATTGCTAGACCTATTGTTGCCATCTGATCCATTAGAGTCTAATTCATTTATGTGATTCTGAACAGAATCACCATCTAACATTCTAAGAGAAAAGAACCTCAGATGCAGCTTTGAAGTGACATCCCTCACTTCATATAATGTACTCAATATATCCCAAGCTTCTTTCGATGATTGGGCTTTTTTGATATGACCAATTTGTGTGTTGGAGATGTTAAGGGTGATCAAGGCAAAAGCCTTGCCATCCCTAAGCTTCCATTTGGAAATGGCTTGCTCATCGACACTGGAAAGTAGTTCGATTCAAGCGACTATTTCCCACAATTCTTTGGCCATCAATACTACTCTCATCTTGAAATTTTATAAATGGTTTTCGAACCATCCAGTTTATCTACCATTAGAGAAGACTGTGATTGTGATTCATTTGGAATTTCAAGATGAGTATATGCAGATAGTAGATTAATATGACTGAAAATAATAGTAGCAACTGCCTACACTATATGCTCTGGATCCGCCTTTAGGACTCAAAGAAGGAACTCTGATATCAGTAAGGCAAATCACTCAAGGACCTCATCTTCCTTGACATCACAAGAACCGTTGCATCACAACCAGAGACTTGTCTAAGACTTCTTACGAAATGGAATTAATAGACAAGTATAAAACCGATCTATATGAATGTTTCACATGCAGTATAGAGTGCACAATAGAATGTGATGAAACTGTGAAAGATTCAACTAGTTTCATCATATTTTGCAATATTTCCATGGCATATTGAGGCCAAAACTTGTTTTAGACTTAGAGGTTGACTTTTCAAAGTTCATTAGTCTAAATTTCATTTGAATAAACACTTTTTGAAAGTGTGGAAAAGATAGAATGCGAGTTTGAGTAGATTCAATTTGAATAAGTTGGGTACATTGAATCTAGACCCAAAATTGGTAGGGTTAGCATTTTGGTGGGAAAGCCAAGTGGCCAAATAGGGTTTGGACCTGCTATAAAAGGATGTAACTCGTGGAGAGAGTCATCTTCTATCTTCTCTATCTCATTTCATGCTTATACATGGTTCTCTTGGGTTCTACTATCCATTGGTGCACTATCTTGGTGATTGCTTGCAATTCTATGTGTAGAATGATCTATATTTGCTATTTTTGGATCCACACATGTGAAATACAGTAGCTTGCTGGTTTTGTACGGACAACAACAGTACATAATCATTTCATTCAAGTTTGATCAAGTTCTATTAGTGTTTGCATCTCAAATTGTGTGTAGATGCTGATTTTTCTACATTGGTGAAATTGATAGTGTATTTCTCTTTCTAACCAAAGATCATTCAAGTAGATTGGATCTTAAGGATCTGAAATCTTTCACAGAAACTTGTAATATACAAGCTAGAAATTGTCCTAGCTATGAGATGGGACAAACAATCAAAAATCGATTATATCAAAGTTTTCAGTTTGTGGTTCAAAATATTGAAGATATCAATATTTTTGAACATGATGATGTAATATAAAAAAAAGATCTATGTAGTGGGTTTCTTTCCTTGCCTATCCTCAACCCAAGATCTAATCAATATAGCATCAAGGAGATGAAGTTAGTTGTCACGCGTAGGTTCGTTCCCATGAGAGCGATAGTATAGTTCAGATTTTAACATGAATGGAAGATCTAACACTAACATCCATTAACACTAAGCATTAACACTACATCCATTAACCCTAGATCCACAACAATGATAGAAAATTACTCTTTCTCTCTCTCCCTTTCTCTCTCACAAAAAGCATAAAAAATAGCAATCCCAATAATGATCAAATTCAACAATTAGCAAAATCCAAAAAAAGCATGAGAAATGGAGGAAAAGAGAGGAAGAGCAAGGACATTCATCAATCCATTTCTAAAGAGAACCAATTTGCTTTATTGAAATGAGGAAATGAACATCATGAGCAATTCGAGTTGGTCCCTTTTTATAGTAGAGAGGAAGACCCTGGCCTCTGAATCCTATTGGTCCAGTCTTGCCTCTCTTTTTATTCAAATTTAAAAAAAGTGTGGGAACCATCAAAATTGGAGGGAAACCCAACTTTATTCACTAACTTGACATTTAGGCCCTGCAACATTAAAAGTCCCGCAAAAAGACCTAAAGTCCTTTTATTAACTTTTAACTGATCAATAAAAAAACTATGTGATCATTGGGTTGGACTTAAACACACAGGGTGCCAAATCCCTCTCACCTATTAACTAGGGTTAGGGTTGCCTTGGGATCCACAAACCCTCCAACAAAAATTCCCCACCAAAACTGGTGGCGGTCCCATGACACTTGCAATATGCAGTTATTGGGACTTTTATTGGCTTCGCGTCGAATCTTGATTAAATGATACTGCACCTTCTCCATAAAGTCGAGGCATGCAGTATTGAAATCCAAATTGTGGGGCAGGAAACAACGGTGGGCTCCGGCAATCCACTTGGAGGTTGTCTATGAGGTGAAGCGGGATTCCCAAGAGCCTCCCATCATAGCCGCACAAAAGTAGAGACGAGCAACCGACAGCTGATCTTTGATTTGCTCTGAGGCCATCGGCTTATTTGGATCGAATGCCAAAGGAGGGAGACAATCGTCCCATTTGGTTGCCACTGACGCCAATAGAGTTAGATCTTTAGCAAACATTGCCGATTGTCGCACCGTTGGATCTGGAGAGTGGACATACTCTCTTTGATATGCTTGTAAAGCACGATGAAAGTCCACTGAAATGGTCCAGCTGTAAGGCTGATGGATGATTGGCCAATTGGACGTATGGATGGTGATTTTGTCCATAGCCAATCCCAAATCTTTCCATTTATTTCTTCGCGGCAGTGGCACGTAATAGAGATCTACCCGCAATTGGCGAGGGCTGGCGACATAACTCCTAATTGATTCCAGAGTTTTCTCAAAAATCGTGATTCTCCATGCTGGCTGCTCTCCCAGTGCAGGTATTTTGGCCAACTCTTTGTCGGCCTCGATCTCGGAGGTCTTAAATTTCAGAACCCATCCACCACGCGAGGACTCATGCGGATGTTGCTTTAAGAAGGTCTGGATCTAGTCCTTGACGTTGATGGGCCTTCTGAATAGAGGTCTTGTTCTTGATGAGGATGGACCTCTTGTACTGCCGGTATGGTTGGCGGTTGATCTGCTATATCTGGAGCTCCCCCCTGGTCCATGCTCGAATCAATCCCTGTATCCATTGGTACAACTTCTTGGTGTGGGAGGGAGAATTGCGGCATGACCGGGACAAGGATTTGTGGTCCGGCTTCCAATACTTGAGCGGCTGCCTTTTCATAGGCGGTGATGGTCTCTTTTGCCTTGGCCAACTCGGTTGAAGATGTTCCTTTGAATCTATCAAAGCGGCCTTGGAATCCCTGATGGGCCACTTTGTATGTCTCCACTTTTTTGAATAAATACGCAATCTTCGTCGGTGTGACCAGATGATCGGGTATTTGTGTTTGCAGATAGGCATCACGCTCAAGGGTGGTCGCATCCAATTCACCTCTCAATCTAGCTGGACAATTTTCTGGCTGATCAGAGTGTTTTCGGACCCCAGATCAGAGATTCTCTGCTCCATTTCTTTCTTCTTTTCTAGCATAGACTGGATCACTTGCCCAAGGCTTGAAACCAACCCCAGAGCATCACCAGAATCGATGGTCGTGGCGGCGGCAGCAGCAGAAGGACCTAATGGTACTGTCCTTGGTTGGCGTGGAATAGGTGCCACGGTCTCTTCTTCTTAAAAATTATCCTCCTCTTCAAACCCTTCAGGCACTGTGGCGTCGAACTGTTTTGGCGATTTTGCAGATGTGTCGACCCGAAGTGTGGCTGGGCTACCTTGTGTGTGAGGTTGCTGGCTGGCATCTTCGACACCAACAATAGACTCATGGATATATCCGAATCCTCTTCTAGGGGATTAGAGTTCAAAGGGCGTTGGGCTCTGGGGCATTTCAAAGATTTTGGTGGTCCCAAGGGGGTTGAAATCATCGAACATATCCATAAAGAACTGTGTGTTGGGTGTGTGCGGGGGTGAGGTGGCCTGGGCAGCTGTGATGGGAATGGTAGGCCCAATGGTCACAGACTGTCCTTGTATGGGAGCAGAGGTGAGGGAAGCATCAGAGGCTAGGGGGATGGAAAGTTCAGTGCGAACAGCAGTAGGGGGTGGAAGTACAGTTGACGAGGTATGCCTAGTGTGACGTCGTGACGCGAAAGACGAGTTAGTAATTACGATCTTGCTGCGTGGACGACGACGACTATGAGAGCTTGAGTCATGATGGGATGATTCTGCCGATGCTTCTTCATAGACTGAAAGCACAGAATCCAGGTGGAAGCCATGGATTCTGTTTTCTAAGTGAGAAGCAGCTAAAACGGACAATAAAGAGCCAGCAACAAACTGCTGTTTAGTATTGGCCTTAATAGCTCGTTTGAGCTCACCAGAAACAGTCTTGAACCAATTATAGGGTTCAAGAGGAGCTTTGGCCAACTTAGTGTGGGATTCCACTATCTTGTGAAGGATTTGAGATGTGATGCGGTCTTTCTTGAGGTTGCCAACCATCAGGAAATTATTCAATAGCTGGGCAGCTGCGTGGATGGAAGGCTCTATGATGGCTTCCAAAAGGTAGCCATCATTGGTTCAGTGCGGATCGTTGGTGAGGTCAATAAATGGCTTGATGGCCTGTTTGGCATGCTTGTGATTGGATGAGGCCTGCGTACCAGATGATATTCCTAGGGCTGCAAGGGCGGCCTCAGTGACGTGCACCTTGTGTGTGGCTCCCTGGAAAGTGATATAGAATTTGGATTTCTCTTCTTCCACGTACTGAAGGCAAGAGTGATGAAATCCATATTGATATGACCCGAAAAGGCTCTCTCATGAATACCCATTGCAGTGAGTAGAGGCTCCGCAAGGGTCATCCACTAAGTGACCATGCTTGTGCTAGGAAGAATCATGATGTCCGTTGTAGATGGGACATCACGATGGATAGTATAGCATGGAGACTGAGAAGTATCGATAGAAGACATGATGATCAGAAAGGAATTATAAACACGTGAAAGTGTGTCCGAAGGCAATGAAGAAAATTTGGAAGGCTTTGGTCGCAAGAAAAATTTGCAAGAGCTTCGCTAGCACAAGTGTGGAATGAATCAAATTCAGCCAACTTATAGGTGAATTTGGTGGGTCCATTACACTAAATAGTAGTTTGGTTGATCAGTTCTGAACAAAAATTTGCAGGCATGTGCAGTACTGTAAAATTAGGCTATAAAAATCTCGGCAAAGATTTCTAGAGATCTGAACCTATCAGGCGAACGTTTTTCAGGGCTGACGAAGGATGAACCTTCGCCCAGGAGGGTCCTTCGCCCAGGTACTATCATAAATGCATTTTTTCACAATCTGAACCTATGGACAACCTAATTTTAACATTTTAAGATCATCTAGCAGGTCGGCAAAGGTTCATAATGAGGTTATGATGCTCGGCGAAAGTTCCCAAAATGGCATATCGCTGAACATTCGCCTGACTCAAAAATTGGATTTTCTCTTGTCAGGAACCTTCGCCCACCTCAATTTAGATAAATCAAGAGTGGATGTACAGTTTGAGAGGTCAGCGAAGTTTTCTGGTACTGTATTAGGCCAAATCTGTCCAAATCAGTGATTTTCTAAGTCATTGTCCATCAAAAATACTGTGCTTCCTTTTCCTTATGCTGATGACTTTTTGACTTTTGCTCATCAGTCTTTTCTTATTTTTTGCTTTTTTTTTTTTAAATTGTCTTTTTCCAAAAAACTCAGCAAATTAAATACTGAAAACAAAAAATTGAAAAACAAATAAAATTAAAAAATATATTGAGATCAGGCTTGCTGAACTAGCGAAGCAGACTGCCAAAACTTGCGTAATCGACTGCCATTTACCAGAGTATCGAATTGTTTTCCATCCAAGTGCTCAAGAATTATTGCCATATTTCCTTCACTTTATACGAGCCTTCACCGGTAAACTTCAACTTACCCTTGATCGGCTTGATTTTGTACATCAATGCAAGATCTCTTGCTTTCAGATCTTTTTTGTGCAATCGACGATCGTGCCATGCCTTGCGGCGGGCTTTCTCTGCTGCTAAGGCATGAACTGCCATCAATCAGGTTTCACATAATTTGTGCAACGCTTCATGATGGAGTTGTAAAGACGTATCATCATTCAATCGTTCAGTGGCTGCTATGTGTAAAGATGGGATTAAAAATTCATTTGGGATAACAACATCTTGACCATAAACTAGTTGAAAAGGTGTTTGATTTGTACTGTTTTTGTAAGCGGTTCTGAATGCCTAGAATGCTGCATACAGTTTATGTTCTCAATCGGACCGACTTGCTTCAAATGTCTTTGTCAAAATGGTGCAAAGAATTTTATTGGAAGATTCAGCTTGGCCATTCCCTCTGGGATAGTAGGGAGTACTAAATCTGTGTATAACGAAAAAATCTTCCAGTAAACACTTTATTGTTTGAATAACAAAGTGTGTACCCCGGTCACTGACAATTTTGATCGGACATCCAAATCTGATTATAATATTTTCATATAGAAACTTGGCCATAGATTTCGCATCAGCCACTTTGACAGCTTTGGCTTCAACCCACTTGGTCATATAATCAGTTGCGACGATAATGTATCGGGCCTGAGATCCTTGCGCGATAGGATGAATAGGACCAACATAATCCAGTCCCCATTTTTCAAACGGTGCTTGCGATAAAACTGGATGCAGGGGTTCATAATTCTGTCGAGTAGGCAGTCGTGTTCGCTGGCAAACATCACATGTTTGAATAAAATTTTTTGTGTCCTTATGAAGCGTAGGCCACCAACAACTGGATTGCAAAAGTTTGCGAACAGTAATATATGTAGAGAAGTGTCCTCCACCCATGCCATCATGTGAAAACATGATTAAATCTGGTACTTCATGTGGTAAAACACACCTTCGTAAAATATTATTTGATCCACGATGGTACAATTGTCCTGCAATTAATTGATAAGGTTGAGCCTTATGAATCAATTGTCTCTTCTGTACTTTTGTCAAAGAGTCATTGGGTTGTCCTAGCATCAGATACTCAACAATATTTGTCGCCCACTCAGGTACTGCTTCAACATAGAACACGCAGCATCTGGCAGTTCATCATCCACTTCAGTATTAACTGGTGCGGATTTAATTCGCGAAACGTGATCGGCTAGATAATGTTGCTTTCCCTTTCGAACCACAATCCGAAAGTCAAATTCAGTCAATAATAATAACCATCTTGCAATACGTCCAATATTGCATGTCTTGTTTACCAAGTAAAGTAACGGTTGATGATCCATATAAAATGCAAAGTGCATTTCCATGAGGTAGTGACGAAATTTTCGAACAAAAAAAATCATGGCTAGCGCTTCACGTTCTGTTGTTGAAAAATTCTTTTCTGGATCTGTAAGTTGTCTGCTTGCAAATCGTATAGGATAATCCTTCTTATAGTCACTTGGCTGCGTCAAAACTAATCCAATGGCGTATTTTGAGGCATCCGTATGAACATGAAACTCTATCATCCAATTTGGAGAACGCAGTATTGGTGCTGAAGTTAATGTTTTTTTTAACTTTTCAAAGGCTTCTAACGCCTCTACTGTCCAAATAGGAACAATAGTTAGTTTGTATATAGGTCGTGCTAAATCCACAAAGAAGATAATAAAAATTTGATAGTAGTTCGCATGACTCATAAACACATAAACTCCTCGAATTGTTGCTGGCGGTGGCAATTCCACAATAACTTTGATCTTAGAATAATCTGTGGCAATACCATGTCTTGATATCACATGTCCAAGCACAACTCCGTGCGAAATCCATTTCTGGCGTTTTTTCATATTTAGAGAAATCTGATATTTGCGGCATCTTTCAAATACTTTCTCCAATCGATCCAGGTGGTCTGTATCTGTACTATGAACTCCAAGTCATCCAAGTAAATTTCAAGGAATTTCTGCAGATAATCTTTAAACGTAAATTGCATTACTCTTTGAAATGAACTTGATGCATTATAGAGTCCAAACGACATTACTTTGTAAGCATAGGTGTCCCATTCTGTTGCAAATGCAGTTTTGTGACGATCGGCAGGTGCAATCTTAACCTGGTTGTAACCACTAAATCCATCCAAGAAACTATAAGCTATCGCTCCAGCAAGGCGATCCAAAATGCTGTCAATGAAAGGCAACGAAAAGTGATCCTTCTGTGTCACTTTATTCAATGCTTTGAGATTCACACAAATCCTCAATTTTCCATTTTTCTTAGGAACAATGACAATCGGTAAAATCCATTCAGTGTGCTCGATCTCATAAATGAAAACGGTGTCAAGCAATCTCTGAAGTTCTTTCTTTATCAGATCTGCCACATTAGGATTACATCGATAGAACTTTGTAATCTTTGGAACTGCATCAGGTACTAAAGGTATGGTATGTTCAATCACTGATGTCGGAATACCCTTCAAATCTTGATAAGTCCATGCAAAGCAATCTTGATACTTAATAAGTAACAAGCGGAGCGCTTGATACTGTTCAGGAGTAAGTTGTGATCCCACTTGTACAATCTTTTCCGGTTCTCCTGGTTCGGCAAGATTCATTGGCTGGGTCCTAGCTGGGCCATCGTAAACCTCTTTAGATTCCGGTATGTGTTCTTCAGGTTCACGATGTGCTTTAGGTAACATAATAACCACATCATCGAGTGTATAACATTTAAAATGCTCTGGCATATCATGCTGGACTACATTTGCTTGTTCTTTTTCGAAAGGACTTGTCTTGGATCTTCGTTTAGCCTTCTTAGCAGGAATTGATCGTGGAGATGATGACTTTCGAGATGATAATTCTTTCTTTACAGGTGAAGACTTCCTAGACGATGACGTCTTGCTGGAAGTCTGACTTGAAGAATCATTCTTGACTTTTCCTTTGCCTTTATCCAATAGAGGTGGCACTTCCTTTGAATCAATCTTCCGAGGGGGATTTTCCCATTTCAGAACCGTATTATAATGTTGCTTAGCTTGTTTCTTCGTCATCAAACCTGTGATCATGTCTCTCTTCAATACAACTACTTTGGGTGGTTTGATTGTTGGTTCATCAGGAACATTACGCACTCCAAATCTGGTCGGATCCATATGATTTAAAATCTGCTTATCCGTAAGTTCTACATTGCCATCATAAGTCAAGGCATGGCTCACTGGTATGAGATCATCCTCAATTGGATCTGGTATAGGTTCTGTTGATATCTAGGCTACATTCAGCACATTTAGTGAAAACGTGATTGGTGTATCCAAAGTTCGATCTAATAAGGAAATCTCGCTCAACTTTGATTGAATATCTTGTTGACACATACATCCTGTTGTACAATCAATTGTTGCAAGAGCTTCATTCCAATTGACAGTATCCGTTTGAGAATCGTAGTGAACTCCCAATTTTTTCTCTGGTCGATCACAAGTGTGATCCGTTTTGATGAATCATCATCTTCTTTTTGAACCACTGGTTTGATAGTCCAAGTCGTAGGATCCACTTTAACTGCACATTCACGATTTTCAAAAGTGATTTTTTCGGTGCCCCAGTTATGAATTACTTGCACAACTCGTAACCATGGACGTCCTAATAGAACTCGGTAGACATTTGGCGCTCCTGGTAAGTTCATCACGACGAAAGTAATGACAAACTTTACTCCTGCAATCTTGACAGGTATATCTTTCACCATTCCTTGTGGACAAACTGTCGTTTGATCAGCTAGCTTAATAGCGAAAGTAGCAGGTTTGATCTTTGTAAGGCCCCATTTTGCACATAGCCTTGTAGAAATTGTTAAAATTGGCAAAAGCTAACTTGATCAAATCTTGTAAAGACCATTATGACTAGTACATATCATCATTAGACATGTGTGGAGCCTGTTTCCACGTGTAAAATAAATACATTTATCATTTAGATGAGTCATATAGGTTGTACATACCATTTCATTTGAGATCTAGTGGCTAAAATGGCCAAAATCTAGTTTTCTAGCTATATGCCACTTGGCATCATGTTATTGGTAGGAAAAGCTATTTCACATGGATAGGAGTGATCTCACACGTGCCAAGGACTTCTCATATGTGTTAAAACATCAGTAGTAGGTGAGATCCAACTTGTAGTAGATATTTGTGCAAGTCCCTATAAATTAGGAAGATTGCCTAAAATCAAGGGAGGTGGCTATAAGTTAGGAAACTTGGTCCATGTGCCATATTGATGATTATTGGTGGATCCTTTGATGAGTAGGCACTATCACACGTGCCAAATAAGCTGATTAAGCATTAGCTCTTGTGTATATATGGTGGCTCATTTGGCCATAATTGACAAGAAAGCTAAATCTTGGTTTTGGAGCAATTCTAGTCTATTCTCTCTATTTGTCTTGTGTTTTTGTGTATTGATTGGGTTCTAAGCTTAGTATACTTTATTCTCAGCCTAATTTACGTACTCTGACAGGTTTTCACACGTGTGAAACCAGCAAGTACAAGTTTTGATCAATAATGATTGTTCTTGTTAGATTTATTCATCTAGATTTGATCTAAATGCTATCTAATATTGTGTAGATTGATAAGTTGATCTAATCTAACATCCAATCACACTTGTGGATCTGATTCAGATCTATTCTTGGTCCATTTTGCTGTACTTTCACAGAAATCAGGTTAACTCCTGAACCGCCATCTATCACGACTGCTTCTTTAGGAAATTGTCTATGTTGTATCGGCAAAGTGATATTCTTTTCTTCACTTTCCCGAGTACATCGTTAGATTATTCAAATCCAGCACAAAAAAGTGGCTCCTGATGGACTTCTGGTTCTTCTTGAGGTAACTTTTGCGCTAAGACTTCTTTTGCTTTTGGCACCAACTTTAGGAACTCTCCCAATATAATATTGATCTGGCTAGACAAAATGTTCATGAGTAATTCTTTATGCGGTGCTTCCGGTTCAATCATCTTGAAGGGTTCTTCGTGATGATGTAATTGATCATTCATATCCGTACGTAAATTTCTTGGAGGCTGCAATGGTGAAGACCGAATTCAGTTGTTACTTTAGCAGCTTCAAGTTCCTCTTCTTCTTGTAGATGTTTAATCCACTGTCTCATATCCTGATATCTTCATTTTTCTGTATTAAGATTTGGATAGACTCCCGATGTTGTTGGTGTATCATTCAATGGTATAGAATCAGCAGATACTGGATCTACTACTGGTTCTTTTTGCTTTTGTGCTCTAGTGACCACCATCAAGGGTGCACTTGGTTTATTCTGAGCTACTGATCCTTGCTTGATTGTTATCAAATTTACAGGTACTGTAGCTGGTGGTGGCTTCGGTCTTACTGGACAGTCTTTATAGCAATGCCCATATCCACAATCACGATAGAATGGTACAAATTTTTCTTTATTTGGACATTCTGCAACTCTGTGATTTTTTCCACATGCAAAGCATCCAAGTGGTGCTCTGATCCAACTTCTCGAGGCTTGTTGTTGAGCGGCAACATAAATGGCATACTGTTCTGAAGATCCACCTTCCTGATCATTACCATAGCTCCATTGCTCAGCACTTTCGTAAGGTTCTGGTTCCATCAAATTGGCAGGAGGAGCGGAGTGTTTTGGTGGGGCTAGCAAAGCTAAACGTTCTGGGTATCCAAGAGTAGATTGTCGCAGTCTTGCTGCTAGATTTCCTCCATACTGTAGTTCTCGATGTCCCATATGGGCATACCATTGCTGAATTATCTAAGGGTTGAAGTCACAAAAAGCAGTCTCATGGTCAGGTGAATTACACAGATGGCAAACACTGATTTCCATTCATTTTTTCAATTGAGGACACTCGTTCACTGTGTGATTTCCTATACAAATAAAACACCAAATATTTTTCTTGGTAGGAAAAGTCTTTGCAACCTTCTCAGGTTCCTTGTTTGCTTCTCCGTGGAAATTTTCCAATGCTTTGATCTTCTCATCAAATTGCAACTGCAACTTTTCCATCTATTTCTGTTGGGTCTTCCCAAGTTTCTCGCACTCATTGAGCATCATTTCTACAATAGCATTGGCATTCGTTGATGCAATAGTGGTGGATGTCGTAGTAGTCTGCCCTGTTGTATAAGACCACATACTGACATTCGGCTCATCATCTGAATCTTCATCCTCCTCCCGAATTGCATCGCCATAACATTTTGCAAAAGTGCGTACTCATTATGGCGTTTCAGCTCACATCTGATCCGTTTAGGTAGACCTGACAAAAACCACATAATCATGGCATTTTCATTAATCAGCTCAGGTTCGCATTCAGATCTGAGACGTTTCACCCTTTCGATGTAATCTCGAACCATTTTCCGCTTTCTCATTTTAACTTTACTTAAAAGTAGGAAAGGGTCTTCCATAAACTTTCGCGGTTTGGACCGTGCGATAAGGGCTCGTTTAACAACCTCCCAATCTGTACGTTCCGTTTCATCTTGGTTATAGTACCAATCTTGTGTTGCGCCTGTTAAGGCCATAGGAAACAACTTAAGTTTATCTTGAGGATAAATCTCACCATAGACCTCACAGGATTCAGAATAGATCTGAAGAAATCTAACTGGATCTGTTAATCCATTATACTTGGGTAGATCCAATCGAGGTGCTCTTCTAACAATAATTGGATTGACCTCTTCTGGAGCACCTCCAGGAGCAGCTCCAGGGGCAGCCATCTTTACAAATTTAGATCAAGCGGACAATGAGATTGGATCTAGATTTTTCCAAAGAACTATCTCAAATCAAATCTGCTAGATCTATTCCCTTTTTCAAGAGTCTGACTCTATATGATAAAAAAAACTTTTCCAAAATTCGATCAATCGATACTTCTCAAAAATGATAAATCTCTCAAAATCCAATTCAGAATATATCAGATTTGATCCAAATTTTGACAGAGACTTGATCTAAAAAATCAGAAACTAAAAATAGGACTGGCGAAGGTTCACTAGGCGAAGGTTGGCTCGGCGAAGGTTAAACAAAGCTATTTTGGAAAAAAAAAAATTAAATTTTTTTTTTTGACAATTTCTTGAGAAATAACCTTCACCGACATCTCTGGTGAAAGATCTGACACAGATAAAACTATGAAAAACCGGACGGAGGTTTCTAACACAAGAAAATACAGTTTTTGTTGTCTAGCGAGTTAGGGTTGCCTTGGGATCCGCAAACCCTCCAACAATCTATCGTAGAGACTTTGAGTGAAGGAGATATCATCACTCTTTGCAAACATCTCATTCACTCGATATTGTTGAAAATGAATGCTCATTCAGAATATCATTTGTTATTTCCAAAAATGATCAATCAAAGCAGATTAGTCCCTAAATTGGGAATTGGTCATGACAACAATTCTCTCATGTGGGATCTTAACAATTCAAATGCAAGATTTATGATTAGCATCGAAGCACTTGGATTGATCAACAAAGTGACCATCCAACAATATGACAAAATCTTTAGGTCAGTAGAGTCGGATGAAATGCCAAAATACGATCCTAAAGGAATTGGATAGATCATCCAATTTGTCATGATGTCGAGGAAGCAGACAAAAGAGGATATTGCGGTGATACACTCTGTCCATTCCATACAGATTGGTTGCCAACAAGCAATATGGTGATTCATCAACCTCTTCTTCGACCATCATTTTTCCTTCATGGGAAAAAAGATTACAACCTGAAGCTAGCAAAATGGATTCAATTCAACAACTTTGGATTTGTAATGAGACAATAATATTTGTTTTTAAGGATGACACACTCTCAATCATGACTACTTAACCAAGGCGATCAAGCTGATCAGACAAGCGTCTTCATTTTTGAGGACAAAAATGTTTTAAGTAGGGGGATTGTCATGTACTTTTAGTACATCCATGCTTATACATGCAAGATAATATCCAATGTAAGCTTTGTAGGCCCAAAATGAGCTATTAGTCTTAAGAACAAGGCGATTTCCTCTTTAGGCCCTCCAAAGTAGTTAATAATGATAATAGGCCAATAAGGGCCTAACGTAGCCTAAATAATACTTAATAAGGGCTAACTATCCCTCAAGGTAGTTAAGTTTAGTTAAGTGAGAGCATTGTCTATAACTAGGCAAGAGACATCAATTTGTGAATCTTTTGGCTCATTTGCAAGTGAGAGCTTCTTGCTTCCTTGTGAATGTGAGGCATAGGGATCCCCATTGCTAGGTCTCATGTGCCCTATCCACATGAATCAATGCTCATCTTTATATCTTGTACTATTCTTTCCAATACTAATGTAATTCCATTGTGATCTCATTGTTTCTAGCTTTCTATTGATATGCTATCATGATTGTCTTGTTATCTTCAACTTTACTTCATTGTTATTGCTATTAGTTTGGGACTTGGCACATGACATTATAACAAAAAGCCTAACCCTACATTTTCCAGCCCTAACACCCTCACGATTTAAACCTATGCCCTAACCTAATCTAAATCTAACCTCAAATGTTGCAGAAAATGGAACAAGATCGACAAGATGATAAGGTGAAATGGGAAAGATTGTTTGCTAGCCTATCTGGTGGGCAAAACAAAATTGCGGGAGTTGATCAAAGATGTAATGAGCCATCTACATCGTTCTTACTACCATCTCCATCACAAAATGTAACATCTTCTCAAGATATCCGAAGAATTGACGTGGACAAGGGAAAACAGGTATTACAGAATCCTATTGAATATACGGTCAACAGACTTGAAAATGATAGGAGAAGTTGGAACAACGAGTGCAACATGATGAAAAGGAACAACTATCAACAATGAGAAAGCTTGTTCAGCAAATAGATCAAGCAACTTCATCGACGGCTCTTGATTCCCCATTGAATTCAAAAGAAAGGGCCAATCAACATTTATGCAGTGCTATGGAATGTTTACAAAATTGGCAACATAAATGTAATTCCTAATTTGAATCAAGCAAGAAAATTCCAAATGCTAGCACAATGTCAATGCAAGGACACTGAAAATCAACTGAGGATAACGAGACCGATGCGAAGAATTATGAGGACAATATTTTTGTTTTCAATATTGATCTTCAATTGAGCAATAAAAAGGCCAGTTCAGGCAATGAAATTGTCAATGAGACAAATCACGTGGGATGACACTAAAATCATAACATAACAATAGAGAGAGAGAGAGAGAGAGAGAGAGAGAGAGAGAGAGAGAGAGAGAGAGAGAGAGAGAGAGAGAGAGAGAGAGAGAGAGAGAGAGAGAGAGCTAAAAAAAATCTTTTGTCTACCAAATTGAGCATCATCATCATAAGTAGCTATGATAACTATGCTATGGCCACCATGGCTCTACAATCCCAATGTTCATGCCTTAGAGGTGAGGCAAACAAACAAGTTTTTGTTCTTTTCTCATCCCATTTCTCTCATAGATTTTTCCACACGTGATGAATTATTATATCATGCTCGAGTTTGGTGCTAAGGTCCTAACGTTCATGCCTTAGAGGCAAGGAAAACCAACAATTTTGGTGTCTTTCTTTTATCACCACATTCATCTCTTAGGTCTTTCCACTCTCACCAAGTTGTTGTATCATGCTTGAGTTTGTGGCTTTGCCACCCAAGCTAGATTATCTTATAAATTGATAATACCAAAAAGGCATTCCTCTCCTAGAGGTGGTAACTTATTAGGTAGTATTTGGCTAGATCTAAAAAAACATTTTATTTAGCCTTGATCCTCAACGTGAAGCCGTGAAAGCCCAAATTCCGAAGGAAGAAGATGCACCATCTCTCCTTTGCTCCATCGCCAGCTCTCCTCCTCTTCCGCAGCAGCCCTCCGTCCCATCCATGGCGGCAACTGCTCTCCTTTCCCTTTACCAAATCTGGAGTTGCCACAAGATGCTTGGCTTCTCCTAGCAGCAGCATTGGCAGGTCGAATGAGCTGGAAGAAGTGGCAAGGGAAGAGTTTAAGGGCAGGGTGCAGGAGGATGTGGGCAGGATTCGTTTGGATTTGTGGCTGGCGAGAGAGATTCCTTACATAAGTAGAGGGCAGGTGCAAAGCAGCATCCAGAGGGGACTAGCTCGGGTCAATAGCCAGCCTGTGAGCAAGGTTAGCCATAGCCATAGTGTGTCATGAAATCTATTTCATGTTTGGAGTTTAGTTGTGTGTGTATGTGTATGTGTGTGTGTGTGTGTGTGTGTGTGTTGATGGTGCTGCCCAGTTTCACCCATAGTTACCTCAAACGCTTCTAAAGGTGTTTGCAAACTTAATATAAAAAACAAGTGAAAATTGCGAGTCACTTATAATATAAAGAACCAGTAAATGTGATTTTTGGGTTCAATAGGATGAATCGATGAATGACACTACTAGCCAGAACAAAGATTTAAGACGATAATTGTCATGAAAGTAATCAAGATAAGCGAATACACTGAGTGCAAGATTATAGCACGAAAAGGTGCATAGTACATTCACATTTCTATATATCCCTAGTACATATGTTATGGCAAGATCATCGAGATTACGCCAATTCCACATGGCATACCTACCCAGTTTCACACATAGTTGCATCAAATTCTTTTGACGGTGCTTGCAAACTAGCAAATGCGTTTGTCACAAACCAGCTGTGCAAGATCATAAGTTGAAAAGGTATATAGTACATTCACATTAAGTGTATAAATCCATAGTACGTATCTTATGGCAAGAACCTCAAGAGCTCCTTGATTGCAACTCCAACTTCCTTGTTGAGATTTTAAATTCAAATATACTCTTAGGCTTGGAAGACTCCCATGTACTCCACTTATGTAGATGATACTCACACATAGAGTCACTTGCACCAAACAACTTTCCAACTTAGAAAGCATCTCATCTCGACATCTATTTGTCCTGACACTTTGTCATATGCAAACTTCCCAATCGGTGTACGTCTATCTTCCGTGAAGAAACCTGCTTCACTTAAGAAGCCCTCATATTGATTTACCAAGGATGATCAATAACCTATCAATTAGAAATGAACCTTGTTTTTTTCTTGATGCTAAACAACAACCTGTACTATTGATTTTCAACGGCTAATCAACAACCTTGGCTTCCAAACAGAATCTATCACATGACAGAACATGAACTTGGATAGATTCATTGAAGAAAAAACTTTTCTCCAACTCAAAACAGATCTTACTAGTAGAACTAATCTCACTTGGTACCACCACATGAACAATCAACTATGACTTGGATGGTATCCATGAATTACTTGACAACCACAACAAACAATCACTTCAATTAATCATGAATCTCAAGGGATTCTAGTTCAGATAGACCAGAAAGTTTCTACGGCATAACCAAGTCACTAAGACTTGAATATAAACCAAACCGATACAACGTAGAATGATGACCGCATAGCTTGTCACATTTGTCACCTGTAACAACGAACTTATCATTTGCCACCATGATTTTGAGTGAATCCAATAGAAACTAGAAAGTCATATTCCATGACCTTGATGCTTGCTTCAAGCCATACAAGCTTCTTTGAAGATGACACACTTTACCTTCCATCCTGAGCTTGATGAAGCCTTGGGGCTGCTCCATGAAGATGTCCTCCAAATATCCATTAAGAAATGCATTATAAACATCCATTTGGAAAAGCATCCAACCAAAATGTGAAGCAAGTGCTAGGATCATGCAACTCCCTCTTAAGAGTCTGCACCTTTGTTGATTCCAACCTCCACAAAACGTTGTCCAATCGTAGAACTTCTGAAGTTGACCTTCCTTCAGCATGCTTGTTGGTAGCCGCTTTTGCAGCTTCAGCGACAACATGATTGTAGGAAATAGAAGCCTAAGGATTCAGAATCTTAACTGTTCAATCACACAAAGCATTCTCAAAAGAAAGAGAGAGATGTCTAGAAACCCTCTTGTAGAAACACGTGGACAGCCAAGGAGAATAGTCAGTGTTGCTTATAAAAGTATCTCATACAAATGGGATGCACACATATACATAGTCCAAGATGACTATCTAACTTCATGACTATTGGCTATCCAACTACTTGACTATTGACTATCCAACTTTCTATAAGTTACCTAGAAAGAATAAGGTACCTCCAATATGCCAAGTTGGGGTACTTAATGTCACTATTAGGCCCAGTGGACCCACGAGTCTGTTGGAATATCAATCCACACTCTAGAGAGAACTATCAAACAGGGCGGATAGCTCAGTGGTACAGCCAAGGAGAATAGTCAGTATTGCTTACAAAAGTGTCTCATACAAATGGGATGCACACATATATATAGTCCAAGATGACTATCTAACTACTTGACTATTGGCTATCCAACTACTTGACTATTGACTATCCAACTTTCTATAAGTTACATAGAAAGAATAAGGTACCTCCAATATGTCAAGTTGGGGTACTTAATATCACAGTCCCTACCAAGTTAATTTCATACTAACTTAGCTGACTCTAAGTTTAGTAGGCCTAATATAATAAATGACCATGGTTACACAACTCTCGACCTTTTGGGTCAAAGTATCCTATGGTAATGTAATCAATTCCATTTACATTCCAACACCCTCCTTAAATGGAAATGCATAACATAACATGAAGTAACTTCTCGAAAGAGAAAAATGCAACTTGTTGTCCGAATTTCATGTCGCCAAATAAACTTCGCACCGAAGTAGTCGAAATCTCATCCTCAATCATGTCCAACATATAAAAGGAAAAGAATGCGTAATAATGAAGCATCAAGTCGAAGGGTGAGGATTTGCATGCTCCATCCGAAATAGGGAACCAACATAAACTCGGCAATAAGTCAAAACATGGACTTGTAATCCATCATAGGCTCCCACATCATTCGAAAAAACTTCTTACCAGAAGGACAATAAAAAAGAGTACCAAACACTTTTGGCATCACATGACTTGCTCACATAGAATAGGCAATGTACCAACATCATGATGAAGAGTAAGTGTAGAACCAAGAAAATCAGCAAGAGGTACTGATTTTAAAGAGGCATGTGTCTTCCCTTCGTAGTAAGACATTTCTTTGCTGTCCTGCAAAGTCTCCAATAGCCGACAAGGAACTGTTATGGGCTGTTCAACACTTTGCTGTCCAAAGTGTTCCTAACATGGACCATGTTGTCCATAATCTTCCGCAGGCTGTTCCCAAAGCATAATGGACTGCGCATGATGTAAAATGGGTTGTAAATGACCAAAAGAAGATGACTGAACCTGCTGTCCAATGTCTTCATCATAAAAATTTGGCACGCTATCAAGAGATGCATCAACGATGGCGTCATCAAAGCTGTCCCTCGAAGAGACATGGGATGACATAGAAGATTCTTCAAGTAATGAAAATTTCTCTCCAAACAAATGCTCGCTCTTAACACTTTGAACAAAAGTACTAATTGATACATGTTGACTTTCTCCTCGATTAGTACAAAAAGGTTCCAAAGAGTCCTCAAATTTTTCTGCCTTTGCTAAAACATCAAATTGAAAAGGTTTCGTATGAAACTTTTCACTAATGCATCTATCATATGCATCAACTTGCGGCGACTTGAAAAAAGAAACCCAAGTGTGGTTCTTCATGAGTGAGTTATACTCCTCTTGCATCGCATCCTCCCAACATTTCACTCCTTTGACCTGCTCATAAAAAACAGGTTTTACTGCACCATCCTCAATAGAAATAAGAGCAAAATAAGAAAAATCAGCAAATTCTATTGATTTAGTAGAGGCACGAGTCTTCCCTTCATAGAAATGATCCACTTTGCTGTCCTGCAAAGTCTGCAACAACCATTTAGGGACTGGTTTGGGCTGTCCAATAGCCTTACCTTTGTCAACACTTTGCTGTCCAAAGTGTTCCGAACTTGGACCTTGTTGTCTAATGTTTTCCGAACTTGGACCTTGCTGTCCAATGTCTTCAACAGGCTGCTCTTCACCATAAATAGGTTCTTCTTGATGAACTATGGGCTGCAAAATTGAAGAAGTAGTGGGCTGTCCACGAGAAGTTAATGGCAGTCCTTTCTCTTCATAATCAGATGGCAAAACCAAATCTGGAAATATTTCAACATATGCATCATGGGGGAAGTCCCCTTTCATGACATGAGTGGGCGCAACATCATAGGAGGTCTTTTCATCAAAATGAACATCACAACTCACTATGATTTTATTAGTATCCATATTGAACAACCTATACTCCTTGCTTTCGCTACTATAGCCAACAAATATGCATTTAACTCCTTTATCATCAAGCTTGGTTCTTAGCTTATCGGGAATGATAGCATAAGCCGTATCGAGCCATCTCCATGATAGTGCGATTCTTTCTTTCGGCAACACCATTTTGTTGAGGTGTGTAAGGGGTTGTCATTTGATGATGGATACCTTTGCTTTGAAGATAAGTACCGAACGTATTTTTTATATATTCTCCTCCTCGGTCGGTACGTAAGATCTTCAAAGAGTGCCCAAACTGGTTTTCTATCATTGCTAGAAAATCCTTAAAGTGTTGAAAAACTTCAGATTTTCCCTTCATAGGATAAATCCATGTAAATCTTGAAAGGTCATCAATAAAAGTAACAAAGTACTTACACCTTCCAATGGATTCAGTCCTCATTGGACCACATACATCACTATGTACCAAATCAATTTGCCATCAACTCTAACAGTTCCATTAATTGGAAAAGCTTGCCTTTGAAATTTTCCAAGTATGCATCCTTCGCATACATGTCCTTCGGAATGCTCAATATTAGGAATGTCTTCAACCATATTGAATCTCTTCAACATCTTCAAGCTGGCAAAGTTGAGATGTCCAAACCTAGCATGCCATAATTCAGCCAACTGCAAAGAATGTGAACTTGATGCAACAAGACAAAAAGATGATGAAGCTCTTCGCTCATAGGTATCCATAAGGAAAAATCCACCACGTAATGTTCCCGAAGCAATGATCATAAGAGATCTCTTTGGGTCTTTGATAAGACATTTGTCTTCTTTGAATTCCACAACCAATCCTTGGTTCATAATTGTAGACACCGAAATGAGATTCTTTTTTATTTTGGAACATAAACTACATTACGAATGTACTTCTCCTCAACATTGGGTAAGATAATGGGGATCACTCCTATACCTTTGATGGGATAAGAGGTGTTATCAACACCTTGAACTTTGCTTCCATCATGCACTTTTACAAGCTTTGTGAAGACTTCTTTGTGATAAGTCATATGGCGTGTGACACCGCTATCAATCACCCAATCAATAGATGAAAAACAACAACTTGTAAAGCTGAAGATGAGCTGTTTTCTGCTGAAAAACCAGCAAGATTTGAAGTGGCAGAAATCTCGTCTTGAGGAGAGATGAGATTATTAGTGACAAAAGCATAATCATTATTGAAAAGATTATCTTCCTTTCCAAATTGTTGTTCCAAAGTAATGATTGCGGTACTTGTATCGTTACCTTTCTCTTTTTCCTTTGCAAGCCTCTTCCTACATTCTTTGATGTGATGCCCAAACTTCTTGCAATAGTGGCACTTACCCTTCTTCTTGGAGCCTTGATCTTGAGCTTCCTTAGATTTTTGATCATATTTGGAAGTTTTGAAAGAAGGCTTCCCTTTCCACTTGCCTTTGCCTTTGCCTCTTGCAAAGAAAGCTTGATCTTCTTGTTCACCAAAGTTAATCCTTGTTTGCTCTTCTTGAAGAAGTAAGCCAACAAGTTCGTTGAAGGAGATTTGTTGTCCCCTAAGAGAAATGCTCAATGATGACACAAATGGAAGGTAAGAATTAGGAAGAGAGTTGAGAGTAATAGATACAAATTGTGAGTTCTCAATGACCTCATCAATACTAAGAAGCTCCTCTCGAAGATCCTTGATCTTCGTCAAGTGGTTTGTATCCTATATGTAGGACGTGGACAACACGACCTCTTGGGTCCTGAACCTAACTTGAAACTGGATGTTGGACTGGGCCTACGGACTTGACCAGTGACGTGTGGACCACATGTATGCCACTTGTTGGAGTCAGGGATGTGTACTAGGCATGGAGACTTCCACTTTCAGGGTATAGAAGGGGAGGAGATCTCATTTACCATTTATTCTACCTACCTAGGAGTTGGTGGATGGTAGTGCGCTAGCGCATAGCCAGGATGGTGCTAGCAGGGGCAAGTGAAGGCCGAGGGTTTTGATGGTGGTATGGGACGTCGTTAGGGCAGGAGATTGGATCCCGCTTGTCTTCAACCCATAGGCCAAAGCATGGAGGGTGGACCCACTCGATTCCCTACAGCAAGGTGGATTGTGAGTGTTCTATTTCTTGTGCTAACCGGCACATAGCCTTCCAATAATTGCCTTGTGTTTATCTTCATCTACTTCATCCGAAAAGAGGTGATATTGTGACCAAGATAAACTAACCCACGCTTAAAGAATCCATAGTTGGATTCTTTTGCATAAAGTTTCTCCTTCTTGTGAATTCACAAGACAATTCTGATATGATTCACGTGTTTATGAAGGGTTTCACCAATCATGGATGAAATAAATCGTTCATCATCCTTGGTGGAGGTCTTGAAACTTACCCTACCTAATCTCTTATAGTCCGCACACACATGGAATCCTCCATCCTTCTTTCTCTTCAGAAGAACATGAGCACCCCATGGCGACTTAATAAAGTTGGATTTGTCCCATTCTTAGATAATTATTCAGTTAATTAGTGATTTCTATCTCTTCTTTTTGATTGAATTGGTAAGGTTGTTTGGAGATAGTGTACATATTTAGTTCCAGAAATTGTAACTACTTTATCCCCCTCTTTGAAGTAGAGTACATGCCTCTCAAAGTCAATGTCCAAAGAGTTGGATTTATTGGGTAACTGTTGATACCCTAAGATTATATCTGTACGAGTTAACTCTAAAACATGGAAACTTATTGATTCGTTATAATCTTGAGTCACAACTACGAGATCGAGTACTCTAGCATCCCACCAAGTCTCCAATCTAGCTCTTGAAGCCAAATATATCTTATATCTATGGTTCCCTACAGATTGAGTTTTTGTACAAGAGATGATTAGTAATTTCATGAGCTGAACCACTACCCAATAAAATAATAACTTCTCGATCATAAACACAGTTCATGAGTATACTTAGATTGAGAACTGAACATGCCATGTATAGTTCTCCAAACCTGGGTCCCTAGAAAGAATTGTATTGTTCCAAGATCCTTCATGTCAAACATTGGAGAAATATTTTTGTTGATTAACATAAACTACCACAATAACAATCTGGTCTTTCTCAACCATACTTACTTCCTTGAAAGCTCAATTGCTCACAATATTTATCAATTCTTCTATATCTTGCCCTAGGTGCCTGCTTCAAACTATATAAAGTTTTGGCTTCTCCATATATACTTCCTCTCCAAAATAACCATTCAAGAGAACATTTTTGACATCCATTTTCTACATGTCCCAACCAAAGGAGACCACCAAAGCTTTAAATGTCTTCATTGTATTCATCTTTGCATCTAGTGCAAAGTTTTCTTTCCATCTCCATTGTGCTACAATTACCTTCCAGAGGTCGCTACTTGACATAGAGTGCTCAGACATGTATTTTGGCCTCCTATTGCTCTCTCCTCAACCTCAAGAAACTTAAAAAACAATGTGCCCAGAATTGGACGCATGGGACTAGGAAAGTAAATTTTTTTTTTTTGATAGCGCTTTAACGAATGCTGTGCCCGTGGAATGTCATTTTGATGCTAATTGGCCTTATATTTGTCTATAGTACCAATAGAATTGAACTTTGTCCTAGAAACCCATTTACATCCAATGGCATTTCCCCCCGAAGGTAGCTCCATGAGATCCCATGTCTCATTCTTCATTATCGAATCAATCTCCTCATACATAATTTGTCTCCATGAATCGTGAAGCTTCTTTAAAAGTATGTGGTCTTGTCTCAAGTATATTTGATATGAAAGTGTAATGTACTTTACCTACTATGAACTACATATCTTAGATGATCTCCCAGCTCTCTGGGTGTGACTCACCCTCATCAATAATTTAACCACTCTTAATACCATGGAGTAATTTGCATGATATAGGTGTAGAAATTTTCTTTGTGGGAGATGTTGGTGGTGAATATGTGTCCCAAACCTTAGACGTCTCTTTACGCTTTTGTTGTCCTCTTGCTCATGACCACTGTGCTCTTGTGATTTTGAATTTTCAAGCATATTCTTTCTAGTTGTTTCTAAAATAGGCTCATCACCAGCACTTGGAATGCCATCTTCGTTATGCTCGTAAACATTTATGAAACTAGAGTATAAACTTATTGTATCTGACAAATTATCTCGAGTCCCATCTTGATAAAAAATAGCATCCTGCTGTTGATGACCTTTTTACTTTCAACTTCTTATAATCTAGAAGTTTCTTCTTTATCATCATAGCTAAAAAATAAACTCTTTGTAGCCCTGGACTCCAATATCTTTTGCATGTCTAGGAACATGTGCATATAAGTTGTATTCTCAAAGATTCTCAAATGGCTCACACTAGGTCTCTTACTTGAGAAAGCCTCTCCTAGCGCTGTAAATTGATGTGATTATTTAGAATGTATTTCTACCTCTAATGATACATGCAATAATCGTTTGCACACTTGTATTAGTTTTTCCACATTAGTTTTTTATGCAGGTAAGTTGTATCATCAAGTTGAGGGGATCATCAAGTTGAGTTCACACATCTATTTTAGAAGTTAAAACACCAGATTTCAAGCCACTAGGGAGGTCCAAGAATCACAAGCTTGAAGCAATGAGCATCGATGACACTTCCCGAGTTCTACAAGGCATGCTATTAGGCACATCAATTGCATGCTTTCTTAAATGAATTTTGTTAAAGTCTTTCTGATCTCTCAATCACACAAGCACACACAATATTGCACAACCATTTTCCAAATTCAAACTTTATTGATCTCGTTGTAAGCAAGTACGTAGATGGTGTGCACAAAATCCTAAGGAGCTGGCTGCCTTGTCTCAATCCCAGATTGCGATGTAAAATGCCTCTCTTTAGGCTCCCATATCCCCAATCTTCAAGCTCCACTTAATTCTGACACATCCTAACGTCAACACATGGCAAACTCCATGCACATCCAACACTTGCCACTTGGCAATACCCTGACACACAGGCAAGTGAGTAGGATGACCGTATGGTTAGAAATAAATGACTATGCTAAAGTTAATCCATAGGTTACTTTGACCCAAAAGGTCGAGATTTGTGTAACCATGGGTATTTAGCATTGTGTATTCCATTTTTACAGTTTGGCTAAGCATTGCTCTCCATTGCTCTTGTTGCTGTTTTCTCTCTCTCTCTCTCTCTCTCTCTCTCTCTCTCTCTCTCTCTCTCTCTCTCTCTCTTAGAGTTGGGCGCCCAGCCTCTTCTCTCTTGTTTTCTGTGGAGATTGATTGATAACTAGATCTTGGTGACTTGACTCTTGCTTTCCTACATGGTATCAGAGATACCGGATCTGCAGCAAACTTGTTTGTTGGCGCCCTACCAGAAGAGGAGCTTCTCTGCTTTTTGTTGTGAAATTTCAGCATCTTGCTGATCTTTTCAAGTGGAGTTTGGATCAGCTTTTTTGTCTCTTTTCAGGTTGAAGGAGGGCGGCCATCAGAGATCTTGGAGGAGCAATTTTTGGCACCCAAAAATCAGAATCTCAAACTTGATTTTTATGCAACCAGTTTTCAGCAAGTTTTGTTTGGAGGAGGGCGCCCAAAAATCTGCTACTGAATTTTGGTTGTGGTGTCTCCTTATCTTGCTGTTTTTGTTTTCAGGTTTGCATTTGTGTAAGAGGGCGCCCAAAATTCAGCAAACCCTATTTAGGGTTAGGTCAACTTGTTGCTGGAAATTTGCAGATTCTCAGCAAGTAGTAGGGTGCTTTCAACAGCCCTATTGGAGTGTGTGTTGATCACACTATTTGGCTTCCTAATTGGGTTTCGGTGTAGGCTTCAATCGAAGCTAACCTAATTTTCAAGAAGCTGGTTTTTTTGTGCAGAAAGACAGCCATCTATCCATTATCTTTTGGGCACTTTGGTTGCAAATTGAAAGACATCTTGTGCTCCTACTTTCAGCTCTTTGTTTGCTGCAAATTTTTGAGTAGATTTGGTTGTGGAAAGGCTCTCTTTCCTATCTACTACAAGCTGAAATTTTGTTGGAGGTAATGGCTAAAGAATCGGAAGCTATCGGTTATTTGTTTAGTGAAGATCGGTTGGATGGCACAAACTACTCCTTGTGGAGTTACATGATGAAGAATCTTCTCATAGCGAAAGGGCTGTGGGATTTGGTCAATGGTGATGAGGAAAGGCCTCCATCTTTGGCACCTCCTACACCTCGTGGATCATCATCATCAACATCATCTTCTCCATCTTCGGAAGAACAAAAGAAGTGGGATAGAAGGGATACACAAGCACATTCTATGGTTGCTCTTGCTGTGAAAAGATCTATCTTATCTCATATTAGGTCTTGTAAGACATCTAAAAGTGCGTGGGATACACTTTATACTACGTATAAAGTCAAAAATCCAGCAAGAGTGGTGTATCTTAGAAATCAGCTTCCTTTGTTGAAGATGCAAGAAGGGGATCAAGTGACCAATCACTTGACGAAGATCAAGGATCTTCGTGAGGAGCTTCTCAATATTGATGAGATAATTGAGGATGCTCAATTTGTTTCCATTACTCTCAACTCATTACCTTCATCTTATCTTCCATTTGTTTCATCTTTGAGTATCTCTCTTAGGGGACATCAACTCTCCTTTGATGAACTTGTTGGGCTGCTTCTTCAAGAGGAGCAAACGAGGCAAAACTTTGCGGGTGACACTCAACAAGATCAAGCTTTCTTCACGAAAGGCAAGGGCAAAGGCAAGTCAAAAGGAAAGGGGAATCCTCCTTCCAAGGATGAGCAAAAGCCCGTTGGAGGTCAAAATGTCAACACTCAAAAGAAAAAAGGGAAGTGCCATTATTGCAAAAGGTATGGGCACTTCATCAAGGATTTTAAGAAGAAGCTTGCGAAAGAGGAGAGTAAAGGAATTGATACTAGTGCTTCACTTGCTACTTTGGAGCAAGAGCTTGAAGCTAGTGGTGATCTCTTCAACCAAGACTATGCTTTTGTGTCTAATATTGCTTCTACTAGTACTACTACATCTATGAGGAATTCAGATTCTGTTTTGCAAGTTGCTGATTTTCAGCCCATTGAATGGGTGATTGATAGTGGTGCTACTTGTCATATGACTTCTCGTAAAGAAGCATTCACTAAATTAGTGAAAGTGCAAAATGGAAGTAAGGTACAATGTGCGGATGATGCATCTTATTCTATTCATGGAATTGGAATTGTAGCCATCATTTTGCCTAATGGTGAAGAAAAGTACATTAAGAATGTGCTTTATGTTCCGGGAATCAAGAAGAATCTTTTTTCGGTTTCAACTATGTTGAAGCAAGGACTAGTTGTGAGTTCAAAGAAGATAAGTGTCTTGTCAAGGATCCTAAAAGATCACTCTTAATTATTGTTTCAGGAACAATGCATGCTGGCTTATTCATTATGGATACCTATGAGCGACGAATTCCCTCTACATGTCTTGTTGCTTCTACATCACAATCATTGGAATTGGCTGAATTGTGGCACGCAAGGTTTGGGCATCTCAACTTTGCAAGTTTGAAGAAGCTGAAGACATTTAATATGGTAGAAGACATTCCTACTATTGAGCAGCCGGAAGGGCATGTATGCGAGGGGTGCATACTTGGAAAGTTTCAAAGGAAACCTTTTCCAATTGATGGAACTATAAGGGTTTTTGATGAATTTGATTTTGTTCATAGTGATGTTTGTGGTCCAATGAGGACCGAATCCATTGGAAAGTGCATCTATTTTGTGACTTTTATTGATGACTTTTCTCGTTTTACATGGATTAATCCTATGAAGGCTAAATTGGAAGTTTTTCAACGTTTCAAAGATTTTCTAGCAATGGTGGAAAATCAGTTTGGGCATTCTTTGAAGACCCTACGCACCGATCGAGGAGGGCAATACATTAAGAATACGTTCGGTGCATTTCTTCGAGAAAAGGAAATTCTACATCAAATGACAACTCCCTATACGCCTCAACAAAATGGTGTTGCCGAGCGAAAGAATCGCACACTTATGGAGATGGCCCGTTGCATGCTCAAAGCAAAGGGGCTGCCTCACAAGTTTTGGGCTGAAGCGGTTATAATGGCAGCATACATAAGCAATCGTTATCCTACTAAAGCATTGAAAGTATTAACTCTTTATGAAGTTTGGTATGGAAAGAAGCCTACAATCTCTCACTTTCGCATTTTTGGTTGTATGGCTTATGCTTTTGTTCCAAATAAACTTCGTACAAAGCTTGAGGATAAAGGAGTTAAATGCATTTTTGTTGGCTATAGTAGTGGTATAGACGAACCTGTAATATAGCAGCAGGTAAAAATGGAAATAACTCTGGAGCAGTAGGAAACTCAACATCACAAGGAGCGTCATCCTCAATAGCAGCACGTAATAAACTGATATGGAATACATCACAGGCGCGTGTGGAAGCAGGAAGCTGTAAGCGATATGTAACTGGACTAAGAACCTCCAAAATGCGATAAGGCCCATAATAACGTGGTGCAAGCTTCTCAGTAGAAGCATGGCCCTGGACAAAATGATGACGTGCAAACCGTAGGCGTAGATAAACCATATCTCCAAGCTGAAACTCAACATGGTGGCGGTGACGATCAACTGAGGTCTGACAACGCTGCTGAACATGCTGTAAATGAGAACTGGCCTGGGTAATAAGCTCTCGAGCACCTGATAGAAAAGATGCAAGTGTGACAGGTGTATCCTCAAGAGGGAGAGGAATGCCAGGTAAAAGAGGTGCATAGCCATGATCCCAATCCTTCCCAGAAGGAGTAACAAAATGGCATAAATAATCCTCAAGGATCCTGTTAAGGACCTCAGACTGCCCATCAGAAGTAGAATGATCAAGCATCAACCAAGAATGCCAAGGTATCCGTAATGCCCAAGATAGTAGAGGATCAGCCCAAAAGATACGGACATCATACCAAGGTATCCAAAAAGCCCGAGAAGGTAGAACTGCATCAACAACAACAAGCCAATAAGGAAATTGGGAAAGAGATGGACACTCATCGCGAATAGCCGCATCATACACGTAACCATCAACCATATGTGCAAACTCAGTGATATAGGTGCCCCAAGAAAAGATAGCAGCATCGGAAGACCAGCACCAAGGAGTAGGAACATAAGCAAGATGACAGGCACGCTGTAATCGATATGCCAGGAAACATGGATCATAAAGAGATCATCCTGACAAAAGGATAGCTAAAATGGAGAAAAGTGCACCAGCATGGTCAAAAGCCCAAGGTATCCATAAGGCCCATGAATGAGAAGTAGCAATGGCACACGGTACCTTCAAGGCCCCTATCACGAGAAGAGCAGCATGCCAAAAGCTCCAAAAGGTCCAAGAAATTAATGCATCATCTAAAAAAACATGATGCATAAAAACAATAGCAACAAATCTAGAAATAGTAGAGGCCTCAATTGAACTGCAGCCGAAAAACTTATCCAGAAAGACCTCATATAGACATACCAATCCATCATAGGATACACCAAAAACGGATGGAGAATCGGATGACCCATCGGAACTGGCCGCAAGTGTAATCCCAAAGTACACACCAGGCGCACAAGTGAGGAATAGAAGAAATGCACTGGAACGTGGAACAGGATCCCCAACATCAGTAGCACGCATCGGATCAATATCCACGTGTAGCTGGGGATGAGTATCAAAGCACATATGAGCAATACTGAAGTATATGGCGGCAACATCCCCACAAACTATCCAAGAGAGGAGAAGGAACTCTCTCAAGGTACTCTGATGGTCTCGGAAAACCAGAACAAAGTGGCAACTCAGCATCAGAGACCAAGCGATATGGAGCAACCTGAAATGACGGGGAATCTGAAGATCACCTGGACAAACAGTAGCTGGAAAGGAGGCAATAACCCAAGCCATCAGGATATGCCAAGCCTGACAATGAGCAACAATCCAAGGAACAGATAGAGAGCCACACGCATAATCATAGAGATATCCGCACCATAGGCGATCAATAATATGGAAAAACCAGCACCAATCAACAGGTCCAAATGGAAACCAAGCTATACGTAATAACCAGGAATGCCATATATCCACAACATCGGCATGGACTGCAGCAAACCTATATGTAGAAACACAAGGAGACTGAAGGTTGCCCGTATACCCATCTAGAAAGATCCCAACATATAAATACCCTAGATAAGTAATAGTGACCATTTGGCAAATATCCTCGGATGGAAAATGTGTAACGGTAAGGGCCAAAGGCGCATGAATCATGTAAGGAACCGTAGAAATATCATGAGGCGGTTCACAAACCTCAAGCAGAGATCCATGGAGCAAAGCGAAAGAAGATACAACCTGATCACCAATAGCGAGGGAACCATCAAACGTGGACCCGTGAAGAACCCCATAGAAATCAACAGGAACATCGACCATAACGGACTCAAGAGAAAAACGATGGAAATCTGATGAAAAAATCGACGAAAGTGATGGGTTAGTAGGGCGCTGGACAGCCTCTACTAAATCTGAAAAAATGATGGAAATCTGATGAAAAAATCGACAAAAGCGATGGGTTAGTAGGGCGCTGGACAGCCTCTACTAAATCTAAAAAAGTAGTGCACAAGAAAGTGCTCTGATACCAAGTTACGAATAGAGCCACAACTGATCTAGAGCTAAGCTATGAAAGCATCACATAAGCAAGACTTAACCCTAGAAAGTAGGAAAGAGAGAGATTAGGAGACTAAAGAGAGAGATCAATATCATCAGCTGAATAACAAATGACACAGTTTCCCTACTTATAGCCAAGAGGAAGCCCTAAAAGGAAGCTTCCGGTGGCTAGGGCTCAACTGGGAGGGAAAATAGTGCGCCCTCCAAAAAGGCCCCCACTCTCCAGTAATATGCCCAAGTGGCCTAATAATGAGTAATAAGGCCAAAGTCCGACCATATAGTCCAATAATAGAATGATGTAACTATTTCCAACAACCTGATTCAACACCCTTTCCATCAACAATTTCGACTATGTACTAGTTCAGGGATGGTTATGTGTTCATTGAACCGTTTAATCAGCGTGGAGTTAATGACATTATGTGAGGAAGTGTCAAATAGAATAAGAACATCTCTGCCACACCATGCCTAGCAACTCTCCTCCACCAGCATTGTGCACTCTCTTGAAGGTGATAGGTAGCTTCCATAGTCTTTTGATCATCATGTTCGATGCTACATCTGAAAAGCCTTTTCCCATCTTTGTAATCAATTCTCAACCGCATCTGTATTCCGTACTGCAATGGCTTCTGTGTACTTTGTTAGCTTCAAGTTCTTGATTGTTGGTAGCTTCATTGAATTTTGAAAGAATTTTGGCTTATCAGGTTCAATTGCTACCATAGCTGTTCCGCTAAATCTTTTCGGTTCCTAAGAGGATTTATTGGCCTTAAGTTGATTTAAGATGTGTTGTAGGACAACCTCCATAGCATCCACCTTGGCTGCCACTTCCTCTATCCTCAATATCTTAATGCTACTGCCTTCCAAGGGATCCATGCTGATGGAAATAACGCTGTGACTTGAAAATCAGGCACTAGGATATGGCATCCGCTAAATAAAACCAGCCCAAGTAACCCTAAAACAGATTTGAAATCTACAGAGACAGCTTGTAACTTGCTGAATTTAACCTGTTTTCTAGATCCAAATGTTAGAACACACCAAAACCCTTCAGTAGGGCTGATTGGCATGTTTTTCCAGGTTGCACTTGTCTGAAATGAGCTTGCCACCGGTTGCCACTAGAGTAGGTATTATCTGTGAGCTGCTACACCAAACGGGTTGTAAAAACAAATGTGAGGTAGTCTGCCAAAAACAGCAATCAGAACCCTAACCAAGTCAGCGACGCATACATGAGCTATGAGACAACAATTTCAGAGCAACGGCTAGCTGAAGGTGTACTGGACAATAAGCACTAGCTTCCAGGCATCAATGGACAGCTGGAATACCAAATTCAAAATCACTGTAGGATTTGCAAACCTCTAGCCCATGATGGTTTGATCTTCCTTGCACTCTAATATCAGACTCTCTTTGATCTCTCAATCACACAAGCGCACAATATTGCACAAACATTTGCCAAATTCAAACTTTATTGATCTCTTTGTAAGCAAGTAGATAGATGGTGTGCCCAGAGCCGACGAAGTTGACTAACTTATCTCCACCAACCTTTGCTGCATAGATTGTGATGCGAAATACCTCTCTCTAAGCTCTCATATCCCCAGTCCTCAAGCACCCCTTAGCCTTGACATCCTATCGTCGACACATGGCAAACTCCATGCACAGCCGACGCTTGCCACCTGGCAGTACCCTGACACATAGGCAGGTGAGTAGAATGACCATCTGACACATGTCACTCATACATTGGGCCAAGTGTCTCAATGAGCATATGACACCTGTCTTGTTGACTGGTCAACTCTCCTACCTTTTAGGAAGTTAATCCACCAGTCCTATTAAGTGACCTAGTACCCAATGCCAAAGCTAAGCATGACTTGCTGAGTTCCAAAGCCAACTAATTACAGTTTAATTACATCATATTCACCATAGGCCAGTGATTTAGCCATTTCAGTAATTACAAATAATTACAAATATACATCCGTCTAGAAAAAAAACTGAGACAGGGAGGAAAAGCTCTGACAGATTTCCTACTTGTTGAGTGGCCTCTCTTGTAGTGTGCTCTTGAGAAAACAGATGCAAAATCTTTTCAATCTAATTGATTGTATCTTGGCTGATTAATCAAATGGCAGAGTTCCATTGTCAAAGACATGCACAAGCCCTTATGATGAAGTGGCTCTGATACAATGTAGAGACCTAGCATATAGAATTCTACAAAGAATGTGCAGGAACAAGTAGTCCAGATCATAGAAATGAAAGTGCTGTAGAACAATTCAGAAGCAACTTCTCTTAAAACATAGGCAAGAAGGAACATCCATGAGTCTCTAGCAGTAGATCACCAAGTACGCTTACATTCATATATCTTAAAATACTAGATTTTAGATACAATAGGGAGATTCAAGAATCACAATCTTGAAGCATCAATATCCCTCTACACTTCTGTGACTTCTACAAGCACGAGATCAGGCACATATTTGCATGTCTTCTAAATTGAATCTCCTACTTGTTTACACCTACTATTGCAACGTGCTGCCTAGTAAAATGATCTACACACTCGGATTGTACATGTTCCTGATCCAAAAAATCTTTGGTGGAAGAAGTTTGCCTGCCAAGTGGCAGCAGACGACGTTCACGCAGTTGACTAAGGTGATGACTAAGCAGTAAACATGGCAGCTTGTCGACTAAGGTGATGTCTAAGCAGTACACATGGGTAGCTTGCATGCATAACACATGGCAGCAATAAGTATGACATGTGCATGGTGACACAGGATGACTTGGTTTGACATGTTGAAGTTGCAGATGTGGCTCTCCAATGGGTGCTCAGAAGTGCACAACAAAGAATACAGATTATTTATTATTCTTAACAATCTTATTCACCTCCTTCAATTTCTCTTTTCTGTGGCCTTCAATGGGCTTCACTTTTCAAGGCAGCCCTATGCCCACAGTGGTATTGCATGCATGTTCAAAGTGATACCTCTCTGGAACCTTTACACATTTCTCTTACAACCATTTAAATTGGACATTTTGATTCCTTTCATAGGTCCTTGAAGGGCTTTTTATTAAACACATGGTTCCAGTTTAATTCCGGTACTTCTTATGGTCATTATGACGTCAGAGCTATGTTCGTTTTAGTTTCATGACTCTTATAGTCAGGAACTTTTCTTGGGAAATCAATATTCAAGATTCCCTTTCAAAAATTGATTCAGGCTTTGTTCCAAAAGTTTCTTCAAGTTTTCCTGATAAAATCAATTCAAAATCTCAAAGATCTGTTCAGGCCTTCAAGGTTTCTTTTGGAAGTTGCTTCTAATAGTACCCTATCCTCACTTCCTCAGCCCAGCAGGACTTGTGCCAACAATAATATGGTTTCTGGGTTCTTCAAATTTCCTTGTAATCATGTAAGTTATGATTAGGGGTGTAGTTTCCTCCTGTGATTATGAGGTTGTATGAGGGAGCATGATGACCACCAAGGGGTTATTTGAGGCACGAGTAAGAAACAAGGGGGCATGAGGACGTATGGAGGGGACGAGTTGCAACTAGAGAGGGCAATGAGGAAGAGACATCAAGCATTTAGGGATAGAGCAGAAAGTAGCAAGGGTTCTCTTTTGTTAAAACTTTGCTACAATCTATATGCCTATTGTTCGAAATGTCCCAGCTTTCTGACAGCCTTCTGATGCAACTGCAGCGAAAGGGAACTTTAAAGTAGGTTTTTTAAAGTTTGTTCATAGTATTGAGGTGAATAAAGAATGCTTTTCTTACTCTTAATTTCTTGCTAGCTAAGTTCTTTTCATTTTTTCTTTTTTTCATGCATATGCATTTCATTTTGCAGGTGTCACATGTTGTGAGGAGTGGGGATCATATTGAATGCAAATTTGTCAAGATTTTTGTTACAGAGGCGGTGCCTGAAAATATTCCATTGGATATTATTTACGAGGACAAGTATCTCATTGTCCTGAATAAACCTGCTCATATGGTAAGTTCTACATAGTACTAAAGTGTTGAGCGATCAGAGTACTGGCGAAGGAATATGTCCTGTGAAACGTGAGAATATTTAGCAAAAGTTCTCATGATAGGATTTTCTTTTGTGTATTGTTGTCACGATTGTGTGCTCATAATATTTTTCAGGTTGTACACCCTGCACCTGGGCACCCTAGTGGGACTCTTGTGAACGCTCTTTTGCATCATTGTGGCCTTCCTGCAGTAAGGTATCCTTGCACCTCCCTGTCCAATACTTTGATCATGCAAGGGGAAGATAACAAACAGGATGTTGAAGAGGATTTTGACGATGACGAGTTCCCCGTGACATCAGATCGATTGTCAAATCATTCAATAAGGCCAGGGATTGTTCATAGGCTGGACAAGGGCACCAGTGGCTTATTGGTTGTTGCTAAGGTTTGAGCTTATTTTACCAATGTGCTATCACCATCTTTAATAAGGCAGCTTGAATCTGGTCTATTCTCTAGAAATTCAAAAGCTGAAGGTTGATGGTTTGTTTTCTTGTTTGAGGAAGCAAGGTGAAGATGGGCAAGCTTGAAGGAGGGAATCTTTGTTTTGAAAGTTTACGCTTGAAATAAGAACTTATGTACCAATTTTTTTTTTCTACACTATGCATGTTGGGCTTGTGGGAAACTATGCCCCAACTTGGGAGATTCCAAGCGAGCCAGGAATTTTAGTTCATGCAAAATCCAAAATGAAAAATATGAAATTTTAGGAATGTACTAAGAAAAAAACTGAATAATGTTGTTATTATATTGTCCTCCGAGGCCCATGTACCGTGACAGCCATCTAAGCAACATACTCAATGTCAACATAGTAACCAAGATCCATAAAATCCATGTATCTAGGCAACTAGAAAACTCAAGTAAAACTTTCTCCTGCTTGTGACAGATTTTTCAATTATGCTTGAAGTAAGGTGTGATGGAGCTGTTTAAATTCTGAAAACAACTTCATGACTCTTGTTAGCTGGAAAAAGGATGGGGTCATTTCAATTTCCCCTCTCTTATAATAAAGAAATCAAGTATGTGATAACAATGGGAGCGTATAAAACGTATCCGAAGCTGTAATAAAGAAACATGTAATACAAATAAAGATAAATGCGAAAATGAGAGTGTGTGTGCATAATAGATGTATCCATGTCATGAGGTCCTGTCTGTGCTGATGCTATAGAAAGATGTAATGCGATCTGCAACGTGGGGAAGCGTTGGAGTCCGCTGACGTCGTCTATGAGTATGAGAAGTGTGTCTCTGCATAGGAGGTCTAGTGATCCTGGCAACAAAGTGGTGATGAGTAGTACACTGTCTTTGATCTTTGTGAGCGTGTAAGCTGCCATCATCATCGTCATCATCATCATCATCATCAGGCTCTGTCTCGTGATCTCCGTCTAGAAAAGTAAGAGATAATCAATGGTTGAGGGGTAAAATGCTGAGATGCCCCGCATAGATCTCGCCGCAATATAAACATCTCTCGTATCATAAGAGCGACACACTTGGAGTCCTCATAGGCTATGAGAGATCTTAGAGTGGTCGGCATGTCTCGAAACAAACAATGGTATCTCCCTCTGATCTCATAGTATACAGGGCATCTAAAGATAAAATGCTCCTTAGACTTGACCTCACCTAAAGACCATAACTGGCAAATCTGCTCCTCTCTAGGAATATTGTGGAACCTCCCAGTCTCAATAGCCAGCTGGTGCGAAGACACCCGGAGCTGGCCCAATGTGAATTTGAGGCAATGTGATAGGCTTGAATCCAAGTAACGTGGCAGGACTGGAATCCCTACTTCGTCTAGCTCAAGAAAGTGGGTCCAGTAGAGATCAGGCTTAACCCCTAACCGATGACTCCAAGTCTGCTCCAGATATGCTCGATAAAGAAATCGTTTGATATACTGATGAGTGCCTGAGGGAAGCTCTGTAATGGAGATATCAAATGACTCAAGTAGGAGGTGAGATGCCTGAGAGAACCATGATAATCTATAGCCCTGATCATGAAGATAGTGCGAGGAGGATAGTGCAATCTGTGTGTATCTGGCAATGCTTGTACTCTCTGAACATATGTGATGAGCTGGAGAGCTGCCTCGATTTGTATAGGTGGAACTACAAACTCGGCCAGGAGAATCTCATGTGGAACAAGAGGCTTCGCTCGAATCAACAGAGCTAACATGGTGGTCTGTAATCGTGAATGACTGGCCCAGTGTGAAGAGGGGAACCTGTACACCATGTCTCTGCCGCATATAGAGCCGTGGGTGTGACAATGGTATGAGAGAGAGAGAGAGAGAGAGAGAGAGAGAGAGAGAGAGAGAGAGAGAATTAGAAATAGAATTAGAATTATTATTATTATTATTAACGTGAGAAAAAAGAAAAAAGAGATTACAAATGTGAGGAGCATTGTCTGCATACGGACTTATTTACTAATGAAAAGAAAAGAACTAATATATCTATCTCTCTATCTCTAAGAAGAAGTATCAAAGCTTGACCACCAGCTTGTGAGGGTACAATGCAATTGCTTAACCGCCTGCTCTGCGGAGGGGACTAGCTACGAGCGAGCTGAAAGAAATGAGTGATGGTAGTAGTAGAGTGTGATGTAGGCTGGCGGGAAGCACGTGAAGACCTAGTAATACTGGATCTAGCAGAAGCATGTGAGACTCTCTGTGTCTTCGATCTCCGAACGGGGACTTCAAAATCCTCAACTGAAATATCTTCTCTGTCTCGCTTATGGAAGAACTGGGTAATATGAGCCTGACTGTGATCTGTATCAGAGAGCTAGGTAGATGTGAAGCTCGTAGAGTATACATCTCTCTCAATAGAAGACCTACACATCTGGGGTCTGGATACTCGAGGAAGGATCGCAACGTGAGAGGAGTATCTCTATATAAACAATGGTATCGCCCTCTGATCTCATAATATACTAGCAACGAAAGATGAAATGAAACTCATCCTCCACCTCCTGAATAGAGCAAAACTAACATATCTTCTGCAATCTGGGGGTGTCCGTGTATCTACCTGTCTCGATAGCAAACTACATCCAAAATACGCATAAGCTCTGTCCAAAAGGTAGATGCAAACTTACTATCCCGATCAGAAAGAATAGTAAGTGGAAAACCATGTAGCCGAAAAATCTCTAATATAAAAAGGTGCGCACACTGCTCAGTTGTAATAGTATTGCAGACTGGAGAAAAATGTGCCTGTTTCGAGAACCGATCTACTACCACCATACATGAGTCATTATCACGCCGAGTATGAGGAAGGCCAAGGATAAAGTCCATAGAAATGTTTGTCTATTGGCGATGAGGAATGGGCCAACTCTGGAGCAAGCCAGCGGGCTTAGCACGGGAATATTTATTACGGGCACAAAAGGTACACTCACGGATAAAATGTGCTAACTCATGGATGGCCAATAAAAATGATCTTTAAGACGAGCATAAGACTTCTGAAAATCAAAATGGCCACCAATAGGAGAATCATGAGCATCAGACAACAATTGAGAACGAATGGAAAGAGAACTAGGAATACACAAAGCACCATAATGATATAAACGATCATCAACAACAGTATAAACCTAGAACTTTCGAGAGGAAGGAAGTGGACGAGATTAGTTAACAGTAATGAGTATTTGCAATTTTGATTTTGATAATCGGAAATTGGAATTCGGCTTCTTGAGAGTTGAATGTTCATTGATGATTGTTTACAGGCTGGAAGAAAAAAGGGGCCTGTTTCTAGACAAGTGGCAGTGGTTCCATCAATCTATGGAGGAGGGAGGAACAATTCCATGATCGAGAGCTCAGGCAGGGATGGCATTCCTACGTCACCTCTGTCTATCTTGATCCTAGGGATCAAGATGCACTTATGGATGACCTGAATGTGTTCAGGTATGTACTTAGTAATTACAAGCTAGTACTTAGTACTATCATGATTCAAATTTCTTCTATGTATTGAAGTCTGAGTTAGTAATAAGTATTTAGCATTTAGTAGTTACTATGACATTTGAAGTAGGTTACTGAGTTGGTTAAGTACCAATATGTGGAATGTGAAATATTCAACAGGCCTCGATTTCGGGCATCCAGGTGCATAGCTTAGGGAAGGGCAATTGCGCCCTGTTTCATGGTGGATGAAGTATGGGAATGATGTTCCCAAGTTGCAAAGGCTTGCCATTCATGTCCTCTCACAAGAATATGTAGCAATTGCATGCGAGAGAAATTGGAGTGTGTTCTTTCTGATTCATACGAAGAGGAGGAATAGAATTTCTATTGCTCAATCTCTTAGAGTCCCTCTACCTAAGATGAGGAATCTACCACTGAGGATGAGGATGAGGGTGAGCCTCATGATGGGGAGGATGACCCTGAGGCCATGCCAATGCCTCCATGATGATAGCTTCCTAGGTGGGCAGCTAGAGGCTAGAGCACTCAGCACTCAACATAGTAGCATACTAGGCTCTAGCATAATAGTAATACATACGAGGCCTCGGGCTTGAGCCTAGAGGCTACGCTTGAAGCTCTTATTATTTATGCTTTTACTTCAAAGTTTAAACTTTTGACTCTTGAATTGTAATTTGTGATTTGTCAGTGGTCGGCACACCACCGTATAGTTTATAGCTTTACTATTTAAGTTTTGGAAGTTCTTGGATGTTTGAGATTGTTCTCAACCTTGCCAAAAGTACACAAATGGGAGATATTGTCTTCCTAGGGATTACCTTGGAGGCTGCCAGTCTCAATATGTAGCTGGTCCAAGGAAACCTTAAGCTACCCTAAAGTGGACCTAGTATGTGATAGTCTCAAGTCTAAATAATGAGTCAAGCTCCACATCTCTCCAAAAAACGAGTTCAATAGAAGCCTAGTTTGACCCCCTCTAATGGGCCTGACCTAATGCTTTGCACTATATGTGAAATGTTCATGTGTACCTTAAGAAGGTGAGACACGGATATGCCAAATTTGTGAAGCCTGAGAATACCAAGATAAACTGTAGAATCTCCTTCGGCATGCCAAGGTTTTCCCAGCTGCCAGGTATGTATGGCAATGGAGTTGATGCAAGAGATGGGCTACTGCTAATTTGACTAATAGTGACGTTTTGAAGATGCAAGATAGGAAATTTATTGTGTAATTATCATCTATATTGCCCTTGAATTCTTGTTCAAGTATCTAGCTCTTTTTTGGCTAAGTGTTTTGTTTTACTACCATAAATCAAAACCAGTTCAAATGATGGTCATGAGCATAGATCTGTAGCTTTGGATCAAACCTGTTGCAAACAGTGTTTCACACTTGTACCATATGGGTCGAAAATATCAATATCAAATGCTGTTTTAGATTCATCCTGTAGTCGCTTGGAATCCTGTGTTTTAAGTCATTTGTACTTTGGCTGCTATACATCTATGATCTAATTTTTTTTGTTTTGTTCATACTTATGGAACGAAATTCGAAGGCAGATTCTTAAGAAACAGGTACCTATGGTCAGGAGTGCTCTTTTGCATGTCATACCAGTCCACATGCATCCATTATGTACTCAGAAATGATCTGTGTTGAAATGTGAGTGACGACTTAATATTTGGCTGACTGGATCTTTTGGGTATTTAGAGCAAACAAAGGGCTATTTGCTTGCAACTTCGTATAGTGGCCAATTTATCTTTGTGGTAGGTTTGAACTATCCATGGTATTCAATTATTCAATCAATTATTTTGGCATTGTGAGTTGGTACTGCTTTGAGTTCTAAAGTATGGCATGCAAGGCTATGGCTGAGATTCTTAGAGTAGTTAGGATGTAAATAGCCTTTTCTAGGACCTGTGCATGCTAGGAAGTGAAACACCTTGTATCCAATTTTTAAAGGCACGTAGGCTCCTTGAGATCTGGGTAATGATCCATGTGAGGTCCTTTGGCTTCCCAAACCTAGGGAGCGATCTAGTTTTTACTCCACCCAGTTACGCTGTAGAGGTTATGAGAAGAGGGTGTTAGAGCAGAAATCTTGAATCATCTCCTGCAAGAGGATTGGCATTCCAGCAAAAAGGTTTGCTAAAATTTTATTGGAGAATAAGTGGAAAATAGTGGTAGCAATTTGGAAAATGGATTGGTAGCACTCTTCTCTTTTCTTTTAACAACATAGTTGCTATACATGGCAATTTAGTTGTTGTAGATTTCATGCAACTCTTTCTTATCTTTCTTTGAGAACTTCTACAATTTGACTTATCATCTTCGTGCCTTTTCGTTTCTGGTTTACATCTTGAAGGCGCTACGGGAGGCTTCTCCTATGTCTTTTATGGAGTAACTTGTGCTCTCTTCGTATTCATAGGATCAGATCTCCATAACTCTTTCTAAGATGAATACTAGTCTTTCATTTTTGCTCTTCAAGAAGAAAATGGATTCCTGGATTGCCTGTTTGTGGAGCTTGGCTTTCTGCTGCTTCTATATTTGTAACATTGGAGCTTGGATGATATCCAGCAGGAAGTAATAATCAAGAAAATGTGAGTGGAGTGGATTGACGTATGCACTTGTGCCTGTACCTATCCTTACGAATGATGCTTGGCAATGCATGTTATGTGTCTGTGATATGGATGGAGTGTTATAATTGTATCTTTGTTCTTTGCGAGAATTATTGTGTGGCTCATTGATGGGATGGGCTGTACACCTTGTGCATATATTCCACCACAAGAAAGATTATCATTTTTCTTTTCTGTATTTTGGTATGATGGAACCTAATAAGCTTATTTCAATGCTTTCAAACTTTCTCCCCTGTTGCAAATTGGATGTTGGCCTTTTTTGGTATTTTTGTGTAGTCACCAGTGTTTGAGAGCATTTTAATCAATCTTTGATCATAAAATCTGCTCTTAAAATGTCATAATCACTATGTAGATGTTGGCATGACTATGTTGGCTTCTTGATCCTCATGACCCGTATTTCTAGGAATTTCACAATGGATTAAAAGACTAGTGTGATCGATTTACAAAATTAAATCTTACTCTAAGTCTCATTCTACTTCTTCAGGATGACTATACACACATGCAGTTATGTGATCAGTTCAAGGCACGTAGAGTTCAGCGATCTTACATTAGCCTCACGTGTGGTACACCCCCAACTGCTGTTGGCAGGGTGCAGGTGCCAATAGGTCGAGATCCAAAAGATCGCAAGAAGATGGCAGCTATTCAGAATATTGCAAGAGGAAAAACAGCTCGCTTTGCAGCCAGTAGGTAATCATTCTATCTCTTGATTAAATTATATGAGAAGAAGAAGGCTTTTTGGAACTTGAAGCTGCCATTCTTTTCATATCATATTTTGATAACCTCATGTGCAATGCACCTCAAGACTTTTGAGTGAAATCATGTAGGTACATGTATTTTGGCCAAATATATTCAACTTGAAATGATCAGTGACTGCTAGCAAGCACAATAACATGACAGTGAGTTGATTTGCCTTGAAATTAAGGAGTTAAAGAAATGCAATTTTTTTGATTCCCTTATCCTCTTGATCATTGCTGACATTATTTTGTGGTTGTGTGAGTAGCTAACCATCTCTGTACCCCCAAACCACCAGATTAGAGTGTGCACATCATCATTTCAAAGTTTCAATGTTATGACCCTTAACTATTTTCACGGTTTTTCCCAATTTGGACTTCAACATATATAAAGCCAGGCTTGAACCATGCGCGACAGATACTGTTCTTATATGACTTGGGAGTATGACAGGCCAGCTCTTGAATTTGCACTTGTTTTCTTTCGATGGCAATAGTAGAACATTTCTGCATAAGAAGTTAAGAATACAAAGCAGTAGGTCTAGATGGATTTTTATATCTGTCTGTTTTTGAAGTTAAGCTGCCTCCATCAGTTCTGCGATTATATATGTATGTTATCCTTTTGAAATGCCAAACATTACATGTAGTATTGATAAAGAACTGATAATGACTTTTGTTGCTTGTTGTGCACTACGAAACATCCATACACCTTTGTTCATGAAAAAGCAGAAATGATCGCCCACACATGCTGTGGTGCTTGGGTTGTGAGCTTGGCCAGGTTAAATTCCGTGCCCACATGTGGGTGGATAACCAGACCAAAGGCCTGCATAAGATTAAGAAAACAGCAGACATGCCATTTTGTGTCTTGAGGCTGTATGAAGAGAACTTGTGCTAAGGCTAGTTGATCGTATGCTTCACAATTCACTTTCCCATATGTATTTCCTTTGCATGTCATACCCTCCATTATCCCAGTTTGAACCTATAGTCCATAATATTGATTCCAGACCCACAGTTTTGTGAAAAAGTATTCTATATTTTATTTTCATGTGAAGGATATTTTTGCCTTTTCTTCAAAACCTCCCTTCAAAGTGTTATTTGGCCTTCCTTTTGGAGTTTCAATTTTTTTTGATAATTCTGGATTTTGAACTTCATTTCCGAAGTTACCCAATGAGTTTCGAGTATTCAGAAGAATAAAGGTGAGTTTGCTGGCAGCTTTCGTCATGAAATCTTTATACAACTTTCCAGGTAGCGCTTTGACACTCAAACTGAAGAATTGCATGTAAGATTTGGATGAGCGAAGTTTTCTCTGTCGAACTTCATTCGCAAAATTTCTTATGTGAAGTTTGGTCCGACTTTCCTCTTGAAGTTTCAAAGATGGCAGGCTGTCATTGAGCAAAGGATGGTTGAAATGAGAGCAAAAGGTGCTTAAAATTTTCATGCTGACCCTTATTTTCAGTCACCAAAAGCCAGGCATAAAAAAGTCATACTTCAGCTGTGGTTATATCAATATTCTGTTTAGCAAAGACAATCATTAACTGAGACGAACACATGTTTTTACCTGTGTTCGCAAGTGCCTATGAGATCAAATATTGACAGCCTTAAGTATCTTGAGTTACCGTGCTGCATACTAATTACAAATTATTAGTTGGCCATTTGAATTTATTGCGAATTTACACGTGAAATTTCTTGAAGAATTTAGCAAGTCAATGCTAAATGAACGGTGGGGGTGATTTTCGATTCTATGCTGTACTTATAAATCAGCAATATTTGTGCCTAATAGAAAATAACATTTCCACTTGTGCTTCTCTGATGGCAGGTTTCGTATATTGGAGACCCTTGCAGGAGGTGGTTGTGCTCTTGTTGAGTGGAAATTAGAGACTGGTCGGACCCATCAGGTATTAGCTTTTGTCTTAGCGTACTTGAGACATAGCGAATGCCTGATTTGCAATTTTCTTTATTTTAAACTGAGTTGGTTTTCCTGATAAGATCAGAGATTTGCCTATACAGTACTTCAGGAGGGGCACCATCAATTCTATTTTTGACTATCCTTTCTATGATAATAAGGAGGTTTCCACTGCCGTGGTTACAAGTTGACTGAAGGATTGTTACTACATATGAAGGCTTCGTGGCTTAAAGTCCTTGTAATCGTACCACTGTTATCGTTGCAGATAAGGGTTCATGCTAAGTATATTGGTTACCCTTTGCTTGGTGATGAACTTTATGGAGGAACAGCAGGCACAGCCTTAAGCAGGCTTCTTCCTTCATTGCAGTCTGTGAATCATGGACCAGTACGAAAGCTTACTGAAGGATTACAACGCCCTTGTCTTCATGCTTTGACTCTTGGGTATGCAAAGTCAAGGGTCATTTTGTATTCTCATCTGTAATTTCAACTCATGCAATTTTCCAAAGTAGGCCTTCCACAAATTCTATACCATCATCACTTACAGAGTTCATTATTGTCAGGTACAAACATCCAAGGACTGGTCAAGATCAAACATTCAGCTGTCCTCCACCTGCAGATTTTGAAGGCACTTGGATAGGCCTTCGTAGTTTTGGGTGGTCAAAGACCAATTAAGCCTCAAGTATGGTAAATTGAGCTTCTTACTCTCCTTGTGTTGATAAAGTTTCCAAATATGATATAGTTTTTAAGTAATATCTGCTTAGCTTTCTTTCCTTCCAACTTCATGTATTATAACTCATGATTGACAGTGTTTGGTTTTGCAGGTGTTAGTAGGCTTCTATGCTGTGATGTTATCTTTTCTCTTGATTGATTGCAAAGGAAAGTTTTTGCTTCCTACATGTCTTGACAATTCACTGGAAAAGTGGTAAGTGGATGTCTCTAGATCCCAGTCGAATTCAATTCTTCTCACTCCACATGTGCAATTGACTCCTAAATGAGCCGCTCATCAGTGGTAGGGGGTAAATGTTTCAGTTTTATCAAATATAAAATGTCAACTGTCCAAGCTCACAATCATAAAGGCAAGAGAAGAAATCAGCATACCTCCTATCTGAAGTTTTTTTTGTCAAAGAGTGATGTACATGGATTTTGATATAGGTTCATTGTGGTCAAGCAAGCATCACGTATGCCTCTTTACACTTGTAACTACTACAACTTTCTAAAACTTCTTCAACTTATTTTAACAATCTTTAGCTGTCAACTTTGCTTTGTCTTGCTTGAGAGCAATGATCGTTGAGATCCAATCGACCTTTTGCATTTCCTGCAGAATTAGTAACTCGCAGTAGCATCGAATACGTCACGAACATAGGTGTCAGCATCAGCACGGGAAAAAAGCATGTATTTATGATGATGAACTTCCCTGAAGGCCTCTACTTTGTCCTCTAATTTGTAACAATAATAAAGGTAGGATAAAGCAGCCAATTGGGTACTTTTGTTCACCAGTAAAGCTGGCACAAGTACCAAGGTGTTGGCAACAGCTTTGCCAAGCATCCCAATGCTGGTGCTAAAGACTCTTGGATAGAAGCTGGAGGAATAGGTTCGAGTTTCAGCAATAACAGCATACTGTGTCTCATTGACAAGTACGAAACCAGGTAATATGCAGCAGCCACATCTGGAACTCGCAGACTTGAAATGGCAGACAGCCATACCGAATCCTGTCTAGGAGCCATGACATAAAAAAGATGGAACACCTGTATATGATTCGAGAACTCTTGTAATCAAGTACGATAAATTTTCTTGTCCATTTGGTAGCCACATGAACATACACACTTTCAATCGCCTGCCAAGGTTTAATCTAACACCAGGAGTCCAGTTGATTTGAAATTTTAGCATGTACTGGTGCCCAGTGGGATTAAGGTTGTTTTCCATGCAAGTCAAAGGTGTTACCAAAGTAGGTAAGAAACCAAGTAAACATTTGAGCTACAAATCAGAATCAAGAGATGCAGTTGCAAAGCTTTTCCATGGAAATAAGATGAGGATGTATTAATCATAGCTCAATGCATCTGCCATGCACGTTTGTAGGACTTAAGATCGGAGTCCATTCCCCAGCTATCCCATTCTTCTCTTTTTTTTTGTTCTTCTTTGTGAGAGCGCAACGGAGCATGTGCGTGTGCGCGCGCGCACGTGTGTGTGTGTGTGTGTGTGTGTGTGTGTGTGAGAGAGAGAGAGAGAGAGAGAGAGAGAGAGAGAGAGAGAGAGAGAGAGAGAGAGAGAGATTATGAGTTATTACATTTTTATGAATTTTGTAAAATTTAAATAGGAAGGGATTGTTAATGTTGAATGTTTTGAGTTCATACCTTTATAATTTCGTTGTTATTTGTTTCATGATTCATCTACGATTTGACATCACTTTTAAATTTACTGTTTTAAAGTTCAAACCCTAAAAGTGTACATAATACAGGTTTCAGGTAACACATATCGGGTAGAGTTTAAACGGTTAATCGTTTAAATATGGAATTTGGAATATTTAATGCTTGTAATTCAATCATGATATCTATTACCGTCAATGCATTATGCAACTATGTTTTCGGCTTCTCTAAATTCTAGACAAATATACAAAAGAAATTGGAGTTCTAGAAACTAATTCACCAATTTGAAAACCCTAGGACTGATTTGAAAGGGTTGAATAGGCCGAATTCGGCCGATTTGGCCCAATTCGACCAATTCCGAATAGGAAGGAAACTCTAATTCTTCCCACATAGATTTCATATCCATATCCCCTTATTTGTAAAAGCTTTTGTTGCATTTGAAGTTTCTATGATGTGACATCTTTGCCACTATAATATCCAAATTGGCTTCTTGTTACATTTGAAGTTTTTGAAGATATTCTTGGAAAAGCAATTGGTACTTTTTCAAACACTATAGTCAAATATTCTTCAAAGTTTGAAAGTACATGACTTTGCTACTGTTGTATTGTTTGCTAGTTTATCAATCACTATAGGCTCAATAAGATTTGTCTTAATTTTTTTTTGGCTCTATGGGTTTGTTTGTGCTTTTTTATGAGTTGAGCTTTAGAGAAATTTCAAAAGATTGACATGGAACATTGAAAACATGATGGATCTTGTAACTTGTTGGTAAGCCTTTTGAATTTTCAATCATCCAAAATGTTAGAACATAATTTCAAAACATGATGTTATGTAAATCTCTTCAATAACTACTTGTAATCATGAGAGAATTTATTATGTCAAGTACACATCAAGGTCATATCATTGGAATAGGCAATCTAGTTTCATGTCATCGCAAGACAAATGTGGGAAAAACTCAAGATTGCCAATTTGCTCTCAAATTTCTTTGCATGTATGGAATGATAGATTGATAGTATGATAGGGCTCTTCTCCTTTGAAATTAGGTGAAAATCAAGCATGTTTCAAAGAGACTAACTGCTCTAATATGTGAATCTTAGCTAATCCTAGAGTTATGCCAATTTGATGTTTAGGTTACTCATCTTCCTTCATGATTTGAGGAGTTTGCTCCTAAATTTTAGGAAACTTGACCAAACAACCTAACTAACTCCTATGATTAGGTCCTAACTACCTTAGGCCTATTCTCACACGTGTGAACATGCTCACATGTGTGGATTACAATATGTACACTAAACTATGTGTTTATCAAGCTTAATATTTGTAAATTTTCACATGAACTTTACATCCAATAGTTGAAATGTCATCCATTATAAGTTGAAATTGCAATTAGTTTACAAATTATTATCATCTTTTTCCAAGTCTTTTTTTTTTTTCTTTTCCATTGTTGATATCCTAGTGCAACAAGTATAGTTTTTTACTTTTCCAAAATATCATTCGATTGGTGTTTTATTTTTTATATATGTATGCAAGTGATGACTTGCTTCCCATGAGCTAATTTGATGAGGTTTATTATATCATTCTTCTCTATTGATTTTATCTTGTTTTTATTGCCTCCTAGCTTTCAATGTGTTCACTTGCTTCTCTTTTTAATGTACTTGGTCCCATTTTATGTTACATGGTACTCATCAAAATCAAATTATCTTCCCATTTTTTAGGTTGTTTTCTCTCATTTGTTGACCTCCTTGGAGTTTTTACTTTTTTTTTTGTCATCATGTTTTGTGTCATTTGTAACCTTTAAGTACCACTTTGGTATCTTTTTTCTTTTGTTCAATGTTGAGGCCTCATCTTCTTTCATTTGTTGCATGTCTAAACCATTGTCATTTCCTTCAACATTATAATCATAATCAAAAGGTACTCCATGCAAATCTACATCAATCATATGACTATCCAATTCATAAAAAATAACACGACGACTCGTAACATCTTGATTGAATGCTTTTGCTCTATCGTCATATTTAATGAAAATACACTTGGTAGATTTTGCATCTAGTTTTTCCTGTCATCTTTCGAAATGTAAGCATAAGCTTTGCAACCAAAACCCTAAGATGAGATAGTTCAAAAACAAGGAAGTATAATTTGTGCTTGTTTTATATGATACATTAAGCCCACAAGGTTGAGTACAACTTGTCCCAGTCTCTTTGTTCTTTATGCAATTTTAATCATTATAGGTATGAATCATTTGTTCATACTTTCATTCTGGCCATTACTTTGTCAATGACATACAATACTTATGTAGTACTTATGTTGATAGTTAGTTGTTTTGTCATACTTGTGATGGTCTTGTTTAAAGAGTGAGTCCCCCTATTTGTTACCAATTCTAAACAAGTTCTAAATTCTAAATACATGTTCTAACAAAAATCAAATGGTTTCTTTCTCATTGTCTTTGCTACAACTCGTGTCTCAGCCCATTTTGTAGAATACTTGTGGCAACTATTATATAGCTCTTATAGGTAAGGAAGGCAAGGTGTATTGGCCCTACGGCGTCAATGTTTAACTTTTTGAAAGGCAGACATGCTTGTATGGAAATAAGGGAGCGCGTTCTATTTGCTTTAATATCCACCCTTTGGAAAATATCACAACCTTTCACATTAATGTGAGAGTTTTTAAACAACGAAGATAAATAATACCTAGGCCTTAGTATTTTTTGTCATGACAACTCACGAGCAAAATGATCACCACAAGCAAAATTAATGTCGCCTAGTTGTGAATGTGGCTATTTGTACCGTACATGAGCTAGTTTTGGAGTTTGGTGAAACATCTGGTGACCACGAATATCTCAGAGAGCTAGGCATATTTCTCGTCTCCGTGAAAAGAATCGGCCAACCGGAATTGGAGGTCACACAGTATGACCTTGACCAATGAAGTCCGGTATGGTGAGAGGTAAACGACGAATTTGAGCAAGACCTAGCCCGCAATGAAGAGTGGGCTCATTTGTCGAACAAGAAATTTATCATATGGGATGGCAACCATAGAGCACAAGCTTTGATGGGCAAAATCCGTCAAGGTACATTGTTTGGCATAGTTTGATTGATAAAATATAGTTCGCATCACAGTTTTAGTTCTCTCTCTCTCTCTCTCTCTCTCTCTCTCTCTCTCTCTCTCTCTCTCTCTCTCTCTCTCTCTCTCTCTCTCTCTCTCTCTCTCTCTCTCTCTCTCTCTCTCTCTCTCTCTCTCTCTCTCTCTCTCTCTCTCTCTCTCTCTCGTCTCTTCTTATCAAATTTCAACAAAACCCAACTCGCTTATTGAAAAGATACTGTAGTGGAATTTGGTAGGTAGATAGGCCATGCAAAAAAAAAAAGGTTGGTATTGTTCAACTAATGAGTAATGTTTTTTGTGCCAGAGTTTCCATCCATCAAGGCCCGCCATGTCAGAGTAGAGTGTAGCTTCCTCGAGGTCTCCCGAGTTCGTGAAGGGGACTTGATACTGGCATTGAACTCCATCAATAGGTAAATTTGTCTATTTCTTGTTGACATTGGTTTATGAGTTTCGTCTTCTTGTGAATTTGTTTTGTTCTTAATTTCTTCCGGTTGTTTGTCATTTGCTACCTAGTCAACATTTGGTGTACCCACGAAAATTGGGATTCTCTCTAAGAAAAAGCAACTTATGCTTGGATGTTGATGATACATATGTAATGCTAGCTTATTGTTTTAAATATCATTTATTTAAGTATTTATGTCGTAGGTATATATTTTCCTATGCTATGTCTGATGACCCTTTTGACTTCTCAAACTGAAGTTGGAATTTGGGTATACTGTATTTCGCAAATAGATGCATGGGCATAAATTCGTCCGTTCTTTTTTTCTTCGTTATTGCGTATCACCAACTTTTGTTTTAAAAGTATTTTTTGATAATTTGAGCAGTAAAGTTGTGATTATTCTGTTGAATACAATAGACTACTTTTATTTTAAATCTGAAAGATCTCACAAGATAAATTTGAGAGAGTGCACTTCCGTTGTTATTCACAAGAGGCCAAGCATAGGAAAAATAAGAGATCACCAAAAATGTTGTTTGCACACAATAGATTCAACATGCATGGATTTTTTTGTTTTGGATTTATCATGGACCACGGTTGATAATAAAACTGTTTTGTAGGTTGACTCGGGTGCACGTACCACACACATTATCGCATGATGTTTTTATGCTTCAAAATTTGGTCTGGCAGAGAAAGAGACCTTGTTCAAGTACATGGCACCAGAGGATCGAACGTGGATGGAGATTGAGCTGAGGAAGGCACGCAAACACAGCCGGAAGGCATGGTACAACCACCCCATGGCCATTCTTGGGCAACTTGTCTTGAAGGTACATCATCTTCCTTCGTAATTTTTGCATCATCTTCCCACCTTAAATTTTTTATCCTATTTCCAATTGTGTTGTATGTTTGTTGGAATGGCGCATGCAGGACGAATACAAAAGGATGCTATCCACTGCTATGGCCAGGACAGATAGAAGCAAGTTGTCCCTTGATGAACTGCAGATCCAGAGTGACGCCGCTTTTGAGGCAAGTGCATGGTCATGAATGTGTGCTTTCTATTCGTGTATTGTGTTTGTATTTATAAATAATATATTGACATTCTATAAAATGAGGCCGTGGAGACATCGATGAAGGATAGAGCCTACAAGTTGTCGTATATAGCCAATCCGTCAGATTTTGTATAATTTGGACTGGAATGCGAAGGGCTTGGTCGTAACAGAGGACAAGCTACAAATGATAGCTTCATCCACGATTGGAGCTGCAAAGTAAGCCAAACTTACGATAATCATTATTTGCTTTATGTATTAGCTACTATGTTTGTATGTTCACAAAGCACACCAAGGATGACTTTGTAATTTATTGCAGAAAGAAAGAAATATTGGCTACCTTGGCTGGTGATAAGGGAATTAGAGAGTCCCTTGGCATGTGTTCAGACAACAAGGGATTTTGCAAATTCATTGCCAAAGAGACATTTTGGTGGCACTTGACAGAGGCAGCCAAAATTATGTTGGCTCCATTGGCTGCTGGCCTGGAGCAGCTACCAGATGAGGATGCATATTTTAGGCGGCAACGCCAAATGCATTTTAAACTAGCATTTGGCAACTTGGAAAAGGAGATGAAAAATGCAAATCCTACAAGCAACCAGCCAAGCCTACCACATGCGACAAGAGGAATTGCATACATGTATATACATTTTAAACGCCCATCTTTTTTGCTTTTTACATATGCTCAGTGTCACAAATGGTGCTTTTCTATGTTGTAGGTGGCTGATCTCATTGAAGGACGAGCGTATTATTGACAAGATCCCTCCTGAAGTTTCTGGCTGGCTATCTTTTGAGAGCACGTCCTCCATGTAACCCGCAGATTGGCAGGAGATTGGCCTCACACAGTGGGAGCTTACTAGATGCCCTTGGTGGCTTGACTACCCTAAAGGGGTTATTCCTGCTTCCGAGGAGGACATGCATGCATCATTCCAGCAGACAGTTCTCCATCACCCCACATCCCAGGATGCTCCTGCACAGGGCTCTGCATTGAGAAGGAAATCAGCCGCTCGTGACATTCCAAAGTCCTCACGGTCAAGAAGGAGACTACAGTTGCATGTGGAGGACCCACATGAAGAGCAGGTCATGGATATCGAATCACCATCAGCCCATGCAAGTGTCCAAGAAGCTTCCAACTACATTGCGGGTTTGTTTCCCATGCTATCAATACTTCTTGTTGGTCAAATATACTCATAATATAATTGCATGCATAGACAAGCTGCCAGGCAATGACTATTTGTACTGCTTGAACACTTTGTTTTGTATTTTTTTAATGCAGATTTGCCTAGTGGACTTGGATCAATGTGCGCAGTTCTTGGTGATGTGGTCACCATGGCCGAGAAAAAAACAAAATCTATGCAAAAAATAAAAAGATTTTTGAGCGCTCATTGTGTTGTTGGATCATGTATTCGGGGAGTGCCATGTGAGGCTGTGGCAAAGTTAGTGTTTGCCGACTTTCCCACTTCACTTGGTGTATCCTTCATCTAGAAAAAATCCACGCCCGAGTGGAATGTCTTCTCACAGTCACTACCCACGACATGCGCCACTATTGTTGATTTGTACGTTGCCAACGAGGGATGGTATGTGACACTATCTATCACAAAACATTTTCCTTGGATTTTTATAGCAGCTGCTGAGAAGGGCTTCACCCTACACCAGTGCTTAAACATTGTTGTGGAGAATGGGTACATTGGTCATGCACCATTCAATAAGGTATGATCTCTTAAATGCCTTGTTAATTGTCTGCCACTATATCTAACTGACAATAATCCTTACCATCTATCAACCCAAACTGATTCTTTTTTTTGATGTGCAGATAGCATTACTCGTATTGTCACTCTTTCATCGTGATGGATATCCCAAGCCTGCACTTCACAGCAAAAGGGCTTGAAAGAATTACACTGCTGGCATACCCGAACCAGGCACAAATTTCGTCATTGACACTCCTGATACGTATAGCGCAATAGATGATAACTTTTGCAGGGGTGGTGCAGAGCGGTCCCCTGAATTATGTAGGTTCATTGTCATCACTTCTATTTTTTTTAATGGAATCATCAATCCACTGTGTCTTGCACTATCACATACATATAAGTTGAACTTGTTCTCTTGTTGCATTATAGATATATTACAAATCTGCTCACAAATGAGGAGGATGTAGTTATCGATTTATTTGCTGGTACCGGCAATCTGGGAGTCGAGGCTGTTCGATCAAATAGGCACTGCGTGTGTCTAGAGAAAGATGATGCTATGCATGAGCATTTTCTATCCAAACTCGAAGAGAGTTGCACGACAAGTTGAAATCAAGTGCTTGAGTTTATAGCAAGTCTTGTAAATAATTGTCCATTCTTGTGCAATCATCCATTCATGTGCAATTGAACTCTCTAATTTGTACATGTTTAACTTTGCACAGGGCGCAGCAACGAACACATGAAGATGTGAGGTGTAATATTTTCGGCCACAATACTACTTAGTGCGATAGTTTGCCCTTATGGCATCATATGCTAAATGACTCTAATATATATAAAATTGTCATGCCAAACTATCCATAAATGATCAAAAGTAGTCAAGACAATTTTGTAGTTTACAAAAAGATTTTCTATGATTGTGATGAGGTACAATACAGAGTACCATAAAGTGAAGCAAGCTTTAAAACATCCAGCTGTTACCTGCCACCATCCCACAATACAAAACCACACAAGTTAGCATAGTAGTCTATGATAGCAAAATGTTTTGCCTTGAAAAATCATATCAAGATAGAAGCCATGCTAATGAGAATGCGGACGAGGAATCATATTCAAGCATATAATAATGATATTATCTTTATGAGACACCAAACCATGTTAAATTACCATAAAGTGAATATTTTAAGTCCATGCATAGTATAGAGTATCAGGGCAAAGCCGTGTCATATTGATTACGTGAGTTTCATTTCATCACATAACAACAATTGGGAAGATGACCACTCATAGGAGTTATTTAAGATGGATCTCATGATTTCGAATCTAGCCAGCTACCTGTCTACTCTAGAAGTCTTTACCTCTATGACCTCTCAAAAGATAACGCAAACTATGACCTTGAAATTCTTTCTCATAAATGGAGTCATGTACATGAGGGGGGAAGAAATAACATTCATACAAAAGAAATGTCACATTAGGGGATATTAGAGCTCAAAACGGGCCCTTTGTCAAGATGTTGTTTTTGACTTCGCACGCTTTCAATGCTTAGGTGTCCATCTGTGATGAACTGTAACAGTGGTTGACGGACGAAAATTGTATTTTACTTTCCCGGCCAAATTTTCGTGATTTTCAAATATCCCGTCAGGTAAAACAAACAATTGTGATTGGACCACAGTTACTGCCCGAATACTCTTATGCTGCCCGTCATTGGTCACTCGAGGTTGATTTGACGTCAGTAGTCATAAACTGTAGTTAACTAATCCTTGTAGTTTAGGAAATTCTTGTCATTCATAGGTATACCTCTCATTTTCTTCATTTTATCTCTTATTTTGGATTGTCATTCTTAGGTTTACCTCACAATCTCTACATTCTCTCCATTCTCAACTTGCGTACTCGTATTTTCGACTAATGGCTACACATAATCGGAGACCAAGAGGAACCATTGATGCAATCAATATTTGCAATGAAAAAAATGCAGAAGATCAATAAATACCAAGAATATATCAAAAATATCAATGGATCTTGATGCATCCCTCTGCAAAAGGCTCATTTTCAAAAAAGAAAAAGATCGGATAACATATATAGAAGCTCTTGGAAAGGTAGGATAATGGATTTTAAAATATCACGTGCCGGTCAATCTATCACAGAAGTTTTAGTTCAGCATGCTTATCTTCACAATGAGCTCAACATTCATGATTTGAATCCAAATGATAGAAGGAAATGCAATTGTAAGTTTTCAGATTCAATTTCTTTAGAGTTAGCATTTTCTTTAAATTATATTTTTCTTGAGATGTTTTTGTTGGTTTTGCATATTTGTATTCATCAAATTTCGTTGAATGGCAATCAGTTCAATCAATTGCAAGTATAATCGATGTCATACATTCAGATATCGGTATTTTACAATATAAAGGTCGTTCTCCAAAATCACTTTTAGAGTTAGGAGTTTTTTTTATGATCACACCTATTTTCCTGATAGAAATGGTTTAGTTGGTAGATTAGAGCCGTATTTTCTACCAGATTTTTCGAGTGAGGAATGAATTTATCCTGATGCAACAATTTCAGAAATTTTTTTATCTAGGCTATATATTGATATTCAGAGTATATTAAAATGTAGCACTGGATCAAAGAATAATAAATTAAGTTGGTATCTACCTTTTACTATTTTTGTTGATTTTTTTTCCAAATGCAATGTTCGGAGAACGAAAACAATGTTTATTTGTAAGGACTTGAGTGCTAATATAATCGTCAAGTTGTTGGATGATGGTTGGGATACAAAACAAAATCAGCAAGTTGAGTGCAAAGTATGTTACTCATCCATGACATTTAGATATCACATCGAAAAACAAACGCTCACTTTGCTGCTATATTATTTAAGATGGATTAAATGCAAAAATGTTTGGAAGCCACTTGATCAAGATTTTGGTATAAACACTCAAGAGCAACTTCAGATAATAGTGAAAAGAAATGACAACATTCTTGCAATGGTTGAGGTCGAGGAAGATTGGTTTCTCAATCACATTTGATCAGAACTAGACATGTTGCAATTCGATCTATCTCATTACTATCAATTTCAATTGAATGGTATAAAGGTACGTTATGCCATATACAAAAAAAAATTCTATTTCTAAGTGAATCACATGTCAATAAAAACTGGCAAGGTATGAATTGTTATAAAGATATTCTAAATGAAAATTGAAATTTATACCTAGAATGCCGCCAACCACCATATGTGATTTTTCGATTGAACACTAAACATTCGATCATTTGTATCTGAAATTTTGTTCATCAAAGTGACACTCACTCATTCCAACTTCTGACCCTTGATGGTTTCAGATTCATCCAATTTTATTACAATAATGATCTTCATTACTTGATGTTCGTCTAGTTCATAAAATTGAATAATGTATTTTAGAACATTTTCAATATCAAGAAAAATATTATTGCAATCGTTGTAATTGAGCACACCATATTCTGATATGTATAATTCAGTTATATGAAGTGGTTGGCCAACTACTTTGAACATTCCGTCATTATAAAAATTTCTAGTTAATCTTACCCAATATGGACGTGGAAGATAAATTTTCTTCACCATCACTTGGGAAAAAGCTTTTTTAACTATTCTAAAAAAAGTACAATAAGCACTTCTACTAATTCCAGATACATCATCACATTCGCATCCAAGTATGATCGAACCTTAATCAAAACAGTCTCTACAATTTCATTTTTCATTTTTTCAAATCGAGCATTTTTTATGATTTCCTTTGTTGACTCTCTTGGTAAACCATGACCTAAAGATGATCCAATGCATGAACGATCTGTTAAATAGTTCTTTGCCACCAAACATGATCTGCAACAAACATATGAAACTCAAATTATGTTTAATAAATAAATAATCCATGTTATCAAGTGCAAATCAAACTTAAATGATATATACAAATCAAATAAACAGTATATATGACAACATACTTGAATGCTCGAATTTTTTTGTTCTAATTGCCGCTATGTGTCGATAAATTATCAATATTCTTCATCGGTACTCTCTTTGTTTTCCTCTTCATCATTGCCTTATTGATAATTTTTAAATCAACAGTAGATTTTAAACTCTCGGATCGCAACTTTTCTATTGTACTAACATAATAATTTTTTTAGGAAGGGCATGGATTTGTAGTAATGGAGCATACCCTATAGCAAATTGTGGGTTTTCCATAGCTCTACCATATCAACGTGCAGGGCCGAAGTAAGGGTGGTGCGATAATAAAGCCTTGCTACGTTGATGTGGTCTTCTTGTGTGCACAGTGGTTTATTGATATCAATGGCTATTGGGGAAAGCCCTCGATTTCAAAAAGCCTTCAATTCTGCCAGAAATGCTATCAGTTCAAAGATTTGATCCTAAAGACATAATTTTGGGCACTTTCACTACTTCCTTTCATGCTTTGAAGGATTTGATTCCTAAGCATGAGTATCCTTGAAGTGTTCTTGGATACATAAATGGCTATTAATGAATCCCATGCCTCTTTGGATGTGGTACAAGATGAGATTTCTTTCAAAAGTTCATTACTTACATTCATTTTTATGCAATGTAATGCAACTCTACATCTCTTTTTGTACTTAGCCAATTCAACTCCTCCTTGAGGTTCTACTTCCACCTCAAGTACTATGTCATAAAGAACATGAAGTACAAGCAAGGACTCCATTTGAACTATCCAAGTAGCATAATTAGTGGATGTAAGTCTTTCACTAGCTTCAAGCAAAAAACCACCCATTGATGCCATTTTTGAATGTGAAAAAACACTAGAAACTCTTATGGTTTCTCTAAGAGATCTGAACCTAAAGTCTTCTAGCAATTTAGAAAGCTTATAGACTCAATCCTATCACTCATGAACCAATCTAGAATGATGGAAATTTAGATTCTAGTCTCAAACTTGCAAAATCACTCCTTAATCTATGATTTTTAGCAATTTCTCTCTTGAACGTCAACATACACTCAAAAAATCAGAGAAGATCAATTAATGCACCTAATTCAAGCTTCAATTTTAATTTTTTGGCTGATCTAGTCCAAGAACTAATCAAGGGATTAGATTCACTATAGAAAATGCTTGATTTTGCACCAAAAATCACTCAAATTGGGTATGTGAGTCAAATTCTACAAATTTTTGAAATTTCTCAGTCAAAACCGGAGCTGTATGGCCTCACACGTGTGAAAAGGGTTCCTACAGCCCACAACAAGATCAAAATTTTGAGGATAGCTATCAAATCCAACTTGCTACACAAAATTTGACTAGTTTCCTAAAAACTGCTAATTTTGGCTTTGATTTGGACTAAACCTATCAATTTCAACAAAACCTCTTGTACTTGGCTCTGATACCATGTGAAAAAAGTACAAAAAGGACCAAGAGTGGATCCTAATCTGATCCTCAAGAGGGATTGGTTGTCAGATTACTTGATCTATCAATCTACTTGAGATTAAGATCAATCTAGATCAATTCTAGACACAAATTCCTAACAAGAACAATCATTAATTGAAGGTAGGTGTACTTTTTGGTTTCACACATGTGAAACACTGTCTGAGTATGGACTCCAACCTGAAAATCAGTACACATTGATAGAACCTCAAAACAATCAAAACAAATGTAGACAAATGGAGAGAATCACTCAAAATTGCTTCCAAAACCAAGATTGGTGTCTCACATTGATTATGGCCAAATAAGCCTCTATATATGCACTTCTTGGAGCTCGAGGTACTGATCATGCATCAGATCTCACACGTGTGAGGATGCCTTGTCACCATCATGCAATTTGACACTTGGATCAAAACTTTCCATTTTGGGCATTTTTGGTCTATTTTCCTACTATATGGAGATCTTCATGAAAATCTTCTAGAAGCAAATACTCGCCTACTTCAGCTATTTCCACACGTGTGAGCTGTCCTCTACACATGGGATGTGACACCTATTCAAAATATTTGGCTCATGCAATCATTAGATTGGTGCCATGTGTCATATCTCTAGAAAACTAGTTTTTGGCCATTTTAGCCACGAACTTGAATTAAATCATATGTACAACATATATGATTATGGTACATGAAAAGTACACTAGTTTCACATGTGGGAACAGGCTCCACACATGTGTGTCTATCCTATATACAAGATCTTTGGCTTCTACCAAGCTTATTTTTGCATTTTTCACAGAAGCAATGTATGATTGTTGGAGTTTAGTGTGCTGTTCCGTCGTGGCTTTCAGCTTTTGGGCCATAGGCCACCAATGGAACTGGAATTCCCTCAAGAATAGCTAGTGGTGCGAAGTCATTGAAATCCACCAATTCCAACTGTTCCTTCATAGCGGAACGTTCGGCTTGTGCATCTGCTATGGCCTCATCCCTTTATGTTGTAATGTTATCAATGGCAGTCTGCATGTTGGATACCTTTAGTTGGAGCTGGTTCTGGAGGTGGACGAGCAATTTCTATTGTTGTTGATTATAAGTGGTGAGATTTTGGATCTGTAGCTGCTGTTGCTTGTTTTCTGCCTCCAGCCTTGCTTTTTCCTTCTGAAGATCCGCCATGGCGCCATCATCAAATTGTCGCATGGTGTATTGTCCCCCTAGGATGCCGAATAGATTATATTGAAGCTCATTCACCAACCATACCACTTTTTGGGCTGCAAGGGGTAACTGCTCCCAAGGGCCAATGTCAGGGAGAGTGTGTGTATAGTTAGGATATGGCATTGGGTTAAAAGGTAGAAAATCGAAAATGGGGGGAGAGGTTGGAGTGTGAGAAAATGGAGGGGGAGGTGACTGTGGGATGAGAGGAGGTGATTGTGGTAGGATAGGAGATGATTGAATGCGTGTCGGAGACGTGTGGACAGGATTAGTGGTGGTGGTGGTGGATGTGGGTTGTGTTAGTAGCTGTAATGCAAAGTCGTCTACATTGACCGTAGAGTCAAGTAGGGTGGAAGAATGTACAGGTGAGGGCTTTGGTGGAATCGTGGAATCAAAGCCCGTGTTGAGAGTGATTGAGAATGTGGAGGTAGTCATAAATGGTGGGGGTGGTGGTGGAAGAGTAGTGGTAATAGCAGGTAAGGAAACTGGAGCTGTATAAGATGGCTGAGTGGACAGAACCACACCCACGAAACCAGAACCAGAAGTGCCTACATCGAGTGATTTGTCTGTTGCTGCTGCTACTGCTTGTCGGCGTTGTTGGGCTTGTTGGAATAAGGCCTCTTGCCGCGTCTGAGATTTGAGAGGTTTTCAAGCTCCCGTCGAATTCGGCATATTCTACCCCTATATCGCTGAATAGGATATAAGGGAAGATGGCGGCATCAGTGTTGAGTGACTTGCCCTTTTGCTTCTTTGTTGGTGGTGCGGGTGAGACAGGCTCAGCTGATATTTGTGGGGTGGCGTGCTTTCTGGTGCTCGGATAGACGTCTTTGAGCTCTTTGATAGTAGCAACTGCTAGATGTCCCAACTGTTTGGTGACCAACATGTGGAGGAGATATCCACATTTGGTGGTTGGTTTCCTGGCTTTTAGGAACCCACATAGTTTGTCTGATACCTTCTTTGCCCACTTGTAGTTTTGAGTGGGATCATCCATGGTGAGGGTCAAGGAGAAAAGATTGCTTGGTGGTATGCGATCCATTTTGACTGTATGAATCTCAATCATGGCAACGAGGATCTCTGATGTTGTTCTGAGATGGGAATCAGTAAGGAGACGAATAGCGATATCATCATTGGGTTGGGCAATAGTTTTGCCATCCTCTGTTAGAAACTTGATGAAATATTTGGCACCATAACTCGTGCCCTTGCCATGGATCATCTCTCCCAGATTAGGAAATCCAGTACTTTGGATATGCTCGAGAGAGATGTTAATGATGGTAGAACTGCCACTCTTCGATGTAATTTTGAATGTGTGGAACTCATCCAAATATGTTGAGTAGATAGCTTGGATCAGGCTCTCGCTCTAATGGTCAAGGAAGTGTGTGAGATCAAAACCAAGGTTTGTCAGAATATCTTTGGCTAGAAGAAGTTGCTCAGCATAATTCTTGATAGAGATCATAAAAATGTCCCCTGAATAAGGCTTAGGGGCCTTACGGCGATGGAGAGAGAGCGAGAAGTCTCGAGAGGCCATGGTGGCAGTGATTCTAGATTGTTTTGGCAAATTTGAAAATTTTGAAAATTTTCAGCATGAACTCGAGAGCAGAAATCTAGAATGAATTCGTGGAGAGGAGAGGGGAGGTCTATATATAGACTTTTTAAGTCAAGAATTTGCAACTCTACTCAAAATTCATACTCAGTGTCCACGATTTTCTAATGAGGTTCACAAATCTTGAGGCACTGTTCTGAGGGTCAGCGAATTTCTGTAAGTGTAAAATAGGAAAAATATCTAACAGTGCAAAAATGTTGATGCAGCCGAATTTCTTCAGCTAGGTGAGGATAAACTATCGGAGTCAAATCTTCACTTGGAGGGACAACATGTTGCTGAGTTTTGTTGGGTGCAAGTGTAGGGGCTTGGTGTTGGGTTTGTGCCCAAGTCAAGACCCATGCGGGATGAGTTTCAATTGGCAAAGTTTCTACTTGCACTAAACAGACATGGGCATCAAGTTTGGATCGGGATGGGCAGTCCTTCACTTGATGTTCAATACCACAATTTTCACAAGTTGGAAAAAATCGAAGTCTATCTGGGCAAAAAATACTAGGATGCTTACGCATAGATGAAACATCCTCGTATTGCTGAGAGTTGAAGCACAACAAATATAGTGTGGTTGGGATCGTACGTTTGGCCATTGGGGTCCATTGCTTCGGCATTAGGATCATATGTATAATAAACAATTGTCTCAGTGGAGTACTGATGTTGAGTATGGTCTTCCACATAGTAGGTTGCTGGATTGATAGTATTGGGTCAAGATAATGTACAACTTGTTGTGGAGTAGGGATGTTTGAAGTTGTTTCATTGTGAAGAAACGGTGCATTTTCTATAAGGACACATATCTTTTGGGTCTTTTCTCCGTTTAAGGCCGTCCAAAAGCCAAAATCCTCCAAATTAAGGGCAAGAAAGGCCTGTACCCTAAAGTACGATACCTGAAAACAGAGAGATTGTCACGGAGAAAGTGTTCGGAGCACGCCAAATGTCTTTTCACCATTCTAGTGGGCAAGTAGTTGGGAGTTGGTGACGAAGGGCATTTCGGAGGACGACATAGATTTGGCTTCCGATTTGGTGGAAAAGTGACAAGAGGTCCTGAAACTTTTTTGATCAGACCTTAAAGTTGACTTTTAAAAGTTCAGATTGCTTTATAAGCTTGTCATTGGGCCTCATTAAGGCACTATAGGAGCAGTTTTTGGAGAAATGGCAGGAGTGGGGGAATCCGTGCTTGGAGAAGCTAGTAAATTGGACGGGGTATCCAATTATAGCATTTGGAAATTCAAAATGAAAAGCATTTTCATGAAAAAAGAGCTATGGGACATTGTCACTGGGGTGGAACAACGGCCAACTACAACTCCAGCCGATATTTGTGCATTTGACAAAAGGGCGCAGAAGGCCTTTGGATCTTCCCATCTCTCTTGTGTCTCCCCACTATGGATCTTCCCTTTGGTTGTAAACTATTGTATGGAATGTATTATTAAGTTAGTTGTCTCCTCTTGGTTCGGTAAGCCTCAAGAGAGGGTTTAGGATAGCCACCTTAGTTTGGAAGGGAATGCCTCAAATTAAGGGTTGGGATTCAAGGAAGATTAGGGTTTCAGCTTTAGATTTAATCTTAGCCACTAGTTGGGGGGCAGCCATAGTGATTAATCTAGGGTTTCTTAATAGTATCTTCTCATTTGTGTTAGCAACAAGATGAGCTTATGCAAGAAAGAGTGGATCTTGCCCTCACAATACTCACCACCCTATCTACCTTTGGCATTCTAGCTTCCATGCTAGTTGGATTGAGCCTTAGTTCATGCTAGTTGGGAGGCAGCCATAGCTTGGATTAGTTGGAGCCATAGCTGGTTGGATGCTGTAAAGCCAACAACAACCAAATTGCAGGTCTAATAGCTTGTTGAGAAGTCCAAGAGGGATACTAAATAGGGTGAATTGACTCGATCAGTGTTCTTCTTATGGATTTATCATATAAATTCCTAGAAAAGCGTAAAAACAAGCAATTTTCAACTTATTTTGGGCCTTCTACACCCTCTAGGAACTGTTGAAGAAGATAACTTTGAAGAGATTTCAAATTTTTTGGAAAAAAAGTCTTATACATTATGTATTGCAGATATCCCATATGGGCTTCAGATTAAATGATTATTCTCCATTCAAGTATACAAAAATCCACAATGTGATGCAAGGCTTTTTAAAGTGCACAATTATTCCTATGTGGAGAGTTGTTGTTTTTTTATTGAAGCTGGCAATATCTTGGAATTCAAAGAGCCATCTTGGAATTTTGCAACGTTAGAATAGAGAATGCTATTTGGTGAACTTTCAACTACTAGCAATCTATTTTATTTTTGAAAATTTGATAAACTATATGCCTAGCATAATTTTTATGTTTACATTCTTGTAATTATTTATTATCTATTATTATTATTATCAATTTCAGATGCAAGCCAAACGTCAAAAAATCAGAAGGAGCGTGGCTTTGTAACGTAACTGAATACATAATCATTGATTATAATTTACTCGAAGACAAATGCTCAATGTTGTATTACAACACATTAGGATTGACAAGCTTGGTAATTTGTTTCAGCATTCATTTGTTATAAAAAATCTAAAAAATGCTATGAGCGTTTGTGTGGCTAGTCTCTATCAAAAGCCACAACAATTAATATATTATTTGATTGAAATTTTTTCTCACTTAGTTGATTGGGTGCTAGATCTATTTAGTAGAATATTGCAATTGTAGAGTTGGTTAATTTTAATACAAACAACTTCATTTTAGAAAGATATCAAAATCATGCTTTCATTAATCAATCTAAATATGCTCTTTCGATGTTGAAAACGTTTCATATGGAAAATTGTAAGAGTATAGATGTACACCTATGGAGCATGTTGTAAAAGATCCTATCAAGGGAGATGAAAGATCCTTCGAGGACATCACCCTTTTTAGGAGTCTTATTGGCTCCCTAATTTGGTTGGCCATCACTAGGCCCGATTTGAGCTTTTGTGTGCACAAGCTAAGTCAATTCATGCAAGATCCAAAAATCTATCATTGGAAATCGGCCAAGAGAGTCTTGAGATATGTGTCCTCTACATATGATTATGGATTATTCTACAAAAGTAAGAATCTATTCGATGGTTGCCTGCTCAGATTCGAATTTTGCAAGTGACAAGGTGGATAGAAAATCCACAAGTGCCTATACTATCTTTCTTGGAGGAAATCTTATATCTTGGCTATCCAAGAAACAAGATACTATTTCACTATCATCTTGTGAGGCCGAGTACAAGGCCCTTACAACAACAAGAAAAGAGGCTCTATGGATCAAAAGAATACTTTTGGAGCTCAAGTGCATCAAAGAAGAGGATCTACCTATCATCAAGTGTGACAAGATCTCAGTCCAAGCACTTGCCAACAATCCTATCTTTCATCCAAGGAGAAACATATTGAAATTGCACACCATTTTGTGAGGGAAAAGCTTATTGGACGAGAGATCAACTTGGAGCATATTGGACTTTCATCATGCACTGTCTAACTTCTCACCAAACCATTGCTCAAGAGTGCCTTCATCAAGCTTAGATCTAATCTTGGCTTGATTCCATGATCTATGCTACATTAGAATAGATATCTTTTAAGGAGGATTGTGAAAATTGGTAAAAGCTATCTATGTTGAGTTTAGGGGTGTTTAGACTTTTTTAGCCTATTGACACATGTTAGTAGATGATTAGGCCATATTTGGTAAGTGATGTAGCTCAAGCTAGCTTAGGCTTCCTACGCATGGCATGATGAGAGAGGAAGGAAACACTTTCATATGTGTTGTCATGAAATCATGTGACCAATCAAAAGAGAGAGATCCAAGAAATTGGTCCAATCAAATTTGAGGGCCCTTATGTCACTAAACCAATCAAATTAGGAGGAGAAAAGAAAGGGTTCCAATCATATTGCACTCATCCTAGCTCGGATTTCTAGAGTCATGTGACACTTAGTTTTTTGGAGAGCAAGTGAGATTCTACACTACATTTTTGTTGCTTTATCTCTCTACCCGAGAGCACATGCATGTATTCTCTCTCTACCCAAGAGCAAGCCATATCCATACTTAGTTTTTTTCATCATGAGTTGCCTTTACATGAGAATGTACTTTGGTGAATGATTTATGCATGTTCTATGTGCTCTTGCCTTAGAATTTTCAAGATAGATTGTAGAATCAATCAAGTGCAAGATCTTTGTTCAATCACACACATCTTAGGAGATCATTCACACACTTTGAGGTGTCCTCACATGTTTGAAAACTTCACACTATTGAGATCCAACCTCATGATGACATCTAGCATGGAATTTAACTAGGTAGCTTTTGTCTACTTTCACACTCTTCCTTAAAGAGGCTAGTTAACCAACACTATGCAACATAGATCTACTAACAACTCCTAGGGCTAATCTATGCTTGATGAAAGGTGCCTTAAGCAAAGGCCTGGTAAGAAGTTCAGCCACACAAGATGATGTATTCACATGCTCCAAGATGATCTCCTTTGCTTGAACTTTTTCTCTCACAAAATGGCATGCCACCTCAATGTGTTTGCTCCTTGCATTGAAGATCGGATTTAAAGTAAGGCCTAGGCTAAAACGTTGTCACAAATATTTGATGCACTTGAGGTCCACCAAAAGATGAAGATTTTAAGTTATAATCACTCACACACATAATCACTCACTATACATTGTATTCTAGAAACAAAGTAGATAAAAGAGCTGTTCATAGATAATTGAGAAAATGCAAAGAAAAGAAATAAATAAATAAATCAGACAAATGTAGGAAAAGTCTATACAATAGGAAATACAATCTTAGCTGAGTACCATTTACTAAGGTTGGTAAGAGATCACCTTCCAAGGTAGCCAATTGAACTACACAATTTTCATATATCTTCGTTAGACGGTAGGGTCCTAGGCTAGAAAACTTCAATTTGCTCTTTGTGACCTTGCTTTGATACATCAATGCTAGGTCACCTTTGTACAAGTCTTTCTGCTTAAGGACATGGTCATGCCAAGCTTTGCGACGTTTCTTCTCAGTGTGTAATGCATGCAAGGCAATGGTTCAGGTTTCACACAAATTCGTGAGTAAGCCTAATCGATATTGAGTAGACTTACTTGTATCCAATCGTTATGTTATGGCCAATTGGAGGCTATGAGGTTAGGGACATTGAATTTAGTTGGCGTTACTGCCTCGAGGCCATAGGCTAGTTGAAATGAAGTGTGGCCCAGGGCAAGCTTATAGGTTGCCTGAAATGCCCATAAAGCCACCTAAAGTTTATGTTCCCAATCAGATCTACTAGCTTCTATAGTTTTCGTAATAATGTTGCACAATATCTTATTGGAAGACTCAGCTTTTGACCATTACAACGAGGATAATAAGATGTACTCTTACGATGAATCACAAGGAACTCTGTACGGGAAAGCTCCTGAAGATCCTACTTACAAGACAAAAAATAGAGAACACACTATGGAGAAACCACCCAACCAAGTAGAAGCAGTCGATCAATCTCCAGAGGCTTCACCCCCAACCCAAGTCATAGGAAGCAAGAGTAGAGAGAGAGGACCTAGCAATGAATCACCAAAAGAATGGTGGAGTAGGACGAGTTTCCACTAGTTATATGGACCCAAGGTCACCCTCTGCATGCAAGGTCTAAACTCCCCTATTAATAAATCCAATTACTATTGATACTCTACACATGCATTGACTATTTTAAACCATGCATGTACTAACTTCAAGTAGTGTGTTTGGTGTCGCAAATCTAAGTCTATTCGCATTCATTTTTTTTTTTTGCGGAAATTTTCAAGATCCTAAGCAAGCGACTACAGATCACAGAACATAAAAGATTCGAACAACCAAGACGACGAGAACAATGAGATGGAGAAGAGAGCAATTGTATTATCTGTTTTGAGTTTCGAGTGAGTTGGTCAGTGTCTTGCTCGTTGGCGGCCTGACGCTCAGCTCAATCGATGTGTTCTACTCGTTGGCAGACTTTCATGCACAACTATTCTCTCTAATTTTTGTCTCTCTATCGTCTCTTTCATGTTGATCAAAATTGTATATTTATCTCCACTATGTGGAGTTTACAAGATAGTTAAACAGAGAACTACAAGACAAATCAACGCTAATCAACTAGTTAGTTATTCTTTGTTTGTCACTAACTCTTTCAGCTGAGCGTGAAGTACGATACAATACGCTCGTCGAACTGCCAGTTGACAATGCGAATTGTTTTCCTACATCTTCGTTTCATTTCATTTCATGTCTTTCGTTTTGTGTTTTCCGGTCTTTGAGGGATGTTCGACCTTTGGGGCATGTTCGACATTCGACCTTCGCTTCGTTTCGCTTCGTCACCTTCACGACAAAGTTCCAGGAGTTCACAATTTCTGACATTTGGGCCTCACAAGGTTATTAATTACTTTACAGGTCCCGTCTAGTATGACATGGCATATGAAGAAACATTATGTTTCTAGGCACAAGGCTTTGATAGCTTTCGAGTTCGTGTCTGCAAAAATACACGAAAATGACCAACAGGTCTTTGTATCTGCAAAAATACAAAGGAACTGCCCACAAGCAAAAACCGCCCTGGACAATAACCACCTATATAACGGTTGCATCAAAGACCAAGATCCCAAGACACAAAGGTCAAACGAATGAAGACTCGAAGACGGAGATCCAAAGTTCGAAGCCCGAAGGACCTCGAAGGGGAAGCCGAAGGCCGAAGGAAGACACGAAGCCACGAAGTTTGAAACACCCGAAGATTGAAAGATGGCGGATCTGCATGTTCCAAGTACAAAGGAGATCAAGCCAAGTACCAGGAGGAGTACCACCTCCAGAGACAATGTCGACAACAAACTGAGTACCGTTAGAACGTGCTTAACTAGCCATTCTTGTAATCAGTGATTAAACTAAACCATCTCTCTCTCTTCTCTCTCTCTCTCTCTCTCTCTCTCTCTCTCTCTCTCTCTCTCTCTCTCTCTCTCTCTCTCTCTCTCTCTCTCTCTCTCTCTCTCTCTCTCTCTCTCTCTCTCTCTCTCTCTCTCGATCCATACATAAACAGGATGAACACGAGAGAATCTATATGAACATCAGTGTGAGCTAGGCATAGATCTGCCAACCAATGTCCAAGAGTCCGCTAGTAAACAAGACTATCTGACATAGTTCGTGAGAGACATAGTATCTCTTGCGCCAACACACTGGGTGGGTTTGTTACACAACGCTTAAGAAAAGATCATAGATAATGCAATAGTTGTTATGCACATGCTTTTCTTTATCTTGAATGATATCAAATGTTTTGATGTCTCATCGTTGTCTGTACATGTTCAGTTGTTTATTCTTATTCTGCACAATGCTCAATCTTGTTGAAAGCTTAAACAAATTATCAACGTAGGTCCACAATGTTTGGTGTTAGCAACTATGCTAACACAGAGAAAAATAAAAAGAAAGAAATAAAACTCAGTGGCATGTGTTTTGTAAGCCCACGTATGAGTATCCGTCAATAAACTTCCACCATGTCATGTGTTTTGTAAGTCCATGAGTAGAAGTTTAAAATAATAATAAAATAGCTTAAACTTAGATTTAGAACTTAGACTTAGGAAACTTAAGCTTAGAAATATTTGTCTTAAGTTTTCCTAAGTTAGAAACTTTGAAGTTCTAAATCCTAAGTTAGAAGTTCTAGAAATTGCCATGTAAATAACACTTTTGAGATTATGCTAATTGCTCTCTCTTGAGATTATCTTGCTATTTCACTTGTGTTCCCTTTGGAAAGGTGCATAGCTTGAGAGAAGGTGCTCGGGCCTCCTCTTGTCTCCTTTTCATCAGTTTCTATATTGTGGCATGTTCTTATTTGCTATTTGCTTAGTTAGCCACAGCCAATTTTTATTATCTCCCTTTTGGGTGTTAAAGTAGAAGTAGTTTAATCTTCTTGCTAGTTGGGTACCACCTTAGCAAGGTCTTATTATTTTGTTAATCTTGGTTAGTTGGGAAGCCTTAGCCAAGCTAGTTCCATTTTTGTATCGAGCACCAGTTGCAAAAGCCTTGGTGCTCTCGTTCTTGTTTGTTTATTTTCATTTTGAAAGCTTTGTTAGGTTCTTAAAAGGTGGACGATCCTCTCTACACTATACTACACCCGCATAAACTAAAAATACTTTGCGGCTTTTTAAGATTTTTTCTACCTAGCTTTCATTTCGTTTCGTTTTTTCGCTTCTGTGTTTGTGTGTATGCTTGCTTGCTTTTTACCTTCACACCAGAGCACGAGGCTTCTCTCCAGGTCCTCAACGAGCTGCAGAGCAACCTAGCAAGTCGAGGATAAGCAACAAAAGTGTCAACTTGGGCATTTTCTTTGAAAGAAGTGACCCAATGACATTTTTTTCAACCAAACAGGTATATCAGAATTCGTCGGTCTATCTATAGCCATAACAAACCCTGATCTTCCATTTTATCACCTCCATGAATTTTGACCCTACTCCAATTTTGAGAAAACACCCTGATATACTGTCAAAATCCACTGTTTTCCAACCAAATCCTGGTCTTAGAATTCGTTGACTTCACTGAGACTAGATCTATCAAAAATCAGTCCTCCAGCAGCTCCGAATCCATTTTTTGTCCAAATCCTCCATTCTGCAAGAAAATTGTCTTTTTTTGTCTTTTTGCCAAGTACAGTATTGCCCTGATCATCTGTACTGTTACTCTGCTCCACACTCTGCATCATGTCTCGAGATTGTGCTGAATCTTCCAATCCAAGCCCTCCACGACTAGAACACGGAATTCCACGTATCGATACACCAAAGTACGATGGAAAATCTGACCCAGTCCGATTTCTTCAAGACTTTGCTAATGCATGCCGCTTCTATGGAGATACCTCTGAGACTGAAAAGCTTCACCTATTCCCCATGTGGTACTCTATGGAATAGCCAAAGAGTGGTATCTTAACCTCGAAACTCCTTATCTTGCTTCTTGGGCCACTCTCAAAGACGCCCTCATAAAGCGTGTCAAACCATCCAAACTGACTCAGAGCCCATTCATCCAAATTACCCATATCAAGATGCATCGTGACGAGTCTGTTCAAAACTAGATTGAGCGCTTTAAATGTCTCAAGGTCGAATGTGTTGACAAAAACATCACTGAACGAATGGCCATAAAATTGTTCTTGGTTGGATTGCCTAAAAACATCCATGATCAACTTAAAGACGTGAGGATTGATGCCATCCGTGAGAAAGATGAAGGTTTCGACAATGACTTTGACCATTGTGAAAAAGAATCTAAGAATCCTGACAGTCTTAATCACCCAAAGTCTGAAAATGTTGCCCAATCTTCTAAACTTCTGCATCAAATGGAAACTTGGCAAAAAGCTCAACAATCTCATATGGATAAACTCACTGCAGATTTTCAAACCGCCATGAAACAGGTCGCTAAGAAATCTTTTTCAGCACGAGAAAATGTCTGGTGTCCAATCTGCTCACAACATCATACTACTAATGAATGCCCTCAACTGCGAAACCATTTTCCAACAGCACCCAGACCCACCATCTATTGAGCATATCGCTCCTACCCTCCTTATGCCATGACCAGGGGTATACCAACCATGACCAACTGCAGCAAATCAATACCAACCACCACGTCAACAGTTTGTCATTACTAGCTCTAACTTGAGATTTCATTTTGGCCTTCAAAAATACCAAATAAAAGAACCAAACTAGTTGACAAATTTTCACACTCCCTCTTCAACTAGTTTTAGCATAGATTTAGATAAAACTCAAAGGGAAGTTCTATACTTCATAAACAAGTCTTTTCACAATGCTTTGGCAAAGATATCAGCCACACACTCTCTTGAATAAACATGTTGAAGCTCCACGTCCTTTGCCATGACTTGTTCTCTCACAAAATGATAAGCCATTTTAATATGCTTACTCCTTGCATGAAAATAAGCTTTCTTGCCAATATTGGGTTGAAAGGTTATCACAAAAGATGATTGGACTCTCTGAAAAATCTACAAGTGAAAATCCATTACCATTCTTTTGATCCATAGCATGTACTCGGCCCCACTAGATGACAATGAGATAATAGCTTGTTTTTTTTGACATCCAAGAGATAAATCCATTACCTATAAAGATAGCATGTGCACTTATGGACTTTCTATCCATTTGATCTCCAACAAAGTCTGAATCTGAAAATCCAAACAAGTTAGGTGATGATCCTCCATAAACAATGCCAAAATCACTAGCTCCCAAGATGTATTTCAGTACCCTCTTGCCTAGCTTCCAATGCTCCGCACTTGGATCATGCATGAATTGGCTTAACCTACCAACACAATAGATTAGATCAGGTCTTGTGATGGTTAGATATATGAGTGAACCAACTAGCTTCCTATAGAGAGTAATATCCTCGAAGGATCTTTCATTATCTCTTATAGTGAGCTTTACATTTGACTCTATTGGTGTATCACAAGAATTTGCATCTACCATATGAAATATTTTTAGAATAGATTGAGCATACTTCTTTTGACAAATGAAAGTAAATTGAGAAATTCTAAATATCTCTATTCCCAAGATATAATGCAAAAGACCAAGGTCATGCACATCAAATTCATTTTTTAGTGCCATCTTGATATCATCTATATCTTGCTTGTTGCCTCCACTCAAAATGATATCATCCACATAGATTAGGAGAATGGTACCATCATTTCTAACAAATCTATAGTAAAGTGTGAATGATCATACTCACTCATCTTGAGATCTTGAGAAAGAAGAAAAGTGTTAAACTTAGCATACCAACTTCTTGGAGCTTGCTTAAGACCATACAAACTCTTCTGTAGAAAACAAACATGTGTAGCGTGTGTAGATATAGTCGTAAGTGGCCCTTCCGCATGTAAAAGAGGGTTAGTTCACTGGATAGGTACCTAACTATGTCAAGATGCTACTTTTAGATGCTTTCTACTTTTCCCTTAACACTACACCTTTTAACACTACCCCTTCCTATACTAACCACACATACATCATGATTTAGAGTGCAAGGAGAGAGATAGAAGAATAGAGATGAGAAGTAGAGCAAGAGTGGGAGAGAGAGAGAGAGAGAGAGAGAGAGAGAGAGAGAGAGAGAGAGAGAGAGAGAGAGAGGGAGGTTAGCTCATTTGCTCATTTTGCTTACTAATGGAGAAACATTAACAATGAAAACCAAAAACATGTAAGCTAAAAAGCAAAAGCAAACACACACAAAATGACATTAGCAAGTATGAAATAACAAATGATAATGCTTCTCTCCAAAATGGTAGAGTTTCCTCCTTCTCATTAAGCATCCAAAATATGATACACAATGGTGTGTTTTTATCAATGGTCACATGTTAAATGTGAGTTTCACTTTGGACCCAACTTTGTAAGTTTAGTCTAGGTTTATTAACTTGACATTGTGTCTCAAGTTTTATTTAATTAACAATAGGGCCCAAGTCTTTTATTCTAATTACAACTTGACTTGTGTGCTCATTGGGCCATGGGCTTATGCACGCAGGATGCTACAACCCTCGCAACTATTTCTACTTTTCCGACTATTTTTCCAACTTTCTTTATTTATAATATATTAGGAATACCCCCAACAACATGATTTGGCTTGCCATGTGAAATGTAGCCCTTGGGTTGCTCCATAAACACCTTTTCCTCAAGATCACCATTCAATAATGCATTTGTGATATCCAATTGCCATAAATCCCATCCAAAAAGTGTAGCAAGTGAAATAACGACTCTAATGCTCACCATCTTTGCCATGGGTGTTCATAGTTAATTCCATATCTTGTGCATATCCTTTTGCCACCAACCTTGATTTGTACTTGTTGATTGATCCGTATTGGTTTGTCTTCACTTTGAAGATCCATTTGCATCCAATATCCTTCTTGTCCTTTGGAAGTTGCACCAATCTCCATGTTTCATTCTTCATAAGAGCTTGATACGCAAGATCCATTGCTTGGATCCACTCCTCTTTTTGTCTTGCTTCATCTACACATGTAGGGTCATCAAAAGAGGCTAGGAAAGCAAAGTTTGTACCACCAACAACTTGCTTACCTTTCTCATCATAAGTGAGTCTCAAAGGTTGTTCCCTTTTCCTTGATGTCCTCCTTGGCTTTTGATTTGAAGTAGGCTCTTCAACATCAACATCCAAAGTATCATCAACAATGCCATCATCAAGAATGTTAGATCCAACATCCACACTACCACTTGAAGACACTTTTGAAAAGTTCCCTCATAAAAAATGACATCTCTTCCAACTGTGAAATTTCACACGTGTGAGAATGCCCTAAAGAGTGTGAATGATCTCCTAAACAAGCTTAGGCACTTGTTGATGGATGCTAGATTGAATTCCAAGATCTAGATAAAAAAAAACTAAGGCATAGAGGCAATGATAGATGCATATGTTGATAATCAAAGTACATACACTTGAAAAAAAATGATCCTTGAAAAAAATAAGTAAAACTAACCTCCTCTCCTCAGGTAGATAGAGAATAGAGCTAATTTAAATTCGGGACAAATCTCACAATACGCAATGCTCGACTCAAAACTCAACATCAATTATGATTCCAAAGTGAAGTACATATAAAACTCGTGGAGAATCCTCCTTGCATGTTATTGGACCCCTAATCCTAGCCTCTCTAATGCTATTGGATAATGATGCACCCATCCTACAATTCTATTGGACCCTCCTTCAAGATTTCTCAATTCCTATTGGACCCCTTGACTCAAGCCAACACTTTGATTTCATCACTTATCAAATTACAATAACACAAGTGTCACAATCCTATTTACTAGCCTACATAGCTTGAGTTTGCATCACCTGAACCAATGCACCACTAAATTTCATCGCAATACAACAGGCAGCAGTTCCAACGAGGATACCACTGGAAGGGCAATATTTCCATGCCCTTGTGTTAGTCGTTACGCGAGCACAGAAGAGGAAAGAAGTGGCCTCCTCACCACCACCATCGGTCACTGATGACCGACCCTCGACTTCAGTGCTATATCCGAATGTGAGAGAAGAAAGAAGATAGTACCTGAAAATACGACACTTGGTACAGAGAGCACAAGTGGAGGAAAAAGAGCAAGAAAGGGACAACCCTACGGAACCTCCAGCTGAGGGCGAATGAGAACCAAAAATGGACTCACCATTGCACACTGATCAGAATGATCAGTTGTGCATCGTCATGAACCACCTTTTCACATGGTGGAGCCCGAGGAATCACGCATTGAAAGGCTCACAATCTTATTGGCGAGCTGTGTTAGTTTACTCCTCGGGAAACTACTAGGATTGTGCCACAAGCTAAAATCCTTTTGGCTAAATTGGCAAAGGCGGACACGGAGCCAGTAGTGCCTGAGCCCATATATTGTACGGGCTATGAAAAGACAAGTAATGTCCTCTACATCAGGGTGGTGTGGGAAGTGAGAAACACAACATCACCCTGCCAATCAAACACAAGAGATTCGAGGACGAGGCAGCAGTAGTAGATGGAGGATCAGGTGTCAATTTGATCTCTACTACTTTATATGAAAAGTGAGGTTTACAGGGGTTGAAGCCAGCAAGATTTTCATCAAGCAAGCGGATCAATCCTATGTAAAACCAAAGGGTGTGGTTGCCGATATCCCTATAAAAATAGCAGGCATGCAGTTCGTGATCACCTTTATAGTAATGGATATACCTGAATCTACAACTGCATACTGTGTTTTACTGGGAAGACCATGGTTGAAAACTGCGCAAGTAGTACACAACTGGGGTACAAGAAAACTCACTTTCAAAAACAGAGAGCAGGCTATAAAGGTTGATCCAACCACATGGGCGGTGAAACCTATTGCACCCAAGGCTGATGATGGATCATCCACGACAGATCACACGATAGATCGCCCAAGGCAAGCCAAGGGTGGTCACTATGATTCAGCGATGGATGTCGTGAGGTGGACAGATGCATTAGCAATGATTGACTGCCAAACATGTCAATATGAATCAATCCTGAACCCAACACATCTTCACCCAAGTGTTACACCATGGACACACCAATCACATTTGGAGTGAATATGATAAACGTAGCATGGCTGTCAACGGAACCTATTGAGAACCTAGTGGACGATGATTTATTTCCTTGGCAACATGCTTTGACTTACAATAAGGAGATTGAGCTGACTGATGAGCAGGTCCTACAGCACATGGACCCAGATCGTTACGGAATTAAGAAAATACTAGCTCAACTGCCACAAAAATCTGCTATGGCAAACGTTTCAAGGATAGATCCACCAAGGGCACCTGCGAACAAGAAGAATCAATTGAAACAACACTATAACCAGGTGATCCGATGGAGTGATCTACCCGAAGAGGCTATATCTACAATGGATGTTGATATTTGCAACCACAAGGCGAATATCAAACCAGTTTCAATGAAAGACAACAAGGACGAATCCACCAGTATGACGGAAAAAAACAAAAAGAAGGTGTTGGATTCCTTGAAGTCAATTAGGATGAACTCGGATACAACGTCATCCTCTACTCAGATGACAAAGAACCAAAATATGACCAGTCGGGTTAAGATTAATATGCTGAAGGAGGAATCTCTATGAGCACCAGTTCACGAGATGCCTGAAACCTTCAAGAATTATACCTTGGACAACGTGGTAATTATGATGTCGCATGCCCAGCGAGAACCTGATCAAAGTCAGGCACCAACGGAACAAGTCTTCGAGGGACCTGCGTGAACACAGCCAATGAACCTTGCCAAGCGAGGTGAAGAAGAAAAGATAGTGCATGTGGGAGAGTAGTTATTGCCCACACAATTCAAAAGTCTACGATCATTGTTGGTGGAGTACAAGGACTGTTTTTCCTGGAGTTACAATGATCTGAAGGGCATTCCACCAACAGTAGTCCAACACACCATACCCTTGGTGGATGGAGTAGTCCCCAAGGTGAGTCGATACTACCGCTGCAACCCGAATTACACGGAGCTGATCAAGCAAGAATTGCAGAAGCTCTTAGATGCAGATTTTATTTATGAAATCAAGCATACGGAACGAGTATCGCTGATAGTTATAGTACCCAAGAAGAATGGCAAAATGTGAATCTGTGTGAATCTGAAGGCACTGAACGTAGTCACCAAAAAGGACCATTTTTTTTTACCCTTTACGGAAAGTGTCCTTGATAGAGTAGCTGGGGCCGAAGCCTACAATATTTTAGATGGCTTCAGTGGTTACAACCAGGTGAAGATAGCACCCCAAGATCAGCATAAGACAACATTCGCCATGGAATGGGGAACCTATGCCTTTAAGGTGATGCCATTCGGACTTTGCAATGCCCCAAGCACTTTCCAGCGAGTCATGCAGACGACATTCAAAGAGTATTTACAAAAATTTCTAGAAATTTTCTTGGACGATCTGTGCATGCATGGACCAGACTCAGAACACTTATCCAATTTGGAGAAGGTGCTACGAAAATGTCGCATTTTCCGGATCTCCTTGAATCCAGAAAAATGTCAATTTTGGGTTACACATGGCTTGATTCTCGGCCATATAGTATCTAGACACGGGATCGCCACAGATCTATCAAAAATCAAAATCACTGTTGATCTACCACCACCGAGAACGATCCGCAAAGTCTACATTTTTATGGGTCATGCTAACTATTATAGGATCTTCATTCTAGATTTTGCGGAATTAGCACGACCAGTTTACAAACTCACAACGGATCCACATTGGAATGAGGAAGCTCTAAAGGCCTTCCAAAAACTTAAAGATGCATTGGCTTCAGCACCAATATTACGTCCACCCAATTGGTCCATTGAGTTTCATGTGCATACGGATCCATCAAAGTATGCAGTTGGAGCAGTCTTTACCTAGCTAGGAGAATACAAAAAGAATTTTCCGATCTGATTTACAAGCCGACAGATCAGTGATACAGAAATGGATTATTCAACCACAGATTGGGAAGCACTGGCAATGATCTATGCGATTAAGAAGTTTTCGCACTCCCTGATGGCCACACAATTTGTTTTTTATACAAACCATCAACCTTTGCTCTATTTCGTTAAGAAAATTCGCAACACAGTGAGAATCACTAGATGGCTAGTTCTGTTGTTGGAGTTTGATTTTCAGATAGTAGTTCACAAGCAAAAACAACACTACATGGCAAATCATGTGTCACGACTCAAGGGAAAGGAGATTGCAACCCAACCCGACGATGAGCTGGCTGATGCTGCCTTATTTTACGTAGACACAGTACTGGAGTGGGCTGTCGACATAGTTCAATATCTAATGAGGGGCCAACCAGACAAATCACTACCAAAGACGGATCAGCGGAAATTGATCTTGAAAGCTAGACCTTATCAGCTAATTGCCGGCCAATTGTACCGAAGAAAACCAGATGGGATTCTTTGACGATGCATTCTTTCTCATGAGACCACCCAAGTCATTTCGCTTTCACATGAAGACATGGGTGGAGGCCATTTTGCATCCAACATTACAATTCACAAGGTCCCCAATCAGGATGTTGGTGGCCAACAATTCATAAGGATATAGAGGAATACCTGAGGAAGTGCGATGTGTGTCATATGCCGCATCCACATCCTCCCAACCTGCAGTTACTGACATGATGGCCAACAAAAGAATGCATGGCACTGTCCCTTCCTCCTCATCTCCACCCACCACTAGACGTCGTACCACCATCACAACAGTAACAACTCCATCTACCACCGCCACTTCCTCTTCTGTACAACCTTCTCCTCCTATTTCTATTACTGCTCCTCTTCTTTCTGTTCCACCCACATCGACTGCTTCTGTTTCCATTCTCGTCTCCTATGTTGACACTACTTCTACCTCTGTTCCACTTTCTACTACCCCTTCCATTACTATTGCATCGTCCATTACTCTTTTTCCCACCATTGTTCCTCTCCAGTTCAACCCTTCTGACTCTCAGTTGTCTTTAGACACTCTAGCATGGACGGAAGTCATCAACTTTTCACCACCATGCCAGACCATTTCCGCTCCATCTTCGCCTTCCGTACTCCACACTACACTCCAGTTCTCCTCTATTCCACCCATTCTCTCGTCTGGACAAACTGTCCCTACCCCTGTTTTCACTTATGTTACTCCCACCCCATCCCTTTTGCCATCAAAGGTTGCCGAGGGCAACCAACCGTTGCCTGATGATGCATTTGTGCAAACAATATTCATTCCATCACCAGATCGGACAAATCTCATCGCCCCAGATGACAGAAGTTCCCCAGAGAACCTCATAGAAGACAACGACGACAACGTTGTATAGGTCGTCAGGCCAACTACCACACAAGCCCCTGTTAGTGCCAATGTATCGGCTACTCCAACAGATTTAATGACGGTGTACCAAGCCTTGGGAACATACATCCAGGATGCGGTAGCAGTTAGGGCCACATTGGACAGCCGGGTACTCCACTTGGCAACAAACAACACCCAGTTGCGAGTGGAACTCACGAAGCTGCAGCAAGAGCTCTTATGGCTCAACAACATGAACAAGAAGGGCACCGGGAGATCGCCAAACTGCAGCAGGAGGAGGATGGCCTAAATCAATATATCCAGAGCCTCTCCAAAGCACTAACAGATGCCTCCGCAAAGGTGCGGGAGCTTGTTGGAGAAAGATGGACGAGAGGGTGTCGTGTGTGAGAAAGAAAAATTAGCTCAAAAAGGAAAGACGAACACGGACGAGAAATGAAACACGAACGAGAAATGAAACATGTACGAGAAATGAGATCCAAATGGAAAGTGTTCGTGAGCAGCGGAACGAGCTATACGACTTTCTCCGTAAGCATGACTACACCTGTCAAAACGAACAGAACGGTAGTGATGGAAATCATGGTCATTCTCGATTACGTAGCCAAACTTTAATAAAATATCAGAAGAGTAATTTGTTGCAAATATCTAGACAAATTATCAGTCGCGAATGTTTCGCGAAGGGCTAGACTGAGTTTCAATTGATAATCAGTCGCGAATTATTCGCGAAAGACAAGACTAAATATTAGTCATGCTAAAACATATTACCAAATTGAGCAACTAGAAATGTCAGATAGAATGAATAATGATAAGCATGACAATATTGACTCAAATCTGAATGCGATTATTAGATTAAGTATATCAAATATACATGTCAATAATGCGGTAGAGCACAAGACAATAGCGGGTGAAACCACGTGCTCTACAAAGCTAAGTCAATCTGTGAAGGAATGAAAACCTTATTACTGACAAATAAAGAATCAATGCATAGAGCATCTACTTTTGTTTATCTCTGATAAGCTTCTAATGCTGAAACTACACACTTGATCTTCAATCAATCTCGTCTTTGATCGTCAACCCGAATACTCAAATGGTATCCAGTATATATACACAATATTACAGGTGTGCAGATGAAGAAAGTACAGAGTGGATGTGCTGTCTGTAGGAGATCGTGGGTGGCTGCAATCGTTGTCCAGTTAGTTAGCGCAGCTGCATGGGGTGAGCATGAAAAGGGTGCAACGTCAGTCAGTGCTGAAGTGAACGTTGGTGAAGATGCGAAAAATACGTCACTCTTACGAAATTTCTTTAGGATTAGATTTACAGGGTGCCTTTGCTTTAGAGCACCTTTGGCATTCTGTAAGACAATGTCGCCTTTTTTGTCTGTCACCAAAACACATGTAGAAACACAGTGTCGCGATTCGTTTGCCTTTTCTTCGCCTGTGAGATATTGCATGTAAATATGCAGACTATGCAAAAATATGCAGCATGAATGGAGGCAGATTAAAATGGGATTTAGGAGAGTAGAGGAAATAAATTCAACACCTCCGCTTAATCTAAATCCGTGAATGCCTTGATCTTCAGACTAAGCAATGCACAGAATTTGTTGTGTGCATTAACACTGAGTGCTTTCGTGAATATGTCTACAACCATGTCCTACGTTCTGCAAGACGTTAAGCTTACTTCCTTGTTGAGAACCTTGCCCTCGATGTAATGATATCTGATTTCAATGTGCTTACTCCTAGAGTGAAATCTAGGGTTGGCCGATAAGGCAATAGCACTTTGATTATCACAAAATAAAATTGTAGGGCTGTATTTATTTAGATTAACATCTGACAGTAAATTTCTTAATCAAAATGCTTCCTTGATAGATTGAGAGGCAGCAATGTATTCTGCTTCAGTAGAAGAAAGTGCGATAGAAGTTTGCTTACGATTGTTCCATGAGATAGGACCGCCGTTGAGGAAGAATGTAAATCTAGATGTAGATTTACGATTGTCTACATCTCCTCCCCAGCTTGCATCAGAATAACCACTGAGCTGATGAAGATTGTCGTTGTTGACATCTCCATAGCAGATGCATTGTGCATGTAAATATGCAGACTACGCGAAAATATGCAGCATGAATGGAGGCAGATTAAAATGGGATTTAGGAGAGTAGATGAAATAAATCCAACAGAGCTTCAGTCTGAAGCGTCCCAATGACTTGCTCCCCTCCAGGCGCAACTACAAATCTATGAAGAAGAGAATACGCGCTTGGGGGTGGAAGTGCAAGCACTACAAAGCGAAAAACTCGTCTAACTAGCTCAACCCACACCAGACTCAAGGCCACTCTCTCAAGCAGAGATGAATCTCTTCAGGCATCAAGTGCAAGTGTATAGCCAAACCTTGAACAGCTACCAGACGGAGTTCGACAAATACCGGAAAAGCGCAACTCATGAGCTTGCCCAGGCCAAACAAGCCCTCGAGGCTTGCCAGCAATATATGGAGAAGAAAACCCAACCAACCCCAGTGGTGATTCCAATGCCACCTGTTTTTTATGCTGCACAGACAAGCACTAGCCAGGACCAAGGCCAGCAGACAGCAGGGGTCATAAGCCAGGATCAGGCTTCAAAAGGCCAAGACCAAGGACCAACTGATACGGGTGCTGAGACACGAGACTAAGGCAAAGACATCGGTTCTATCCATATCCATGAGGAAGGACAAGCCTCCTCATCAAGAGGCTTGCATACCATATGTGTCAGTCGGGCCTTCCGACGCCCAAAGTTTGTGGAGGAGAAAATCAACGAATTTCTAGCCAAGTATCCCCATGAGTCATCAAGAGGCGGCTGGCAGATCTCCTATTTGGCGCAAACAATAAAAGGCAACGAGCTGCAAGCACTACTTGCCCTCCACCCACAACCAAAGTGGTGCTAACAACTCTTTGAACGGGACTCTGCGGCCATCAGGGCCTATGTGACAAGTCCTCAACAGCTACGAGTGAACGCGCACTTCCTGCCATGTCCATGACGGTCCAAATGGGCGGAATGTGGCACCCCTTTGGACAAAATCACCATCCAGAACTTCAATTGGCCAAGAATTCTATCAGAGCACAGTTGGAATACGTATGTAGATGCCCGAACGGCTCTCACCCTATTTGTGAATAAGTATTTTAACTACCTTGGCCCAACAATCTGCGCGACAGCCACTTACACCCGGGACTTAGAGCATTTAATGGGGATTGAAACCAAGTGGGACAATTTTCTCCCCCCAATATTCTTTGATCCTAATAAGGCGCTAGCCTCAAAAAAAATAGAAGATCAGCTGCCAATCGCTCGAGTCTATTATCGAGCTGCATTCCTTGGCGATCCCTGGATGCGTAGATTCAAACCGTGGGTCGACCAAAACTGGCTAATCGGAGTCCCTAAGTCCCTTCACATGCCCAAGGACTTGAAGAAAATGGACATAATCAATTTTATGGAAGATGTCACGGGCTACCTGATCCACCAGAGGCAGGCCAAGAAGACTCTATACTAAATCGACAGAGTGCCGAGGGACCGGCACTACTTCAGGCCGTGGATCCTGTTGGGGGTATTCCCAACATATTGTAAATAAATAATATCGGCCAATAAAATGTGTTGCAAGGGCATGGCATCCTGCGCGTATAAGCTCATGGCCTAATGAGCATGCAAGTTGAGTTGTAAATAGAATGAATGGTTAGGATCTATGTGAATATAAGCCAATAGGATTTTGGGACAAGGGCCTTCCCCAATATATAAAAAGACACCATTTGTACTCTAATTTCACGCTTAATGAGAAGGAGAAAACTCTACCACTTTTGGAAGAGAAGCATCCTCATTTGCTATTCACTACTTGCTAATGTTCTTGTTTTTGTTTTTTCATTGCTTTCTATTTTCAGGCTTATTGGTTTCCATAGTTAATGTTTTTCCATTAGCAAGCATAAGGAGCATTTGAGCTAACTTCCACTCTCACTCTCACTCTCTACCTCTCTCTTTCTCTCTTCCTCTCTCAATCTCTTCTATTTTTCCCTTCCCTTTCACCAACAATCATGATGAAGGTAGTTTAGGGGAGTAGGGTTAGGGGTGTGTAGTGTTAATGGTGGTAGAGTCAGGAAAAAAGTAGGAAACTAACTAAAAGTAGCATCTATTCATAGTTAGGCACCTATCCAGTGATCTAACCCTTGTTGATAGGCGGGAGGGCTATACTACACGAGATCTTTGATCCTACAGCTTCTTGCATGAAAAATTGGATTATTTGCAAGTGTTTGGGCCGAGATATTGTCACAATATAGCAATTGTAGCTCTTCCTCTTTGATGCACTTTAGCTCCAATAGAATCCTCTTGATCCAAAGCACTTCTTTTGTCAGTATAGTGAGTGCTTTATACTCGGCCTCACAAGAAGAAAGAGAGATAGTATCTTGCTTTTTGGAAAGCCAGATATGATATTTCCCCCAAAAAAGATAGTATATGCACTTGTGGACTTTCGATCCATCTTATCACTTGCAAAGTTCAAATCTGAGTAGCCAATAATAGATAAATCTTCACTCTTGTAGAGTAGACCATAATCATGTGATGAAGATATGTACCTTAGCACCCTCTTGGCCATCTTCCAATGTTAGATCTTTGGATCTTGCATAGATTGACTCAACTTGTGCACACAATAGTTCAAGTCAGATCTATTGATGATAAGCCATATCAAAGAGCCAATAAGACTCCTAAAAAGTGTGATGTCCTTGAAGGATCTTTCATCACCTTTATTAGGATCTTTTACAATGTGCTCCACAGGTGTGTCAATGCCCTTACATCCTTCCATATGAAACTTTTTCAACATAGCAAGAGCATATCTAGATTGTCAAATAAAAGCATGATCATCATGAAAGTCAATCTCTAGGCCTGATATGTAATGGATCTCTCCTAGATCTTGCATCTCAAACTCTTTTCCAAGTGCTACTTTGGTCTCTTCAACCAATTTGATACTACTTCCACATAGGATAATGTCATCTACATAAATGAGAAGAATAACAATATCACTAAGAACAAACTTGATATACATGGAAGGATCATAGTCACTAAGAGTGAATCCTAGTGAGATAAGAAAAGAGTTGAGCCTTTCATACCAAGATCTTGGTGCTTGCTTGAGTCCATAAAGACTCTTGAAAATCAAGCACACTTTTGATTCATCCTTAATGAATCCTTGAGGTTGCTTCATATAGATTTTCTCTTGAAGTTGACCATTGAGAAATGCATTGGAAACATTTAATTGGAACACCTTCCACTTGAAATAAGTAGCAAGAGATATAATAATCCTTATTGTCACCATCTTTGCCACAGGTGCAAAGGTCTCCTCATAATCAATTACATGGATTTGAGCAAATCCCTTGGCACATAATCTTGCCTTATGCTTGTTGATAGTGCCATCTTGATTATACTTGATTCAGAATACCCACTTGGATCTAATAATGTGCTTGTTGGATGGAGGATCCACAAGCTCCCAAGTGTTGTTGGTGATCAAGGCTTCATATTCTTGCTTCATGGCATCATACCGTTCCTTGGTATTGAGTGCTTCTTCAACATCCTTTGGCTCTTCATGTGAGATGAACTTATGCAAAATGAGTGGAATCAAACTCCACTTGCTTGCCTTTGTCATCATAGGAAAGACTCTTAGGCTCAGATCTCTCTCTAGAAGTCCTCCTAGGTGTGTAAACCCAAGGAGACTCCTCCTCAAATCTCAACCCCAACAAGTCTTGATGGTCTTCAATAGACATGATAGGTGAAGGATCTTGAGGTGACTTGAACTGGATGTTGATCTTCATGGAATATAACATCTCTACTTTCAATCACTTGAGAAGTAGAGAGCACAAAGACTCTATAAGCCTTTTTGGTGGATGAATATCCCACCATGATCCCTTTGCTAGGGCATGGATCATCCTTCTTCCTTGTTTCCAAGGGAATATGTGCAAAGCAAATAGTGCCAAATACTCTAAGGTGATCAACCTTAGGCTTCTTTTTAAATAAGACCTCATATGGTGTCCTTCCTCCAAGAGCAAGATGTGGGAGTCTATTGCAAAGATAATTTCCACAATCTATAGCTTCTCCCCAAAAGTCTTTAGGCAAATATGCTTCAATACTCATAGCTTTTGCACATTCACATAAGGATCTATTCTTCCTCTCGGCCACTCCATTTTGAGATGGTGAATAAGCACAAGAGAACTCCCTCTTAATACCTTCATGGAATTTGTTGGAGATATATTCTCCTCCTCCATCACACCTCAAATTCTTGATCTTGAATGAGAATTGCTTCTCAACATATGCTTTGAATATAAGGAAGTGATCATACACCAAAGATTTAGAAGTAAGAAGATATAGCCATGTAAATCTTGTGAAATCATCAATAAAAGTCACAAAGCAAGTGGCTCCTTGCTTGCTTTGAGATGATGAAAGTGCACATCCAAGTGTATCAACTCCAAAGGATGAGTGCTTTTCATGGAAGATCTTTCATATGCCTTCTTGTGTGACTTTGCAATAGCACAAGCCTCACAAGGCTTGATCTCTTTGGAAAGATTCTTTGGTAAGCCAATAGCTTTGGCTTCTTTGCACATAGAAAGCTAGATTTTTAGTTGGGATGCCCAACCTCTTATGCCATAACTCCTCCTGGGAAAGCTTTGTCTCAAAAGCAATATCACAACTCTCTCTTGGATCAAGCTTGTATATGCCTCCAAATCTTGATCCAAGGATCTCATCATTTTTCTTGATAACACAAGTAACAATATTGAATTTCACATCAAGGCCTCCATCAATAAGTTGGCCAACACTTATGAGGTTCTTTGTAAGGTTAGGCACAAAAAGAACCTTGTTGAGAGAAATAATTTTAGAAGATGAGGTCTTCAAGGGAATACTCCCTATGCCTTCAATATTGCATTCTTGGTCATTTGTTGTATAGATAGTCTTCTTAGCTCCTCCATAAGGCATAATAGATGTGAAGGACTCCTTGGAGCTACACATATGTGAAGATGCTCCACTATCAATGTACCAAGATCCATCCTTCTTGAAAGGTGTAGATGAAAAACTAGAGACCATAAGAGATCCCTCTCCATCACTTGCAATAGAACCTTCTTTCTCATTTGAAAGGTTGGCTTGCTGAAATTGATTCTTCTTCTTGAAGCAATTTATTGCATAGTGCCCCATCTTGTCACAAAAGAAACATTTGATATTCTCCTTCTTCTTCTTTGAGGTAGAAGCATGAGAGGTGTCTTCCTCCTCTCCATCTTAATCTTTGTCCTTTGATTTGTCCTTGGAGAAGTGTTGGTGGTGCTTCTTGCTCCTCCCTTTGTGCTTGGCAAAAAGAGCTTTTCCATCACCATTATGGTTGATTATTAACTTCTCTATCCTTAATAGCTTGTTCTCATGTCTTGATTCTTCAGCCATTAGCACCCCTTGGAAAACCTCCAAAGTAGGCAGATCCTCTTTGATGGTGTGAGAAATTGCCTACATTGGCAAATCTAGCCATGTAGAATATTGTATATTTTGTCAATATTTTTTGTTAGACACTTGAATGGCCAAAGTGACACTTGTCAATCCATACCTAATATAGGTTACCACAAGTCAAGGGGAGTGGTTGTGTCCATTTGGTAGTGATTCCTACTTTGTAGGATCTAGACCATGATTTATGATGAGATTTGTACCTACCATGCACCTACCAAACATGACTCTTGGATCTAGGCTAGGGCTTTCACATTAGGGCAACTCTACCATTTTTGGAAGAGAAGCATTCTCATTTGCTATTCACTACTTGCTAATGCCCTTGATTGTGTTTTTCATTGCTTTCTATTTTCATGCTTATTGTATCGGATGAATCTGAAATCCGGACGATTAGTAGCAAGAAGGACAACAAATCAAGCACCACACCTTCCCAGATTAACAACTGTGCAACAAGAAGCAGAATCGGAACCAACACCAATGGATCCAATGGGCCAACCTGTACCTGTCGCTCCCTTGCAAGCAGTCCGGAGAGCACCTTGGATGGGGATACCAAAATACGATGGATCATCAGATCCCATCCGCTTCCTCCAGATCTATGAGCAAGCTTGTGAAATCTATGACGAATGAACACCTGTAGAAAAGATGATGTTGTTTTCGATGTCCTTATTAGCAGTGGCTCAAGATTGGTTTTTCAACCTGTCAGAGGAATAAAAATCTACCTGGGAAGCGGTTAAGACGGTTCTCATCACGCGCTTTAAACCAAGGAAGTTCCTGGAAGACCCGTTTCTCCTGCTGAGCAAAGTCAAGATGGGAAAACGAGAAAGGGTCAGAGACTATACAAACATCTACAATCTGAGTGCAGTGTAGCTCTAACTCCTGATCATGTGGTTTCTAGCTGGACTACCACGGAGCATCATAAGAGAATTGAAACGACGGGAGAAGTATGCTACTCTACAAGAAGCAATGGAGGATGCCATCAGGGAAGAGGATGAGGGATCGGATGACAAGTATCCATCCACCCACACTCCTACTCCCTCGATAGCATCATCATCATCAAATGCATCTTCTCTATCCATCTATCCACAGAACTGCTATTGGATCAAATGACAAAATTACACAAACTACAGATGGAGTAGCTTACCGCGTAGTTTGATAAAAAACAGAAAGCCTTACAAGGAGCTGTAACAACAACGCCACATCTACCGGAACCAACCCAACTACAGTATCCACGACATGAGAATGTATGGTGTTTAGTATGCACACAAAACCATACAACAAACGAGTGTCCAGTCCTAAAGCAAAATCTGAGACTGATTTGTGCAATGAAACATCGCACGATACGCCATTTTGCCCGTTTAACCCCCAGATTGTTCAACAGAATAAGAGTCCTTATCATACTTCTTATCCATATCATCAAGGGGCACCAAACACGGCATCGAGGTACGGCGCACCAAATCAGCAACATCGTATGGCCTTACTTGCACCATCAGGGCCAGCCAATCAACAAGTGGCCCATGTAAACATGACAACAACGAAACTAGAGATGCAAGTACCACCTCAACCTGAGCAGCATCAATGGTATGGATCGGATGGACCATTTATGGATCTTGCCATAAATGAATATTTTGCGGCCTATGCAGCTCAAACTAAGCGTCAAGACGGAAGAAATTACGGCTGCTACGGATGTGGCGAAGGACACAGAATTGCGGAATGTCCTTACAAAGGACAATATACATCCTTCTGCCGAGAATGCGGTTATGGACACTGCTTCAAGAATTGTCCATTGAGACCTAGAACCAGTGCACCACTAAACTTCATTGCAATACAACAGGAAGCAGTTCCAGCGGGGATGCCATCGGAAGGGCAACATTTCCATGCTCCTATGTTAGTCGTTACGTGAACACATAAGAGGAAGGAAGTGGCTCCCTCACCACCACCATCAGTCATTGATGACCAACCCTCAAATTCAGCACCATATCCGAATGTGAGGAAAGAGAGAAGACAATACCAGAAAATACGACACTGGGTACAGAGAGCACAAGCGGAGGAAAAAGAGCAAGAAAGGGACAATCCTACGGAACCTCCAGCTGACGGCGAACGGGAACCGCAAATGAGCTCACCATTGCGCACTGATTTGAACGATCGGTTGCATCGTCATGAACCACCTTTTCACATGGTGGAACCCGAGGAACTCAGATGACGAAGAACCAAAAGATGACCAGTCGAGCTAAGATCAATATGCTGAAAGAAAAATCTCGATGAGCTCCAGTTTACGAGATGCCTGAGACTTTCAAGAATTAATCTTGGACGATGTGGTAATTATGATGCCGCAAGCCCAGCAAGAATCTGATCAAAATCAGGCACCAAAGAAACAAGACTTCGAGGGACCTGCGCAAACACAACCAATGAACCTTGTCGAGCGAGGTAAAGAAGAAAAGATAGTGCATGTGGGAGAGCAATTAACGCCCACACAATTCAAGAGACTACGATCATTGTTGGAGGAGTATAAAGACTATTTTGCCTGGAGTTACAGTGATTTGCAGGGCATTTCACCAACAATAGTCCAACACACCATACCCTTCGTAGATGGAACAGTCCCCAAGGTGAGTCGTTATTATCGCTGCAATCCGAACTACACAAAACTGATCAAACAGGAGTTGCAAAAGTTGTTAGATGTAGATTTCATTCATAAAATCAAACACACAGAATGGGTATCGCCGATAGTTATAGTACCCAAGAAGAATGACAAAATGTGAATCTGTGTGAATCTGAAGGCGCTAAATGCAGTCACCAAAAAGGATCATTTTTCTTTACCTTTACGAAAGTGTCCTTGACAGAGTAGCTGGTGCCAAAGCCTACAGTTTTTTAGATGGCTTCAGCGGTTACAATCAGGTGAAGATAACACCCCAAGATCAGTATAAGATAGCATTCGCCATGGAATGGGGAACCTATGCCTTTAAGGTGATGCCATTTAGACTTTGTAATGCCACAAGAGCTTTTCAGCGAGTCATGCAGGTGGCATTCAAAGAGTATTTACAAAAAAATTTGAAATTTTTTTTGGACGATCTGTGCGTGCATGGACCAGACTCAGAACATCTATCCAATTTGGAGAAGATTACACATGGCTTGATTCTCGGCCATATAGTATCTAGACACGTGATCGCCACAGACCTATCAAAGATTGGAATAGCTGGTACGCTGGCACTGAGAGGGGCTTGTGTGGTAGTGGCCCCGACGACTGGTAGAGTGTCATCGTCATTGTCTTCAATCATGTTCTCAGGGGACCTTCTATCATAAGAGGCAGTAGGATCTGCTCGATCTGGTGATGGAATGAATACTGTCTGAACAAATGCATCATTAGGCAATGGTTGGTTGCCCTCGGCAACCTTTGATGGCAAAAGGGATAGGGTGGGAATAACAGAAGTGGGAACATGGGTGAGGACAGTTTGTCCAAATGAGAGAATGGGTGGAACAGAGAGAAACTGGAGTGAAGTGTAGAGGACAGAAGACGAAGATGGAGCGGAAATGGTTTGGCGTGGTGATGAAAAGTTGATGACTTGCATCCACGTCAGAGTGTCCGGAGACAACTGAGAGTCAGAAGGGTTGAACTGGAGAGGGAGAGCGGTGGGAACAAGAGTAATGGAGGATGCGATAGTAATGGATGGGATAGTAGAAAGTGGAACAAAGACAAAAGTAGTGTCAATAGAGGAAACGAGAATGGAAACAGAAGCAGACGATGTGGGTGGAACAGAAAGAAGAGGAGCGGTAATAGAAACAGGAGGAGGGGATTGGACAGAAGAGGAAGTGGTGGTGGTACGACGTCTAGTGGTAGGTGGAGATGAGGAGGAAGAGGTAGCGCCATGCATTCTTTTGTTGGCTGTCGTATCAATAACTGCAGGTTGGGAGGATGTGGATGCAGCAGATGGCGGATAGAGGTTAGTGTGCCACACAATAGAAGATAGAAGACTGGAGCAACAAAAACCGTGCACTTTCATCTCGAGAAGAGCGCATGCAAAATTACACAACAGAAGGCCTGCTGTGATATGCTCACGGGTGTTGGGTTTGATGGAGATGGTTAGTTCGTGAATGAGGAAGGCATGCCAGTCGTATGGCACAACTGTGGGGCCAAGGAATCCCATGAAGAACTCCACTATCTGACTCAGCAGCGTGGACTAGATTCTGTCCCTGCAAAATGTTGAAACAGCTAGAAAGTTGTTCAACAGATGCGTAGCCGCCTGTATGACTGGTTCCGTGATAGACTCTATCAGGTAACCGTTGTTAGTTTGGATCGAAATCTCTGGTGCAGTTTGGACGATGAAAGGTTTGATCAGGGCTTTTGCCTGATGATGGGAGATGGACTAGCGGTCACCAGACATAATGTCGACGGTGACCATCGAGTCCGTGTTAATCTGTAACTTGTACGTGGTACCCTGGTATAGAAAGTGAAAATGCGCTTTTGACGCTTCCCAGGTGGCGTAAGCGTGAAGGGCAAGGCCTAATGTTAGAATTGAAAAGCACCAGGTAAAAATCCATTGCCTCAAGAAGTGGACCAGCAGTCTGAAGCCATGGTTGAATCATGGCATTAGGAGGCAAGGTATCTCGCACTGGATCACCTGCTTGGTTCCAGAGTCTCCAGAAGATGAGGAGGCCATGTTAGCAGTGATAGTTAAAGTGCGAAAATGTTGGAAAAATGGTGGAAAAGGTAAAAAGAGATGGAAATGAGAAATACAGTAAATAACAAGTGTTGGATGGTGAGAACTGTGGTTCAGAGCGCAGATTTGGGTCCAGAGTATTCAGATGATAGCTTGTATGAAGTTTGGTCACATTCAGAGAACTTGAAAATTTCAGTGAAAATTTGAGCAGAGCTTCGCCCAGCAAAGGTGACAAATGATTCAAATTTAGCCCTTATATAGCAAAAATTAGAGTGCGTACTACGTGAAATTCACTTTTCCCTGCTCAATTCCACCCAAATTCTGGCAGGGACCTTCTTCACAAAATTCTAAGACCTCAAAGAAGTCTTCGAGAGTTCAAAAGGTGATTTGACTGTCCTGCGAAGATTCTGCGAGGGTTCTGACAGTTTGTGAGGGTTCAAACCTCGCAGGAAGTGAATGCTCTTACAAATTATTCTTGTGGTTGGATTTTCAAGATCAGAGCATGTAGGCAGGCTAATTTCACTGCTCTGATTTCATTTATGCCCCTTACGAAGGTTGGTATGATAATCTTGATGTTCTGTGAAGGTTTTGAAGATTCAGCTTCTGGGAACCCTTGCATACACTCAAAAATGATGATTTCTCCATCTAGTTCAGATCTAGTGACTGTCCAAGTTTCAAGAGCTATTTCCCAGGGGATCTCCAAAAATCATGAAAAAAGTGCTCTTTTAGAGTGTTTTTGACGAGATCTTGAGATTCTCTGATTTTTAACTTTTGCAAACTAGTAATCTGCTTTATCCATGTTAGATCTGACTATTGGTAGTTCTCTAAAAGTTTTGATAGATATTTGGTAGCAGATCAATCAGTTTTGAGTGAAATTTGTTCTTATTTTGCCATAGTGACTGAGATCGAGGTCTCTGATCTGCAAATTTGGGGGCTTATTGGTGTAATCTGATGATATGCTTCCCTTTTGATCCTACCTGGATCTGTATCTCTCATGGATCTTGATGGATTTTTTTTTATCTTGCCAGATCTGGCTGAATCTTGATGGATCTAGCTTGACGTGGCTTGATCTTCCTAGATCTAATTGTGATGGCCGAGCTGAATAGATTTTCGTAATGTGCCATCACCAACCTTGATCTGTCTTACTGTGGTGGCCAGTACTTGTGCAACCGGCTATCGGTGATGGGTGTGTCGAACGGTATCCCATCTAGCTTCTCCAGATTCCTGGCTCCATGATTAAGAATTTCTTTGATCCGATAAGGACCTTTGTCTGTGAACCTTAATTTTTCCTTGATCGTCTTGGTTTTATACATCAGGACTAGATCTCCGGAACGAAGATCCTTCTTTTGTAACCTGCAATCATGTCATGCTTTGCATCTTTCCTTTTCAGCTGTCAGTGCATGCACAACTAGTAATCGTGTTTCATAGAGCTTATGCAGAGCTTCGTGGCGTGATTGTAGAGATTTGGCAAGTATCAATTGGAAGCTAGTCAAAAGCATCAAAGGGGGGCCACATGAGCAAAGCATTTTGGATCTGTTTTTACAGGTTCTTGAAGGTTCACGTAAGGTTTTTGGAGCGGCAATGAAGTGTCCTTTTACTCTACCTTACTTGTTTAATCACATGTATAAACATTGTTATGTCAATGTGTTGGAATTGCCAAAATTCAATGAAACTAGTACCATAGTTTTGCATCCTTTGGATCTTGGAGATGGAATAGTTATCATTGCTGGTTTTTATTATCAAGTACATGCATTCATTCAAATCTCGTTGTGGCAATCCTCAATGAAGGGACTAAAAACTCTACTAGCATTACCACATCTTGACCATATACCAATTGGAATGGTGTTTGATCAGTGCTTCTCTTATATGTTGTCCTGAATGCCCATAGAGCAGCATGCAACTTGTGTTCCCAATCTGATCTACTAGCTTCAACTATTTTCGTGAGTACGCTACACATGATCTTATTGGATGATTCTGCTTGCCCATTACCGTGAGGATAATAAGACGTACTGGTTCTATGGATCACGAAGAATTCCTCCAACAGAACCTTGATGGTATCATTGATCCAGCAAGCATTAGGGGGGATAAGTCACGATCAAGAGTCCGAAGGCCAATACCAAGGACCAGTTGATATGGGTGCTGACACGTAGGACCAAGGCCAAGACGCAGGTTCGATCCAAAGCCACGAGGAAGGACAAGCCTCCTCATCAAGAGGCTCCCGCACCATATCTGCCAGCCGGGCCCTCCGATGACCAAAGTCCGTGGAGGAGAAAATAAACGAATTTCTAGCTAAGTATCTCCACGAGTCATCAAGAGGCAGCTGATAGATATCATTTTCGGTGCAGACAATAAAAGGAAACGAGCTGCAAGCACTACCCACCCTCCAACCACAACCAGAGTGGTGTCAGCAGCTCTTTGAAAGAGACCCTGTGGCCATCGACCTATGTGACAAGTCCGCAACAACTACGGGTGAACGCGCACTACCTGCCACGCACACGACAATCCAAATGGGCAGAATGCGACACCCCTCTGGACAAGATCACTATTCAAAACTTCAATTGGCCAAGAATTCCATTAGAATACGGTTGGGATACGGATGTAGACGTGCAAAGGGCTCTCACCCTATTTGCCAATAAACATTTCAACTGTCCTGATCCAACAGTCCACGCGGCAGCCACTTACGTTCGGGACTTAGAGTATTTAATGGGGATTGAGACCAAGTGGGACAATCCCCCCCCCCATATTCTTTGATCCTAATAAGGCGCTAGCCTCCGACAAAGTCGAAGATCAGCTGCCAGTCGCTTGAGTCTATTACCGAGCTGCATTCCTTGGCGATCCCTGGATGCGACGATTCCAAGCGTGGGTCGACCAAGACTGGTTGACAGGAGTCCACAAAACCCGTCACACGCCCAAGGACTTGAAGAAACTGGACCACATTAATTTCATGAAAGACGTCATGGGCTACCTGATCCACCAGAGGCGGGCCAAAAATACTCTCTACTAAACCGGCAGAGTGCCGAGGGACCGACACTACTTCAGGCCATGGGTCCTGTTGGGGGTATTCTCGACGAATTGTAAATAAATAATATTGGCCAATGAAATGCGTTGCGAGGGCATGGCATCCTGCGCGTATAAGCCCATGGCCCAATGAGCATGCAAGTTAAGTTGTAAACAAAATAATAGACTTGGGCCCCTTTGTAATTAAAATAAAACTTGAGGCCCTAAGTCAATTTTAAACTTAGAGTTTACTTTTTTAGAGTTGGGTCCAATTTTGGACTCACATGAATCTTGTGATTTCCAATGTACTTTTTGTGGACCCTTGGATCAAGTTGGGTCCAAGATGAATGGATAGGATCAATGTAAATATTAGCCAATAGGATTTTGGGGCAAGGGCCTTCCCCATTTATAAAAAGACACCATTTGTACTTTATTTTCATGCTTTGTCAATCTAAATATGCTACATCCATCCTAGATAGGTTTGGAATGAATAATTGTAAAGGCATTGAGACACCTATGGAGCAACATGTAAAAGCATCTATTGATGGTGATGACGCATCATTTGAGGACATCACATTATATGGAAGGCTTATTGGCTCCTTGATTTATTTAACTATAACTAGACCTGATCTTAGTTATAGTGTTGGAAAGTTAAGCCAATTCATGCAAAGTCCTCTAGTTTCACATTGGAAGATGGCCAAAAGAGTTCTACCAAGAATTTTGGCATTTTGTATAGAGGTACTAATCTTGGCTTAAGAGCCTATAGTGACTCGGATTTTGTAGGTGACAAAGTGGATAGAAGATCAAATAATGCTTTTGCCGCCTTTCTGTGTGATGGAGTAGTATCATGGCTTTCCAACAAGCAAGATACCATCTCTTTATCTTCTACAGAATCAGAGTACAAGGCCTTGACATCAATATGCAAGGAGGTCTTGTGGCTCAAAAGGCTATTGGTGGATCTTCATGTCATGGAGGAGGAGATCCCTATCATCTATTGTGACAACAAATCAGTCCAATCACTTGCAACTAATCCTAAATTCCATGCAAAGAGCAAACACATCTAGATTGCTCATCATTTCGTGAGAGAGAAAGTACAAGCCAAAGAGATCAAGCTCCAACACGTGTCATCATCAAGTTGCTTGGCTGATTTTTTTACTAAATCTATACCTAAAGATTCATTTGTCAAGCTTAGATCTTCAATTGGAGTGATTGATAAAAGTTTTTTTTGTTTCGAAGGCTAGATTTGAGGAGGAGTGTGAAAAATTGCCTACATTGGCAAATCTAGCCATGTAGAATATTGTATATTTTGTCAATATTTTTGGTTAGACACTTGAATGGCCAAAGTGCCACTTGCCAATCCACACCTAATGTAGGTTACCACGAGTCAAGAGAGTGGTTGTGTCCATTTGGCAGTGATTCCTACTTTGCAGGATCTAGACCATGATTTATGATGAGATTTGTACCTACCATGCACCTACCAAGCATGACTCTTGGATCTAGGCTAGGGTTTTCACATTAGGGCAACAAAATTGAGTCTACTTCCTTATTACATGCTGGATGTTCACCTAACTTTGAAAAGGAAGTGTCTTTTACCATGTATTTCCATTCTCCATAGTGAGGAGATAGAAACTTTTTGGAGCCTCAAGAGGAAACTCGAATTTTCTCTCTACGTATTGTGATTGTGATTGATTCCAATGAAACCCAGATTTGACACACTTCAAACTCTATCTATAGGCCGTACTACAGTCTCATTTTCACACGTGAGAACTTGGATAATTGTTTATGATCTAGTTTTTTATTGTCTCTACTTGTTTTCTATCAAGCTGATCTTGCTTTCTATTGACTAGTATTTGATAGATTGTTCAACAAGTACACAATCAACCTTATGGATCATTCAAAGATCCATTTATGGTCCTTGATACTGTACTTTCAACAGATGGCATAGGATTGGACAAGGTTCTCATACTCATCTCTCAAGCCATTAAGTATGATTTGGAGTAGCTCACTTTGATCTATGGATCCTCCAATGCAAGCAAGCTCCCTATGAGTATCTTTCACTCTCAACACATAATTAGTGTCACTATTATCACTTTTTTGAGAACTTTGAAAGATTTGGTTTCTAAGAGTGAGGAGTCTTGAGGTATTTTTGGCCTCATAGATTGCTTTGAGAGTGTCCCAAGATGAGGGATGTTTGGGACACGCGTGGGAATGCCCTAAAGAGTGTGAATGATCTCCTAAGCCAGCTTATGCACTTGTTGATGGATGCTAGATTGTGTTGGAATATCAATCCACACTCTAGAGAGAACTATCAAACAAGGCGGATAGCTTAGTGGTAGAGTATCCCATCCGGTATGAGGGAGGTCCTAGGTTCGAATCCTAGTTTGTCCATCCATATGATGATTTAGGGATTTCTAACATGGTATCAGAGCCAAGTTAGACCTTACAGTTCATGGTGTCAAAGCCATGGTTAGGTGGCCCAAGTTGTGGGGCAGTAGGTGACAGCTAGGACTCCAACCAAGTGTGGCTTGAGGGGGGGTGTTGGAATCCACACTCTAGAGAAAACTATCAAACAGGGCAGATAGCTCAGTGGTAGAGCATCCCATCTGATATGAGGGAGGTCCTGGGTTCGAATCCTAGTCTATCCATCCATATTATGATTTATGGATTTCTAACAGATTGAATTCCAAGATCTAGATCAAAAAAACTAAGGCATAGAGGCAAAGATAGATGCGTATGTTGATAGCCAAAGTACATACACTTGAAACAAAGTGATCCTTGATAAAAATAAGTAAAATTAGGTTCCTCTCCTCGGGTAGAGAGAGAATAGAAAACAAGCAAATCTCACAATACTCAATGTTTGACTCAAAACTCAACATCAATTATGATTCCAAAGTGGAGTACATATAAAACTCTTGGAGAATCCTCCTTGCATGCTATTGGACCCCTAATCCTAGCCTCTCAAATGCTATTGGATGAGTGATGCATCCATCCTACAATTCTATTGGACCCTTCTTCATTTCTCAATTCCTATTGGACCCCTTGACTCAAGCCAACACTTTGACTTCATCACTCATCAAATCACAATAACACAAGTGTCACAATCCTATTTACTAGCCTACATAGCTTGAGTTTGCATCACAAATGACTTTTGGCTCAATAGTGGCATTACATGTGGATTTGACCAATTTGCCATCTATGCCAATTTTTGGCCCTATCACAAAACTACACAAAGCTTGCTTGACATAAAAAAAACTTAGAACACCCCCTAAAGCTATGATAGATAAATTTTTATAGTTTTGACACCAATGACCACTTTCTTAGTTGAAGGAATAAAAACTTTGTAAGCCTTGCTCACCTCACTATAGCCAACAAACACACCTTTCTTTGAAGATGAATCCTCCTTGGTTATGTCATCAAGAGTGATATAGCATATACATCCAAACGTTTTGAAGAACTTGACATTCAGCCTTCTTCTCAAAAATGTCTCAAAAGGGGTTTTTCCATCCAATATAGCACTCGACCACCTATTGCATAGAAAATTAGCACACAACAAAGTTTGATCCCAAAATGATTTTGAAAGATTTGCACCTAACCTCATGGCTTTAGCTCCTTCACATAAGGTTCTATTCTTCGTCTCGGCCACTCCATTTTGTTGTGGTGTCCTTGGACTTGTGCACTCCCTCTTGATCCCATGATCATCACAAAAAACCTTGAACTTGGTAGAAATGTACTCACCACCATTGTCACACCTCAAGAACTTGATCTTGGTAGAGAATTGGATCTCTCTTGCAATCTTGAACTTGATAAAGACATCAAACACTTCATCTTTACTTTTTAGTAGATAGACCCAACAAAATCTACTAAAGTCACATACATTTTAGCACCTCCATTGCTAATTGTAGTAACATCATGAATATCTGAATGCACAACTTGAAAAGGCTTTGTAGATCTAGATGTAGATCTCTTATAAGGTAACCTATGTGACTTAGATAAAGCACATTTCTCACAAACATGATTCAAGCTTGTAAGAGATTTAGGAAGACCAAAAACAACTTCCTTTTTGCCATCACCTCCAACGACTTGTAGTTGAGATGTCCCAACCTCTTGCATTGACATTTTCTCTTTTGTCATGCATCCAACCTAGTTAGCAACAACACAAGCATCAAGTTTGACCAATTTATCTCGCCTCTTCTTTTTTGCAATCAATTCATCCTCTTTCTTGATCAAACAAGCATCACCAACAAAATCCACTTTGAATCCCTTGTCAAGCATTTGACTCACACTAGGAAGATTCTTAGTAATAGATGAAATGAACAAAACATCCTTCAAATTGATATTCCTATTAGTAGAGAGGGAAATAGGAATTGTGCCAATCCCTTTTATTGCACACTCACCATTATTGGCCGTGTAGATAACCTTCTTGTCACCTTTGAAAGCCGTCAAGGATGAATAATACTCATGAGGTGTCATATGTGATGTAGCTCCACTATCAATCCACCAAGGATCAATGTCTCCATGATTAGCCAACTAGCATGATGACATATTGTTCATCAACACCATCTTCATCAATAGTTAGGTTGGTTTGTTTCTCACCTTGATCTCTCTTCTTCTTGAAGCAATTATTTGCAAAATACCCTTTGATTCCACAATAGAAGAATTTTAACTTTGACCTACCTTTCTTCTTACCAACAACAGTGGAAGGCTCACCTTGATCTTGACCCTTTGACCATTTTCCTTTGCCCTTGCACTTGCCCTTGAATTTGCCTTTGATGAACATAGCCTCCTCTCCATCAACTTGAGATGTAGTAGCTGCACCTCCTCTTGATAAAAGTCTAAACTCTTCATTCGCCAAAATCTCTTGCAAATCCACCATACTTGGCAAAGTCTTTTGAATAGAAAAACTTTGAAAAAGATTAACATGATCATCCAACAAGCCATTTAGAACAATTTGAACAAGTTCTACTTCCTTCATGCTTTCATCAATACATGCTAACTCATCATTGAATGTCTTAACCCTTTAAAAAAAAACATGAGCACTTCATCCTTCTTTTGCATACAAGAAAAGATTTGTCTTCTTAGAGTTATAACTCTAGATGTAGACTTAGATTCATAAAGCTTATTTAAAGAATCCCAAGCCTCCTTTGATGTTGTGCACCTACCAATTTCCTTGAGAAGTTCATTAGTCACATTCATCTTGATCACATGTAGAGCTTTCTTTGCCCTCTTGTCATACCTCAATTGATATTTTTGTTCCAAAGGTCTCTCCTCCACACCTAGAACAATATCCATCAACTCATTCATCTCTAGCAAGGATTCAATCCTTACCTTCCAAGTAGAATAGTTGATTGAGGTAAGCCTATCATTACCTTCCAACTGAAGCCACTTGAGGTTGCTATGTTGCAATGATTTGATCTTCTCTTTGAACCTCTTCCAATTCACTTAGCACTCCCTTGAAAATCAACAAATTAAACTCAAGAAAAAATCACAAAGATATGGAAACAATCTAGCCTCTCATTTTTCTCTTTCTAGCAAATCCTAGCACCTAGAATCTTGATTTCTTGATCACCATAGATCTAAACACAATATGATGAAATTTTGCCAACACCTAAGATTGAAACACACTCTTGAAAAGTCCACCAACCTGAAAATCAAGAGATCCTATCAAATTTAGGGTTTTACCAAAAATGCAAAATATTGAATCAGGCAAAATCTACATGCAAAAGCTAGAATCTAGATATCTCATCTAATAGAATGTACCATCCACAATCATGAGCAATTTTTGTCTCCAAATTCCAGTAAGTGGATTCAAAAATCATCCATCCACAAGTTATTTGACCTAAAATGATGATTGGACCACAAAGATCCACTTTCTATACTTGAAAATGTAAGATTTGATCTATCAACACCTCCAAATCCACATAGAGTTTATGGCACACTCAAATCCACCTCTACATTTGGCATAAACACCTTGCTTTGATACCATGTGAAAATTACAGATCCAAAACACAACTAATGGATCTATGATTTTGGGAATTTGGTATGCACATCTAGATTTAGTCACAAAATAGAATTCATCAAGATTAGCATGCTAGAATTGCATAAATCACTAAGATCTGATCATGAACATGTAAATACAGTATGATATTGTCCATGTCCATAAAACAGCAGTAGCAGGCTGTCCTTCGCACGTGTGGGACCTATATCAACCATAAAATCAACATTCTACACATAGAAAACCAAGATATCAAGAGATAAACACAAGAGATGGACATAGAAACTCAAGAGATGAATACAATGATATGTTTTCCACACTGGTATTGCTATTTATATCTTCCAAAATGTCATTTGGCCACTTGACCTAAGTATGGCATAAAATGGTAACTTCTAGGTACTTAACCAAAAACCTAGAAATACTAGTCCAAATGCAATGTACCAAAATTAGCCAATTAGAATGGGTCCAAGCATGACCTCATCCACTTATCTAGTTGTCAAAAATAGTAATACCACTATGTAGACATTCATTGACAAATATGAAACTGTCTCTAACTTGATATTTCATTTTGGCCTCCAAAAATACCAAATAAAAGAACCAAACTAGTTGACAATTTTTCACAACAAGTGGGTGTTTAGGAAACTCTTCATTTGCCAAAATCTCTTGCAAATCCACCATACTTGGCAAAGTCTTTTGAATAGCAAAACTTTGAACAAGATTAGCATGATCATCCAACAAGCCATTAAGAACAACTTGCACAAGTTCTACTTCCTTCATGCTTTCATCAATACATGCTAACTCATCATTGAATGCCTTAACCCTTTAAAAAAAAAACAATGAGCACCTTCATCCTTCTTTTGCATACAAGAAAAGATTTGTCTTCTTAGAGTTAGAACTCCAGATGTAGACTTAGATTCATAAAGCTTATTTAAAGAATCCCAAGCCTCCTTTGATGTTGTGCACTTACCAAGCCTCCTTTGATGTCGTGCACTTACCAATTTCCTTGAGAAGTTCATTAGTCACATTCATCTTGATCACATGTAGAGCTTTGTTTGCCCTCTTGTCATACCTCAATTGATATTGTTGTGCCAAAGGTCTCTCCTCCACACCTAGAACAATATCCATCAACTCATACATCTCTAGCAAGGATTCAATCCTTACCTTCCAAGTAGAATAGTTGATTGAGGTAAGCCTATCATTGCCTTCCAACATGAAGCCACTTGAGGTTGCTATGTTGCAATGATTCGATCTTCTCTTTGAACCTCTTCCAATGCACTTAGCACTCCCTTGAAAATAAACAAATTAAACTCAAGAAGAAATCACAAAGATATGGAAACAATCTAGCCTCTCATTTTTCTCTTTCTAGCAAATCCTAGCACCTAGAATCTTGATTTCTTGATCACCATAGATCTAAACACAATATGATGAAATTTTGCCAACACCTAAGATTGAAACACACTCTTGAAAAGTCCACCAACCTGAAAATCAAGAGATCCTATCAAATTTAGGGTTTTACCAAAAATGCAAAATATTGAATCAGGCAAAATCTACATGCAAAAGCTAGAATCTAGATATCTCATCTAATAGAATGTACCATCCACAATCATGAGCAATTTTTGTCTCCAAATTCCAGTAAGTGGATTCAAAAATCATCCATCCACAAGTTATTTGACCTAAAATGATGATTGGACCACAAAGATCCACTTTCTATACTTGAAAATGTAAGATTTGATCTATCAACACCTCCAAATCCACATAGAGTTTATGGCACACTCAAATCCACCTCTACATTTGGCATAAACACCTTGCTTTGATACCATGTGAAAATTACAGATCCAAAACACAACTAATGGATCTATGATTTTAGGAATTTGGTATGCACATCTAGATTTAGTCACAAAATAGAATTCATCAAGATTAGCATGCTAGAATTGCATAAATCACTAAGAACAAAGCATTTTGATAATGACTGTGTTTTAAAAAATTAAAAAATTAAGAATACATGTCTACTTCATTTATCTTTTCTTTTGATCACCATCTTAAAAACGTATATATATCTTGATATAGATGACAACTTCATTTTTATTTCATTTTCTATGTGTTTGTAAATTATACTACTCTACTTGTAATTCTTAAACAATTCACAAACGTTATGGCAACCTCAATATTGTTTTGGATACTACCATGATGACTAGTGCATAGGAGCGCATAAATTCTACCAAGTGGGAGAATAAAAAAGTATCTCCTAAAATGATAAATTTGGGGGCGTTCAAATGTTTGTTAAGACCATTGGTTGGGTGGATCTTGCTGCAACTAGATTTCTTGCGTGCTTATATCTATCCTTGTGGGCTTTACAATGCCTCTTGTTTGACATTTTCTTGAGTTGTAAAAATGCCAATTATATTGGTTTCTATATTACATTAGTATGGGCAAGTTAACTCTTGTTGGACTCTTCTGTATACTTGTGGAAAGGTAGCAAATAAGTGAACCAACTTTTGGCACCTGTAACAAGAATGTGTGAGACCCCTGAAATAATTTAAGAATTAGAATGCAATTTTTTATGTAGTCGTAGGAATTATAGGCTAAGATCTCTCTCTCTCTCTCTCTCTCTCTCTCTCTCTCTCTCTCTCTCTCTCTCTCTCTCTCTCTCTCTCTCTCTCTCTCTCTCTCTCTCTCTCTCTCTCTCTCTCTCTCTCTCTCTCTCTCTCTCTCTCTCTCTCTCTCTCTCTCTCTCTCTCTCTCTCTCTCTCTCTCTCTCTCTCTCTCTCTCTCTCTCTCTCTCTCTCTCTCTCTCTCTCTCTCTCTCTCTCTCTCTCTCACACACACACACACACACACACTCTCTCTTAAATACCCAATCTAAACACAAGGAAATAACTTCCTAATGTTTAGAATCCTAGCAACGTTTCTCCTAGCTTGTTTTGCCAATGAAATCTAGCAAAGTGCTTAGAACCTCAACAAATGAAATTATTGCAATGAAGTAAGCAACTACGCTATTTTGGATAGATGGTCCAAGTATGACTGAAAATTATATCACTAAGCAAAATTCATAATACACTAACTCTATTAAGAGTATATCCTTTGGAAATTGTTAGAATATTTGGTGGAGGAAGTCCATTTTCCTCTAAATTTTTTGAATGCCTCTCATGAACATTTCCAATCCATATTTTCTTGTTCTTTGAATATTAATGTTTGTCTTAAATGTACACTACTAGCAGATTAGGGTTGCAATTGAGGTGCACAACCTTTCATGTATGTTGTTGTCATGATCTCATATTTGTAATTCGACATTTGTTTTGGTGCTCCTCTTTGGTGGCCTGTTTGTGCTTTTCCTTCTTTATAAATTGCATATTAGCATCTTTGGAAGAAGAAAATGTTATTAAATTAGTTTGTATAGCAAGGTCACAAGCTCAAAAAAAAAAAAACCAAGATCACTACGTGACAATCTACCAAGTGAAAACAATGGCTCCTACTAGTTGAACTTTAACTAAGAATCTTTTCTTAGCTTCTAGACTGGATTTACACTAACTATGCACTACTAGCAACAACAACAAAAATGAACAAGGGCAAGCTTATTATTCCTAAGGACAAATCTCACACAACTATAGTGTGCAAAACTTGTAAATTAGACTCCATGAAAAAGTTCAACTACTTTTTGTTTCTTGAGAAAATAGGTTTATCTTAATATACTTTGTAGTATTTTTTTTTAAGCCACGTAATACAGAGATCCCACTATGAGCTATATAACATTTGGGTTTGCACGTGATTTTGTAAGATCTCATGGCAATGCTTGATCATCACTTGGTGCTAAACTTTCTTTTGTCGATACTAGGAAATCAACTTACTTTAATAGTGCAAAAAGAAATACAATGTCATGTTATAAAGTAAGAATACATGTTCCAATGCTATATGTGCATGTTCCAAACATGTACGAATCTTTAATTTCCACTCGATGTACAGTAGATTGAATTTATATATCATTATTTACTTAAAATCTAAACATTTAAGATTTCGACTTGTAAATTTTTTTGGGTATGCCACACAATTTTGTTATATGCCTCATCAAATGGTACCAATTTTCTTTTTGATAATAAAATGACAACCATTTACTTGATACTAAAATATATTAAGGACATTGTCAATGTATTGTGTCATATCTACTGCACTCATTGCCAAAAGTGAAAATGGCACATACTTGAGAATTGTGATTGCATGTTTCTTTCTATTGATTTGAGAAAATATATTTTGAGCGGTTGCATGGTATTGCATGCCAAGTTTTGAACATAGATACACATGAATCAATAAAAAGAATAGATATATAGTTAATTTTTGGAATTGGGAAAACATTGTAGAGTCCAAAGTGCAAGAAATGATTGCGACAAAATCTTACTTTGGAAAAGCATGTGGTGATTACCTTATCTAAAAGAAATTGTTTGGTTATCATTTTAAACACACATCTTTAGAGAATAACAAGTAGTTTTGTTTTTTTTTGAGAAAATGAGGTGATAAAAACTATTTACTTGTTTTGCTAAGGAAATGGCCCATAATTTATTTTGCGGCCTTGGAATTGGCCAGTTATGGAAATTGAAATAGCCAACAAAGATGTGCTAGAATTTCACCATGTAGTGCGATAATTTTTACTAATATATAGATTGCCCAGTGTGTTTTCAGGGAACCGGTTTGTCAAAGGAGCCCTAGTCTTGAATGCCTACAGAAAGTCAATTCGGAAAGAACTAGCAAAGAAATTTTTTTGTTAAAAAATGGGACCGAAAAATGTTGGGCCAATGCCAAAAAATCACCCTAACAATAAAATATGGGCAAATTCTCGGCACTAAGCAGATAATGCGGGCCAAGCCAGTTGCCCAACAACATGAAATGACAACGCAATGGCAAAACTGTGTGCGCTAACTGAGAAATTCAGGGAGAAGCCAAATACAACGCTATCCAACAAGAAAAATGGAATCCACTACAAAAATAGGGGTTGACAAAGGTCTTACCTAAAAAATTGAATAATAAATGAGGAATGGCCCTTACAAGCTAAAAACCCTAGAAAAGAACTGCCAATTGCCTTTGGAGACTTGACCATCTCGGCTAGCTTGGGTGTATCCAAAGCCGAACCTTAAATGCCCCACTCTCCCACTCTCTCAACATTTACTATGGAGGCCACTTGGAGTACTTTTCCAATGGGGAGTGGACAATTGGCAAGAAGGGCAAGAGGAGTGGCAAACCATCAGTGTGAAGGGAGACCATTGGGGTTTGGGTATAAATCATGCAAAATGCTTCACATGTGTGGATGTAACACCTGATCAGCCCTATGTACTATACCAACACCCTCCAATCCTTCTAACCATTACAAAAAACGAAATGCCAATAGCAATCATCAAGCAAATTGTAGAGCAAAACTAGTCATAAAGGAAGATCTCAAATTTACTCATAATTAAATAACAAATCCATCTGGTGCAGCAACTAATGAAGATGATATGATGTCTCAGCATGCCACTTCAAGGACTCTCTGGCTTTCTCGAACAAATTGTCATAGGCTGGAAGGGTAAGAAATTCAGAAGGAAGACGATGGTAGAGTGTTAGATCCTCTATTCATGTTGAAATCTGAACTATATTATCGCTCTCATGGGAACAAACCTCCGCATGACAACTAACTCCATCTCTTTGATGCTAGATTGACTAGATCTTGGATTCAAGTTAGGCAAGGAAAGAAACCCACTACAATTTTGGCACCGTTGTCGGGGAGCTATGCCAATTTTTTAGTTTGCAGCATGTTTGGTTGATGGTTAGCTTGCATTAGGCATCTTGTCGTGGCATGAATAGTATTAAATTTGCATTTTAGGGTTAGTTTGGGATTGATTTTGCTTGATTTGAGCGGATTTGCTTGTTTGAAATCTAATCTGATTATTAAACAGGGAATTCTATTCAGATCACCAATTTTAAGATCCATTTGGATCTGAGATATCAGAGAAAATAACAAAAATCGGTCAAATCTGTCAAATTTGGTCAAAAAGAGACAAAAAGCGTCATCAAAGCTCAGAACTTTTTACCCTCTTTTAGTAAACCTTTGCCGAGTTGCAGACACCTTCGGCTTTGTTTACAAAACCTTCAGTTTGAAGGGAAAAGATTAATTCCCAGCAGATTTCCAGAAACATCAAAAAAACCCACCAAAAAACATCCAAAATTATCAAAACCCTAAAAAATACAGAAAAAGAACCTTCGCCCGATTTACTATGCTTAGATGTGATTCAAATCTATCTACTGCCAGGTCGACAAAGAATAATATCAAAAATAGAAAGGGTTTCAGAGGATCAGTTGTCATATTGTCATATTTTTGTCAAAAAAGTCACTTTTTGCAAAATTATCAGTATTACTCTTGATGCTTTGCCAGAACCTTCGTTGAGTTTCCAGAACATTTTATTTATAGAAAAATATTTTTTTTGAGTTCGGCAAAGATTCATCTTGATCATATCACAAAAAATCTTGATCTTAACCCTCGCCAGATTACAGAAACTGTATTTCGTTGTGTCAGAAACCTTCGTCCGATTTTCCATAGTTTTATCTGTGTCAGATCTTCCATCTGAGAAGTCGGCTAAGGTTATTTTTCAAGAAATTGTCAAAAAAATGTTCAGAGATTTTTTTTTTTCCCAAAATAGCACTGTTGAACCTTCGCCGAGCCAACCTTCGCCAATCCTATTTTTAGTTTCTAATTTTCCAGATCAAGTCTGTCAAAATTTGGATCAAATCTAATATATTTCTAGAATTGGATTTTGAGACATTTATCATTTTTGAGAAGTATCGATTGATCGAATTTCAAAAAAATTTTCATCATATAGAATCATATTCTTGAAAAGTGGAATAGAGCTAGCAGATCTAATCTGAGATAGTTTTTTTGGAAAAATCTATATCCAATCTCATTATCGATTTGATCTAAATTTGCAAAGATGGTTACCCCTGAAGCTGCTCCTGGAGGTGCTCCACAGGAGGTCAATCCAATTATTGTTAGAAGAGCACCCCGATTGGATCTACCCAAATATAATGGATTAACATATCCAGTTAGATTTCTTCAGATCTATGCTGAATCATGTGAGGTCTATGGTGAGATTTATCCTCAAGATAAACTTAAACTATTTCCTATGGCCTTAATAGGCACAACACAAGATTGGTATTATAACCAAGATGAAACTGAGCGTACAGATTGGGAGGTTGTTAAACGAGCCCTTATCACATGGTTCAAACCGCGAAAGTTTATGGAAGACCCTTTCCTACGTTTAAGTAAAATTAAAATGGGAAATTGGGAAATGGTTCGAGATTACATTGAAAGGGTGAAACGTCTTAGATCTGAATGTGAACTTGAGCTGATTAATGAAAATGCCATGATTATGTGGTTTTTGTCAGGTCTACCTAAACGGATCAGACGTGAGCTGAAACGCCATAATGAGTACGCACTTTTGCAAAATGCTATGGATGATGCAATTTGGGAGGAGGATGAAGATTCGGATGATGAGCCAAATGTCAGTATGTTGCCTTATGCATCAACGAATGTCAATGCTATTGCAGAAATGATGCTCAATGCGTTCGAGAAACTTGGGAAGACCCAGCAGAAACAGATGGAAAAGTTGCAGTTGCAATTTGATGAGAAGGTCAAAGCATTGGAAAATTTCCACGGAGAAGCGAACAAGAAACCTGAGAAGTTTACAAAGACTTGTTCTACCAGAGAAAATACTGGTGTTCTATTTGTACAGAAAATCACACAGTGAACAAGTGTCCTCAATTGAAAAAACGAATGGAAATCAATGTTTGCCATCTGTGTAATTCACCTGACCATGAGACTGCTTTTTGCAACTTCAACCCTTGGATAATTCAGCAACGGTATGTCCAGATGGTATATCGAGAACCACAGTATGGAGGAAATCCAGCAGCAAGACTATGACAATCTACTCTTGGATACCCGGAATGTCTAGCTTTGCCTACCAAAACACTCTATCCTCCTGCCAATTTGATGGAACCAGAACCTTACGAAAGTGCTGAGCAATGGATCTATGGTAATGATCAGGAAGGTGGATCTTCAGAACAGTATGCCATTTATGCTGCCGCTCAACAACAAGCCTCGAGAAATTGGACCAGAGCACCACTTGGATGCTTTGCATGTGGAGAAAATCACAGAGTTGCAGAATGTCCAAATAAAAAAAAAATTGTACCATTCTATCGTGATTGTGGATATGGGCATTGCTATAAAGACTGTCTAGTAAGACCGAAGCCACCACCAGCTGCAGCACCTGTAGATTTGATAACAATCAAGCAAGGATCAGTAGCTCAAAATAAATCAAGTGCAGTCTTGATGGTGGTCACCAAAGCGCAAAAGTTAGCTCAAGAAGAACCAGTAGTGGATCTAGTACCTGCTGATTCTATACCATTGAACGATACACCAACAACATCAGGAGTCTATCCAAATCTTAATGCAGAAAAATGAAGATATCAGGATATGAGATAGTGGATTAAACATTTGTAAGAAGAAGAGGACTTAAAGCTGTTAAAGTACCAACTGAAGTTTGGTCTTCACCATTGCAGCCTCCAAGAAATTTACGTACAGATATGAATTATCAATTACATCATCACGAAGAACTCTTCAAGATGACTGAACCGGAAGCACCGCATACAGAATTACTCATGAACATTTGGTCTAACAAGATCAATATTTCACTGGGAGAGTTCCTAAAGTTGGTCCCAAAAGCAAAAGAAGTCTTAGCGCAAAAGTTAGCTCAAGAGAAACCAGAAGTCCATCAGGAGCCGCATTTTGTGCTGGATTTGAAGAATCTAACGATGTACTCCATGTTGGAGCCACTTGGGAAAGTGAACAAAAGAATATCACTCTGCCGATACAACATAGACAATTTTCTAAAGAAGCAACTGTGATAGATGGCGGTTCAGGAGTAAACCTAATTTTACAAACCTATGTACAAAATGGGGCCTTACAAAGATTAAGTATGCTACTTTTGCTATTAAGCTAGCTGATCAAACGACAGTTTGTCCACGAGGAATGGTAAAAGATATACCTGTCAAGATTGCAGGAGTATAGTTCGTCATTACTTTCGTCGTGATGGACTTACGAGAAGCACCAAATGTCTACCGAGTTCTAATAGGACATCCATGGTTACGAGTTGTGCAAGTAATTCATAAATGGGGTACCGGAAAAATCACTTTTGAAAATCGTGAATATGCTGTTAAAGTTGATCCTACGACTTGGGATATCAAACCAGTGGTTCAAAAAGTGGATGACGATTCATCAACAGATCACACTTGTGATCGACCAAAGAAAAAATTGGGAGTTCACTACGATTCTCAAACGGATACTGTCAATTGGAGCAAAGCTCTTGCAACAATTGATTGTACAGCAAGATATATGTGTCAACAAGATATTCAATCAGAGTTGAGCGAGATTTCATTATTAGATCGAACATTGGATACGCCAATCACATTTTCACTAAATGTGCTGAATGTAGCCTGAATATCAACGGAAGCTATACAAGATCCAACTGAGGATGATCTCATACCAGTGAGCCATGCCTTAACTTATGATGGCAATGCAGAACTTACGGATGAACAGATTCTACACCATATGGATCCGTGTGAAAGTACTGTACTTTAAGACCATAAATGGATCAACAAAAGATCCACAAGAGTGATTGGATGCTTGCTTAACAATCTATCAAAAAACTAGACACAAAAAAGTTGATCTAGATTGGCAATTTGACAAACAACAAGCATTAACAATCAAAAGCATTGATAAACATCAAAATCCGAGCCCACACATGTGTACTACAGGCTGTAGTACGGCCTTCAACCTGAGAAACAAGTAGAAATTGATTTGGTTTTATTTGGATCACAAAAACTCAATGTACATAGTGAACTAGCTTGAGATTGCCAATGAGCTCCAAAAATTTTCTTTTTTTCTCACTATGGAGAGAGGGAATACATAGCAAACTCGACTTCCTTCTTAAAGTTAGGTGGATTTCCAGCATGTAATAAGGAAGTTAAATCACTCTCCTTGACCTAAAATGAAACCCTAGTCTATTTCCTAGAGTTATGCTTGGTAGGTAGCTAGTTGGTCAAATTTTCACCTTAAACTTAGGTGTAGGTCCTATAAAGTAGGGATGACCACCAAATAGACATGACCAACTCTCTTCACTTGACCTAACCTACATTAGGATGGGTTTCCCATGTGGCATCATGGCCTCACATGTGTGGGACCCACTTGTGTACACAATTTACACTATTCTACATGGTTTTTTTTATCAAGCTAGATTTGCCAATTTTTGGCAATTCTTCACAATCCGACCAGATTTGGAGTGCGTAATGTTCCTGATGAACCAACAATAAAATCACCCAAAGTAGTTATATTGAAAGGAGACAGGATCACAGGTTCGATGACGAAGAAACAAGCTAAGCAACATTATAATACGGTCCTGAAATGGGAAAATCTTCCTCAAAAGATCGATTCAAAGGAAGTGCCACCTCTATTGGATAAAGGCAAAGGAAAAGTCAAGAATGATTCTTCAAATCAGATTTCCAGCAATACATCATCGTCTAGGAAGTCTTCACCTGTGAAGAAAGATTTATCATCCCAAAAGTCATCAGCTCCACGATCAATTCCTGCTAAGAAGACTAACGAAGATCCAAGACAAGTCCTTTCGAAAAAGAACAAGCAAATGTAGTCCAGCATGATATGTCAGAGCATTTTAAACGTTATACACTGGATGATGTGGTTATCATGTTACCTAAAGCACATCGTGAACCTGAAGAATACATGCCGGAATCTAAAGAGGTTTATGATGGCCCAGCTAGGATGCAGCCAATGAATCTTGCTGAACCAAGAGAACCGAAAAAGGTTGTACAAGTGGGATCACAACTTACTCCTGAACAGTATCAAGCACTCCGTTTGTTACTTATTAAGTATCAAGATTTCTTTGCATGGACTTATCAAAATTTGAAGGGTATTTTGACATCAGTGATTGAACATACCATACCTTTAGTACCTGATGCAGTACCAAAGGTTACAAAGTTCTATCGCTGTAATCCTAATGTGGAAGATCTGATAAAGAAAGAACTTCAGAGATTGTTTGACGTCGATTTCATTTATGAGATTGAGCATACCGAATGGATTTCAACAATTGTCATTGTTCCTAAGAAAAATGAGAAATTGCGAATCTGTGTGAATCTCAAAGCATTGAATTAAGTGACACGGAAGGATCACTTTCCGTTACCTTTTACTGAAAGCATTTTGGATCGCCTTGCTGGAACGGAAGCTTATAGTTTCCTGGATGGATTTAGTGGTTACAACCAGGTTAAGATTGCACCTGCCGATCACCACAAAACTACTTTTGCAACAGAATAGGGCACCTATGCTTACAAAGTAATGCCGTTTGGACTTTGTAATGCACCAAGTTCATTCCAAAGAGTAATGCAATTTGTCTTCAAGATTATCTGCAGAAATTTCTTGAAATTTACTTGGACGACTTGGGAGTTCATAGTACAGATACAGACCACCTGGATCGATTGGAGAAAGTATTTGAAAGATGCCGCAAATATCAGATTTCTCTAAATCCAGAAAAATGCCAGATATGGATTTCGCACGGAGTTGTGCTTGGACATGTGATATCAAGACATGGTATTGCCACCACCAGCAACAATTCGAGGAGTTTATGTGTTTATGGGTCATGCGAACTACTATCGAATTTTTATTATCTTCTTTGCAGATTTAGCACGACCTATATACAAACTAACTATTGTTCCTATTTGGATAGTAGAGGCGTTAGAAGCCTTTGAAAAATTAAAAAAAACATTATCTTCAGCAACAATACTACGTTCTCCAGATTGGACATTAGAGTTTCATGTTCATACGGATGCCTCAAAATACGCCATTGGATCAGTTTTGACGCAGCCAGGTGACTATAAGAAGGATTATCCTATACGATTTGCAAGCAGACAACTTACAGATTCAGAGAAGAATTATCCAACAACAGAACGTAAAGCACTAGCCATGATTTTTTCTATTTGGAAATTTCGTCACTACCTCATGGGAATGCACTTTGCATTTTATACGGATCATCAACCGTTACTTTACTTGGTAAATAAGACGTGTAATATTGGACGTATTGCAAGATGGTTATTATTATTGACTGAATTTGACTTTCGAATTGTGGTCAGAAAGGAGAAGCAACATTATCTAGCCGATCACGTTTTGCGAATTGAATCTGCACCATTTAATACTGAAGTGGATGATGAATTGCTAGATGACGCGTTGTTCTATATTGAAGCAATACCTGAGTGGGCAGCAGATATTGTTGAGTACCTAATGCTAGGACAACCGAAATGACTCTTTGACAATACAGAAAAAACAATTGATTCATAAGGCTCAACTTTATCAATTAATTGCAGGGCAATTGTATCGTCATGGATCAGATAATATTTTACGAAGATGTGTTTTATCGCATGAAGTACCAGATTTAATCATGTTTTCACATGATGGCATGGGTGGAGGACACTTCTCTACAGATATTAGTGTTCACAAACTTTTACAATCTGGATGTTGGTGGCCTATGCTTCATAAAGACACAGAAAATTTTATTCAGACATGTGATGTCTGCCAGCGAGCACGACGGCCTACTCGACAGAATTATGAATCCTTACATCCGGTTTTATCACAAGCACCGTTTGAAAAATGGGGACTTGATTATGTTGGTCCTATTCATCCTGTTGCACAAGGATCTCAGGCCCGATACATTATTGTCGCAACTGATTATATGACCAAGTGGGTTGAAGCCAAAGCTGTCAAAGTGGCTGATACAAAATCTACGGCCAAGTTTCTATATGAAAATATTATAATTAGATTTGGATGTCTGATCGAAATTGTCAGTGATCAGGGTACACACTTTGTTAATCAAACAATAAAGTGTTTACTGGAAGATTTTTTTGCTATACACAGATTTAGTACTCCCTATTATCCCAGAGAGAATGGCCAAGCTAAATCTTCCAATAAGATTCTCTGCACCATTATGACAAAGACAGTTGAAGCGAGTCGGTCTGATTGAGAACATAAACTGTATGCAGCATTATGGGCATTCAGAACCGCTTACAAAAATAGTACAAATCAAACACCTTTTCAACTGGTTTATGGTCAAGATGTTGTTATGCCAATCGATTTTTTAATCCCATCTTTACGCATAGCAGCAACGGAATGATTAAATGATGATATGTCTTTACAACTTCGTCATGAAGCATTGCACAAATTATGTGAAACCTGATTGATGGCCGTTCATGCCTTAGCAGTAGAGAAAGCCCGTCGCAAGGCATGGCACGATCGTTGATGGCACAAAAAAGATCTGAAAGCATGAGATCTTGCATTGATGTACAAAACCAAGCTGATCAAGGGTAAGTTGAAGTTTACTGGTGAAGGCCTGTATAAAGTGAAAGAAATCTTGAACTATGGCGCAGTAATTCTTGAGCACTTGGATGGAAAACGATTTTCAGCAGCCTGCTCCGCCACTTCAGCAAACCTAATCTCAATGGGTTTTTTAATTTATTTGTTTTTCAATTTTTTGTTTTCAGTATTTAATTTGCTGACTTTTTTTTAAAATAGACAGTTACAAAAAAAAAAATAAGAAAAAAAAATAAGGAAAGACTGATGAGCAAAAGTCAGGAAGTCATCAGCATAGGAAAAGGAAGCACATAATTTTTTATGGAAAATACCTTAGAAAATCATTGTTTTGGACAGATTTGGCAAATACAATATCATAAACTTTCGCTAAGCTCTCAGACTATACATCCACCCTTGATTTATCTAAATTGAGGTGGGCGAAGGTTAGAGAAAATTCAATTTTTGAGTCAGACGAATGTTCAGTGATATGCCATTTTGAGAACCTTCGCCGAGCATCATAACCTCATTATGAACCTTCGCCGACCTGCTAGATGATCTTAAAATGTCAAAATTAGGTTGTCCATAGGTTCAGATTGTGAAAAAATGCATTTATGACATTACCTGGGCGAAGGACCCTCCTGGGCGAAGGTTCATCCTTTGCCAACCTTGGAAAACGTTCGCCTGATAGGTTTAGATCCCTAGAAACCTTCGCCCATTTTTTTATAGCCTATTTTCACAATACTACACATGCCTACAAATTTTTGTTCAGAACTGATCAGCCAAACTACTATTCAGTGTAATGGACCCACCAAATTCACCTATAAGTTGGTTGAATTCAATTCATTCCTCACTTGTGCTAGCGAAGCTCTTGCGAATTTTCTTGCGACCAAAGGCTTCCAAATTTCCTGCATTGCCTTCTGATACACTTTCACGCGTTTATAATTTCTTTCTGATCATCATGTCTTCTACCGATACTTCCCAGTCTCTGCGCTATACTATCCATTGTGATGTCCCATTTGCAACGGACATCATGATTCTTCCTAGCACAAGCATGGTCACTCAGTGGATGACCCTTGCGGAGCCTCTACTCACTGCAATGGGTATTCATGAGAGAGCCTTTTCGGGATGCATAAATATGGATTTCATCACTCTTGCCTTCAGTACGTGGAAGGAAGAGAAATCCAGGTTTTATATCACCTTCCAGGGAGCCACACACAAGGTGCGCGTCACTGAGGCTGCACTTGCAGCTATAGGAATCTCATCCAGTACGCAAGCCTCACCCAATCACAAGCACGCCAAACAGGCCATCAAGCCATACATTGACCTCACCAACAATCTACACTGGACCAATGATGGCTACCTTCTGGAAGCCATCACTGAGCCTTCCATCCACGCAGCTTCCCAGCTGTTGAATCATTTCCTGATGGTTGTCAACCTCAGGAAAGACCACATCACATCTCAAATCCTTCACATGATAGTGGAGTCCCACACCAAGTTGGCCAAAGCTCCACTTGAGCCATATAACTAGTTCAAGACTGTTTCACGTGAGCTCAAGTGAGCTATTAAGGCCAATACTAAGCAGCAGTTTGCCGCTGGATCTCTATTGTCCCTCTAAGCCACTTCTCACCTAGAAAACAGAATCCATGGCTTCCACCTGGCTTCTGTGCTTTCGGATTACGAAGAAGCACCGGCCGAGTCATCTCATCAGGCCTCAAGTTCTCATAGTCGTCGTCGTCCACACAGCGAGATCGTAATTCCTGACTCACCTTCCGCGTCACGACGTCGCACTAGGCATACCTCGTCAACTGCGCTTCCACCCCCTGCTGTTGTTCGCACTGAACTTCCCATTCCCCTCGCCTCTGCTCCCATACAAGGACAGTCTGTGACTATTGGGCCTACCATTCCCATCACAGCTGCCCAGGCCGCCTCACCCCCGCACACCGAAGCACCCTCACCCAACACACAGTTCTTCATGGATGAAATCTTTGAAATGCCCTAGAGCCCAGCGCCCTTTCAACCCCAATCCCTTGTAAGAGAATTCGGACATATCCATGAATCTACTGTTGGTGTCGAAGATGCCAATTAGCAACCACACACACAAGGTAGCCCAGCCACACTTCGGGTCGACACAGCTGTAAAGTCACCAAAGTAGTTCGATGCCACGGTGCCTGAAGGGTTTGAAGAAGAGGATACTTTTGACTTTGGCACCTATTCCACGCCTACCAAGGACAGTACCATCAGTTTCTCCTACTGCTGCCACCTTCATGACCATAGATTTTGGTGATGCTCTAGGGTTAGTTTCAAGCCTTGGGCAAGTGATCCAATCTGCGCTAGATAAGAAGAAGGAAATGGAGCAGAGGATCTCTGATCTAGGATCCGAAAACACTCTGATCAGCCAGAAAATTGTCCAGCTGGATCGAGAGTTAAAGATAGCCAAACAACATGAAGATAAGGTTGAAAGCAAAAAGAAATTGGCCCAGCAACAAGTTGATCGCTTGGAAACCTACATCAGCTCCCTACAAAACACCTTGACAACTGCACATGATCAGGTAGATAAGACAGCGCAAGATGCCAAGCAACAGGTGCAGGGGCAATTACAGATGGCTAAAAAAGATTGCACACGGCTTCAAGGTGAATTGGATGCGACCACCCTTGAGGGTGATGCCTATTTGCAAACACAAATACCCGATCATCCGGTCACACCGATGAAGATTGCGTATTTATTCAAGAAAGTGAAAACATACAAAGTGGCCCTTTAGGGATTCCAAGGTTGCTTTGATAGGTTCAAAGCACCAGCTTCAACCGAGTTGGCAAAGGCAAAAGAGACCATCACCGCCTATGAAAAAGCAGCCGCTCAAGTGTTGGAAGCCGGACCACAAATTCCCATTCCGGTCATGCCGCAATTCTCCCCTTTGCGCCAAGAAGCTATACAAATGGATATAGAGATTGATTCGAGCATGGACCGGGGGGAGCTCTAGATCTAGCAGATCGACCGCCAACCATACCGGCAATACAAGCGAGTCCATCCTCATCAAGGACAAGCCATTTATTCAGAAGGCCCATCAACATCGAGGACTAGATCCAGACCTTCTTAAAGCAACATACGCATGAGTCCTCATAAAGATTTGCTATGGACAAAGATTTGGGATTGGCTATGGACAAAATCACCATCCACACACCCAATTGGCCAATCATCCATCAGTCTTACAACTGGAACATTTCAGTGGACTTCCACCGTGCCTTACAAGCATATTAGAGAGAGTATGTCCACTCTCCGGATCCAACGGTGCGACAATCGACAATCTTTGCTAAAGATCTAACTCTGTTGGCGTCAGTGGCAACCAAATGGGATGATTGTCTTCCTACCCTGGCATTTGATCCAAATAAGTCGATGGCCTCAGAGCAAATCAAAGATCAGTTGCCGATTGTTCTACTGTATTTCCGCGCAGCTATGATGGGAGGCTCTTGGGAATCCCGCTTCACCTCATGGACAACTTCCAAGTGGATTGCCGGAGACCACCATTGTTTTCTGTCACACAACTTGGATTTCAATACTGCACGCCTTGACTTTATGGAGAAGGTGCAGTATCATTTAATAAAAGTCCCCAATAACTGCATATTGCAGGTGTCATGGGACCGCCACCAGTTTTGGTGGGGGATACTGTTGGAGGGTTTGCGGATCCCAAAACCCTAGTTAATAAGTGAGAGGGATTTGGCACCCTGCATGTGTAAGTCCAACCCGATGACCACATAGTTATTTGATTGATTAGTTAAAAGTTAATAAAGGACTTTAGGCCTTTTTGCGGGACTTTTAATGTCGCAGGGCCTAAATGTCAAGTTAGTGAATAAAGTTGGGTTTCCCTCCAATTTTAATGGTCCTCACACTTTTTTAAATTTGAATAAAAAGAGAGGAAAGATTGGACCAATAGGATTCAAAGGCCAGGGTCCTCCTCTCTACTATAAAAAGGACCAACTCGAGTTGCTCCTGATGTTCATTTCCTCATTTCAATAAAGCAGATTGGTTTTCTTTAAAAATGGATTGATAAATGTCCTTGCTCTTCCTCTCTTCTCCTCCATTTCTCATGCTTTCTTTGGATTTTGCTAATTGTTGGATCTGATCATTATTGGGATTGCTATTTCTTATGCTTTTTGTGAGAGAGAATGGGAGAGAGAGAAGAGTAAGTTTCTATCATTGTTGTGGATTTAGGGTTAATGGAAGTAGGGTTAATGGATGTTAGTGTTAGATCCTCCATTCATGTTGAAATCTGAACTATACTATCGCTGTCATGGGAACGAACCTCCGCGTGACAACTAACTCCGTCTCTTTGATGCTATATTGACTAGATCTTGGATTCAGGTTTGGCAAGGAAAGAAACCCACTACATGGTGGCAGTGGAGGTGGAAGTGAGGGTTACTGGTGAGACTGGTACAACAACGGACACTAGAACTTATCTCCACTCCCTCATCCACAAGATCGCCTTCATCGAAGTATGAGTGTCTACATCGATGAAGTCGTTTTTCTTCAAAGCATAGGAGTCTTCAACTTTCTCTTCAAGCTTTAGGCTTTCCTGGACTTCCAATATTATTTGAGTTGCTTGATCTTCTGTCGTTTCTTGATCAGGTTCAGTTCTCTTGTCTCTTCTGCAATTTATTCGTGAGTGGAATCAGCTACAATTGTGTCTTCTACATGTGTAATTGCAGACAGCTCCTTTCTCCCTCCCTTAAATAGTTGTTTGTGGATGGATGGACGCCACAGAGTCAAGTGTCAGCTGGCCACGAGGGAGTAATGTAACTTGAAATGGTCCCGATGGTGATTGGGATCTGGAGCGTCGTGCAGGTGATTGCAGCACCTGAAGGGACCCGCATGGTGATTGGATTGTAGAACTTTGAGTAGGCGATTCCACGGGTGTTTGCTGGGTGTCCATGATCTGAATCTAAGGTGAGGAGCCAACAAGTGATGTCCTTTGTCATCTAGAGGCTGCCTTCCTCTTCATCCTCATTGTCTTCATTGTTGGAGGGAACATCTTCGTACCCAACCATCTGCTTTTTTCGCTTTTTGGGAGTCAGCTTCCTTGACTTTGCTTGTGGGGTATCTGACTCCATTTCTTATTCAGAAGGTGGTTTGTTGGCAGTCATTTTATCCTTGACTTCTTTGTTGGTGGTGTGGTATCAGCAAGGTGAGAGACTTGTGGGGATGATTTGTCATGTCTTTTCTTGGTGCGACTCTCCTGAACTACCGCAGGTTGTCTTGAAGGTCTGGTTGAGATTGTGGATGGTCTATAGCCTCGGCTAGCGGCAACATCTATGGGAGCCAATGCCAACTTCAAGTCGATGGAGGATTGACTTCGAGCTAGATCAAAAAGGATGTAGCCCAATGATGTGACTGGGGCTCTCTTTTGGATGGCAGTGTTAAGCTGTCGGGAGATGAATCTGGCCCAATTGTACATGTTCTATCGGCCCTCGTAGGATTCTCCCAGCATGGAAAAAATCTATAGGGAGATCCTCAACAGATGTGCCTTTCATGTATAAGTGTACTTAGTGAGTGAGGTAAGCACACACAGCTCCCAGTTTCTTGCACTTGATGGCTTCGAGGAGAATGTCATCCTTGTTCTTCTACTTGTCGATTGAAGTGTCAAGGAATTGGATGTATGGCTGCTACAACATGTTGGTTAGCTTCAATGGCTTCTCCTTATGGTGACTGGGGAAGCCAAAATTGGTGAGGTTGCTACCAACCAAGTAGACATATATCTGAAAATTTTGTAAATTGATACAAAACGTGAGCTGTTTCTCATCGAAATTCTCATAAGCTTGAAACATCAAGTACAGACTCTGGTGACCTTTCCATGGAGTACATTCAATCAACTTAAAAAGTGTCTCAGCTTGTGTGTGCCACTGGATCATAGTGCGTCATCTTCACATAGAATGAGTTTGAGTGTTTGAGGCATATGTGATACCTCATCATTGTGGTCTGAATCCGATTTGGCCACTTTGAATTTTTTTTTATCTTTTTTGGGCTTTCTATGCAGTGGCGTCACATGGTAAGTCGTCAGATGCAAGAAAGAAGGACATCGTCGGATGCAAAAGACAAAAAATGTAAAGTGGGATGCAAATGACAATGCGCTAAGGCAAAAAACTTGTGTAATCTAGAAAAAACAATGTAGAAATGGAAAAATACACAAGCGAAAAGTTGTGGAAAAGTGGAAGTTTTAGAAGTTGGAAATGTGGTAGGGTTTCCGAGTATGTAGATGAATGCGTGTGTGGAAGTGATGGAGGATGGAATAATGAAAGAGTGATTGGGAGTGGTCAGAAATTCAAAGTAATGAGTCAGTAAACTGTTGATTACTTCATTAAGGAAGTGAGAATCTTGATCACTGACAAGCTCTATTGGACAGCCAAATTGAGTGATAATGTTTTCATAAAGGAAGCGTGCTACAGATTTTGCATGTTGCTCTAGCCTCTATCCATTTTGTTGTATAATCAGTGGCAATCAAGATATATCGTGACTGTGTACCACGTGCTGCTGGACTAATAGGTCCAACAAAATCAATATCCCATTTGTGTAATGCGTCACTTTCAAGTATTGGAGGAAGGAGATTGTGGTCGGCTTTTTTGGTATTCTTTGCACACTGACAAATGTCGCAAACTTTTACATAAACATGAGTGTCTTTGAATAGAATTGGACACCAAAATCCTTCCAGAAGAATTGCCCGAGCAATAACATTAGAGGAGAAATGTCCACCCTTAATACCCTTGTGTGTCAAGACAATAATCTATCAGACTTCATACTCATGTGCGCGCAACGATGTGTAATACCGCCAACACCTAGCTTATATAATTGTCCCACAATAAGATGATATGGCAAATATTTTATGATAAGTTTTATTTTTTGCGGTGTCGTCAACTGAGGATCTATTTCTCCAGTGGCTATATATCTTGTGATATCATCTGTCCATAACGGTATCACATCTATATAAAATAGACACGCATCTGGTTCTCATCATTTATTGGCTCATATGCTTCCGCATTGGGTAACCATGAAAGATGATCAGCCAAAAAATGTTGTGAACCCTTTCGAATAACAACTCGAAAGTTGAATTCTAAACGAATCAACAGCCATCGTGCAATTCGTCCTGTTTTGCATGGTTTATTCAACAGGTAAAGAAGAGCATAATGGTCAGTATAGAAAACAAAAAGCTGGCTTAGCAAATATAGTCGAAATTGTTGAACAACATAGACCATTGCTAATGTTTTTTTGTCTGTAGTGGAATAATTAACCTCAGCTAGAACCAGCTGACGGATTGGAAAATCCTTTTTGAATTCTCCAGGTTGCATTAGAATAGTACCAATGGCATACTTACCAGTGTCTGTATGCACATGGAACTCCTTATTATAATCGAGCACACAAAGAATGGGTGCGGTGACTAAACCTAGTTTGAGATCTTCGAAGGCTTTAACCATGTCTTCTGTCCACCTTGGATCCATGATGATTTGATATACTAACCGCGTTTTATCAGTGTAGTGTATTATAAAAATACGATAATAACTCATGTGGCCCCAAAAGACATAAATTTCTTTCACTGTACCGGGTAGGGGCATTTCAAGAATCACTCTTATCTTTTCGGAATTAGTGGCTATACCATTTTGAGACATGATATGACCCAGTACCACACCATGGGTAATCCAGATTTGGCACTTTTCGGGATTCAATGAAATTTCAAACTTTCAACAATGAATGAACACTTCTTCAAGGGCATCGAGATACTTATTTCCAAAAGAATGCACACCGAGATCATCGAGATAAATCCCTAGATTCTTATGTAACAGATTCTTGAAAGCTCGTTGCATCACCCTTTGAAATGTGGATGGGGCATTGCACAGACCGAATGGCATCACTTGATACATGAAGGTGCCAAACTCTGTAACAAATGCCATTTTGAAACGATCCTCGAGAGCAATTTGGACTAAGAAATATCCACTAAAATCATCCAAAAAGCTAAAGGCATCTGCTTCTGCCACATCTTTGAGGATTTGTGTGGTCAAAGGTAATGAAAAGTGATCTTTCTCTCTTTGATCATTAAGTTTCTTCAAATTCATGCCGATACGGACTTTACCATTTTTTTTGGTACCACCACAATTGGCAATACCCAACTGGTGTGCGCGATTTCATAAATGAAACCAACATCGAGAGGCTTTTGAATATCTTCTCGCAATAGGTAGGATTGGTGCGATATGGTTTTGCTCTCACAAGTATGGCACCATCCAATAATGGGATTGTATGCAATGCAACGTCAGGAGGAACTCCCTTAATTTCTTTATAGCTCCAGGCAAATACATCTCTGTATTTGCGCAAAAACTTTTCCAAATCCCGTAGTTGGGTTGGATTCAGTTGGGCTCCTACATGCACAATACGATCGATGTTTTCATCATCATCCTTTAGATTGAGAGGTATGGTCTTTGCCAGAACCTCAAAAGAAGTTGATGGTGGTTGAGGTTCCCATTTTGGCTTTACCATACTGATGATGACATCATCAATCGTATAATCCTTAAAGTGTTGGGGAACATCATATAGTGGATCATCAACTACCTTGGGTGGGATGTTAGGAATGTCCTCTACAGGTTTGCTGGTAGATGATGAAGCCTGCTGACTAGGATTTTTTTGGTTTTGTATCAAAGATTTGATTGGCCCATTTCAGCTTTTCATGCATTTCGAATTACTTATCAGTCAATCATACATCAACCTTTGATTTGTTTTGTAGCATGCACGATATTTGTGGATTTGTAGTAGTAGGCATGCATGGATATTTTTGTAGTTTTTCATGAGCTAAGTCTTCGTCAATGATGTTCAAAATTTCATCATTTGTACATCCCATTGATAATATTCACGCCAAACCCACTATCGAGAATGGCTTGCACAGATGGATAAGATTTGTAGTGCACTAGTAAAGTGATGAAGTAACAACACCTATATGAAGTAAGCTCATGTCTACATTATGAACCACTTCAACATTTTTTTAATGTCTCAACTCATCTGGAACATCAGGCTGCTAGGAGCTTGCAGTATGGCATCCCATAGGGGTTTGGAAAACTTTACGTCGTGTAGAAGGGCATAGTGATTTGAGCTTGTAAGAGATCGGAGAGTACCTCTATTCCTCGTGGTAGTTGGCCTTGCGTAGGTAACTAGGCAGATGGCGGAGTAGAAATCCTAGCTTCAGCTCTATCAAACTCATCTCAAAGTTGATAGTATTGCTTTTGAGCTTCTATAGGGTCAGGGCGCTCATGTGACAGCAAGCAACGGCTCTTCAAATACCCTACATGCTAGAACTGTCTTTTTGGTTTGGTTAGGGCAATCTTTATAGCAATGTCGTTTGATATAATCAGCACATTCAGCTACAAATTTATATCGAAGTTTACATTCACTTTGAAAGTGAGTGGTTTCTTTGCATACAAAACATCTCTTTTGAAGTGCTGAAGGGAAAATGGCATAACCATTTTGGTCGACTTGTGTAGGTTGTTCCTCCGGATAATATGACTCATTGAAATAGGAGGTAGATGTCTCATCTATGTATGTGGTGGGAGTACCTTCATCATAAGTAGGTTCATAGGCTGGAGTGTCATAAGAGGTATTCTGCACTACATCGGCTTGTACGTGGTGTCGGTTCTATTGGTTTGGCCTGTTGGGTTGAGTAGATCCTCTTGGACTTGGAAGTGCCAAGCATTGTTGTTGAACATGTGGGTGTTGTCTAGGCAATTCTTGGACTTGGACTGGATTCATATAACATGGGTTATATGGTGCTTGTGGTTGTCCGCATGGTGCATATTGTTGTGGTCTAGAATATTGCATGTTGTGTGCATTGAACCTACAACTTGATGTGGTATGAGTGGTCGTATCACAAAGTATACAGTGCTACGTTTCGTAAAGTTGATGTAATGGACACTCATTACCGAGATGTGCGCCACGACATTGTGGGCACCAGGTATCTTCTTGCCTATGGATAGCGTTACTAGATGGCAATTGCCTTGGCAACTGACTCTGAATAGACTTTAAGAATTACTGAAACTGTTGGTTAATATGTTGTTGATTCATCAACTCAAATTGAGATTTCCAGACTTGGTCTGAGTCTCAGGGCTCACTTGGACGATTATAAAGAAAAACACAGTGAGCTCTTTTCTCTTTCTGGTCCTCATCATCAGACCCTTCATCTTCTTCACGAATGGCATCGGACATAACGGATTTAAGAGCAAAATACTATTCGCTAGGTTTAAGCTCTTTCCATATGCATCTTGGAAGGCCAATTATAAACCATATGATCAATATTTTATCAGTTGTTGTTCCTGGACTTGACTTTTGAGACGCTTGAAGCGCTCGATATAGTCACGTACGCGTTCATCTTTTCTGATTTTTATACTACTAAGGCATACAAAGGGGCTTTCTTTGAGTCTAAAAGGTTGGAAGCATTTAATAAAAGACTCTTTCAGCTCTAACCAATCTTGTCTATCATCATGATCAAGGTTAAAGAACCACTCTCGTGTTTTATCTACTATGGTCATTGAAAACAGTTGGACTTTTGCATTGTCGGTATATTCCCCATATACTTCGCATGCATTCTCAAAGATTTGTAAGAATCTATGAGGGTCCACATTACTGTCAAACTTTGGAAATTTCAATCGGGGTGTTCATTTGTCAGATCGTGCATATGGTGAGCATGTTGAACAGGTTGATCATCAGGATTATCAGATTGATTAGGTCTCCCTCTGGATGGTCCAAGATCTTGATTTACCTAAGATCTAAGACGATAGGGCTTGTTCTCATTATTTGGATGATTACTAGGTGTAAACTCATCCATAACTTCTTTTGGTAAGTTGGCCATGAGAACTGATTGGAGTCAACTCTGATTTGATTCAACTCTTTTTTGTTTTTGTTTTTTTTTAATGTGTGATTGACAGTACCTTAGAATATAATTATATTCTCAATAGAAATTCTATAAAATATGGTCTGTGAACTTGTCGGATGCAATTTTAGTAACAGTGTCGGATCGAAAAGTGTAGGGACTATGTCGGATGCAACTGTGTAGGGACAGTGTCAGATGCAACTGTGTAAGGACAGTGTCGGATGCAACTGTGTAAGGACAGTATCAGATGGAAAAGTGTAGGGACTGTGTCAAATGCAACTGTGTAGGGACAGTGTCGGATGCAACTGTATAAGGACAGTGTCAGATGCAACTATGTAAGGACAGTGTTGGATCCAATTGTGTAAGGATAGTGTCGGATGCAACTATGTAAAGACAGTGACGGATGCAATTGTAGAGACAGTGTCAAATGCAATTGTATAAGGACATTGTCAGATGCAACTATGTACGGATAGTGTCGGATGCAACGTCAGATGGAATATTGTCGAACAAGATTTATGGACTGGTTGTTGGATGGGAATTCGTCGGATGCAATCGTCGGACAAATTTTTTTTTTAACAAATCATTGGATGCAATCGTCCCCAAACAGAATTTTTAAATAGGTTGTTGGATGCACGTTGGATGGAATTTTTACTACGTTGTCGGGTGCAAATGTCGGATACAACCAACAGTTCTTCCTCTTCTAGAAAAAAAATGGAGGAATCGATGGAGAGTGGTGGGGCGGTGGTTTACTAGAACCGTGTGCGGTTGGTTGTTGATCAAATGGAGATGCCATGTTCAATGTGTGCTGGTGGAAAAAAAAACAAATGCAAAAATGCATGCAGGAAAACAGAATCACAAAGAATTGAAAAATAAATCGTTTGATACGCTTCATGAGCGAGAGCGAAGAAGATTATCAGGATCAGAGACACCAATGTTTGTTGGCTCTGTGCAAGACAATGTTTCTTCAGAATCTCTACATTTGCTAAATACTCTGACTCTTTTCCTACTGACAATCTAGCAGATTCCAGTTAACCTATAGCCGACATGGCCTTCTTTTCTTCTCAACTCTACTAGTTGTAGTGCAATGGTGATGTACCTGTCTGTACTTGATCCTACTAAAATGGATGTTCAACTTCAATCTGGATCTATCAGAATTCAAATGCCTATGTTCTACAGTCTATTTCAGATATTTCTTTGGTACTTACGTATTGTAGATTATTACTAATCTAAACTAAACAAGAACAGAAAATGGGATTGAAACTAATCCTACTGAAATCAACAAAATCAACAACACTGAATTTAACTAAGAACCACAAATCCTACAAAGTGCTTATTACAAATATCACTCAACATTTGTAAGAAGAACTCCTTAGGGAGTCAAGCACAAAGCAGCATCAGATTAGAATCACAATGATCTACCACCAAGCCCTGCACATCTACTTGATTCTAAACACAAAACCAAACCTGAAGAGGAAGAATCAACAACAATCACATTCATACATCAGTACCCAAACTCAATGCATGAAAATGGAACACAGATGGAAATGCAATAGAAGAATATTCGAATTTCAGCTCAATAACATTTCTTCATTACAATATCACATGCTTGAAAACTCGTGGAGGAGGCCTCTATGTATACCCATGAGCTGGTAAATCCAATTCTAACATAATCTGGATTCCACCGCTCACAAATGAGTGAACCCCATTCTATAAAGATTTGGGTTCCACCTCTTACATGATAATAGGAGGCCTCTTTATTTAATAACATAACTCAAGTTGAGAGAGTCTAGATTACTAGCTCCCACATGGTTTTCCATCTTTCGGTAATTACCATGGGGCTCACAAATTGTACATTTTAGTCTAGCACTAATAATTCTCGTGCTCTCAGACTCGACTCTCAACTTCATCTCTGCTAGAAGCCCTTTTGAGTGGAGAGGTTCTACATCAACACCTCGGGGCATGGCATCAGCTAACATTTCCATTCAAATGTGCATCTTGCAAGGGTGAAGAACATTGGAAAGTCTACTTTATTTGAATCCTTCTTGGGTAGTATTAGTAGAAATGATTGACTTGTTTCTTATCTTTAAGATTGATGGTGTTTAGTACTTTGTATCACAAGACAATAAAGTTGGATGCTTCCAAATAATTAAAATATCATTTTCTAACTTCTTTATGCATTTGTCTGCACAACTTGACATTCACATGAATCTACCTTATTCTAGTCACATCAGATGTCACTAGTGCTTAACCACAAGTAAATGTGATTCCTGAGAAGTTGAAATGTTCCTTCCGATAGTTGGGACATTCAAAAATTCAAAAAAACATGGACTATGGCATTTTATACATATGGCATCTACCATCTCCATCTCCAAGGTCAATGAGAGCAACTATTTAGCACCATTTCTAGCTCTATTATTGTCACTGTGCTCTTTTCTACTATTTTTTTATTATTTATGAATAAGCTTTATCATCTTCATGTGGATCTTCCACCAAAGTATGCTCTGCTTAGAACAAAAAAATTCAAAAGAATATAAACTATCAACTTCTTATATGATTCATTACAGGGAGGAAAAGCTAAAACATTTAGATTTATGGTCATTAGGAACATTGTATCCTATTGATCCATACACATTGCAACATCCCGATTTTAATTCAGTAACTCAACTTATAATCTATGTGTCATGAAAAAAATGATCTTTTATATTACTGTGAGAATTGAAAGGCTATGGTAATGCACATTCACTGCAAAAAATATATGTTTTAGAAGAGGAATTTAAGAAATATCAAAGGAGTGTCAAAAAAAATCTATGAAGTTGAAAATTTGTTTGGAGGAAAATGAGATCCTCAAGAAGGAAAATCAAATGTTACAGTCTTCTTCACATTTGCTAAATAAAAAGGCAAAAAGTAACAAGAGAAAGAGATTGATAACAAGAGATATTTGTGATCTTTCATCCAAAGGAGGTTACCAAAGAAGGAGAATTTGTGCCTTCAAGTAAGTTCTAGCTTAATTTTATTAATATTGATTGAACTTTTTTATTCATTGCACTCACTAGTTCTATCAATTATTTATTACCACTTCTTCGAAGTTTAGCAATCAGTACAATGTGTCCAAATCTTTGATGACTATTTTATGAACATGACATTTGCTATGCAGATTGGTTGCCGAAGATCATTTGACCAATGAGATTTCCATTGGGAAATCATTAGGTTCTATTTTGAGTATTCATCCAACAAGAAGGCATATCAAATCCCTCTACCTCAAAGACAATTGAGAGTAGAGAGGTCACTTTTTTTTACGATAAAAAATTCAACTTGGATGAGAGGCCGAGATCAAGTCATCTCAAAGTGTATCACCTATTATCTCTCTTGAAGACAATCATGAAGAGATGAGGCCGAGATTTGAGGAGGAGTCACCTCGAGTTTCTCACCTAAAGATCATTGAGAAAAAGATTTGAGCCCAAGAGACTCTCATATGTTGACAAAGGTAAGCAAGTGGATCTTGATTCCACTAACTATGCATATTTCATATCACATGAAGAGCCAAGTGATATCCAAGATGCACTCAATTCAAAAGAGTGGTTTGAAGCAATGAAGCAAGAATATGATGCATTGATCACCAATAACACATGGGAGCTTGTGGATCCTCCATCCAACAAGCACATTATTGGATGCAAATGGGTATTTTGAACCAAGTATAATCAAGATGGCACAATCAACAAATATAAGACAAGATTATGTGCAAAAGGATTTGCTCAAATCCATGGACTTGATTATGAAGAAACCTTTACACCCATGGCAAAGATGGTGACAATAAGGATTATTATATCTCTTGCTACCTATTTCAAGTGGAAGATGTTCCAATTGGATGTCTTCAATGCCTTTCTAAATGGTTATCTTGAGGAGGAGATTTATATGGAACAACCTCAAGGATTCATCAAGGATGAGTATAAAGTTTGCTTGCTATTCAAAAGTCTTTATGAACTTAAGCAAGCACCAAGATCTTGGTATGCTAGACTTAATTCATCTTTGTCTCACTAGGATTCATTCTTAGTGACTATGATCCTTCCTTGTATATAAAGTTTTATGCTAGTGATATTGTCATTCTTCTAATTTATGTTGATGATATTATCCTAAGTGAAACTTGTATCAATTTAGTTGAAGAAACTAAAGTTGCACTTGGAAATGAATTCAAGATGCAAGATCTTGGATAATTACACTACATCTTAGGCCTAGAGATTGACTTTTGTAATGATCAAGCTTTTTATGTCAATCTAAGTATGCTCTTTCTATGTTAAGAAAATCTATTATGATAGATTGTAAGAGCATAGATACTCCCATGGGAGCAAGTTGTAAAAGACCCTAATCGGGATGAAAAGATCTTTCAAGGACATCACCCTTTTTAGGAGTCTTATTGGCTCCTTAATATGGCTTACCATAACTAGGCCTGATTTGAGTTTTAGTGTTCATAAATTGAGCCAATCAATGCAAAGCCTCTACAATTTATCATTGGAAAATGGCCAAAAGGATACGAAAGTACATATTTTCAACTTATGACTATGGTTTGTTTTACAAGGTAAAGATGTCTCAATCATTGGCTATTCAGACTCGGATTTTGCTAATGATAAAGTGGATCGAAAGACTACAAATGCATATGTGATATATCTTGGTGAAAATGTAATATCTTGGCTTTCCAAAAAGCAAGATACCATATCTCTCTCATCATGTGAAGCCAAATACAAAGCACTTACTACTACAACAAAAGAAGTGCTATGGATCAAAAGACTACTTTTGGAGCTAAAGACTATCAAGGAAGTTGATCTACCAATGATCAAGTGTGATAATATTTCGGCACAAGCTCTTGCCAACAATCCAATATTCCATGTAAGGAGCAAGCACATCGAAGTTGCACACCATTTCGTGAGAGAGAAGCTCATTGGAGGAGAGATCTATTTGGAACATATTGACACATCTTGATGTATTGCCGATTACTCACCAAACATTTGAGCAAAAGTTCCTTCATCAAGTATAGGTCCAACCTTGGATTAATTCCAAGATCAATGTTCAAGTCAAATAGATAACTTTTTAGGAGTGTTGAAAATAAAAAAGCCATCTATCTTGACTTTTGGTTTTTGATGGAATTTACACCATACATGTAGATTTACAACTTGAAAAAGCCAAATTTGGCCTAGGAGAAACTCAAGCCATTTCACATGCATAAAGTCTAGTTTGTCAAATGTCACATGCAAAGAAAACTTAAGACTTGTATTGGAACATGCATGAACATTTGTACATTTGTATTTCAAAATATGACAAATTTAGAAAGTTAGTAGGAGTAGTTGCATATCTCAACATGCAAACTTGTAGGTGTCAAGTTTTAGATAGATAGTACACTTAGAAGTTAAAAAATGTGATTGGAGGCTAGTGTTACCTCGAGCTAGATATGTATGTGGGATCTCTCACAAATTTTGATGATGAATCAAGCATAGATGCTATTTTCTTGTCAATTTGGATTTTCTATTTATAAGCTTGAATTGCCATTCTCTCTCTAACCTGAGTAGGAGGTTTTTTTCATACATGTGAAAGCAATCATAATTTGATTATTAGCATTCTATATTGTGATCTAGCCATAGAATCTAGAGATAGATTGTGATTTTCACTCTTCAATTGATCTATGTGCTAACACAAAGCTAAATATCATTCACGCATTGAAAGTACATCCCACACGTGTGAACTTGCTGGAATTTTGTCACCTTCCAGTTTTGTATATGGCCAGAAAGCAATCATGCCTGTGGAATTCCATGTTCCATCCCTATGAGTAGCATATAATCTGGAGCTAAATAATCAACAGATTCTAGCTAATAGATTATTCCATCTAGAAAAACTTTGTGAAACACGTCCACAAACGTTGACAGAAGGCATGGCATGATTGACATCTTTGTTGTTGAGAATATACCCAAACTTGAGCATACAACTTATATGTCAAGTAGTTGGCATGTTGTTAAATTGTATGTCAAGATTAGACGTGATGTTAAATTTGAAAGTTATCTTTGACCAGAAATATTATGTTTTGAGTTTCAACAGACCTTTTTCTTATAGCGAGTAAGTTGCATTGCAACATGAAAAAGCTCAGTTTGATGGAAAATATAATTTTTCAAAATTGGTACGAGACAGATTTTGTAAGTATGCCCACCTTGCCAAGATGTGACTACCTTGGTGTTAACCACAGAAGCTTCACACCATCAATTTGAAGAGATCAATAATTTGGTTGATATTTTCAAGATTAGGATGAAACATACTATTTGTTTTTTGGAGTGAAAAAATGCATTTTTGTAGTAGATGGGGTTTGGGATGCAAACTAGAGTGGCTACTTGAAGATCAATTCAGATTGTTAAGACACATCAATTTTTGTAATGAGTGCAGCTGCCGAAATGGTTTTGCTGTTTGTTGCTTTTTGCTTGAGGTATAGTTTCTAACTGCAATGTAACATAAAAACTATTATATTGTGTGAAAATTGTCAACATTTCCTAGCTAGTTTGAGGCCTAAATTGGCTAAAATTGTAAATAGTTTTGGTTCTGGAGTTTCACACGTGTGAACCAGGCCACAATGTTTTTATTTACTGTATTTTTTCAGTATGATGAAGTGTCAAACTTCATACCCTTCAAAATGAGACCATTTTGATGTATTTTGGTCATATAAGCCATTTTTAGCTATTTTTCCTATATAGGGAATATCTAGGGTCAAGTACCTTCTAGAGAGAGGAGAGAGAGTCATCTTCCTCATCCATAAATAGTAGGGAAGTCGTGGAGAACAGGTTGGAGAAACCTTTTGTATGCTTCATTGAGATCAATAGATCATTGTCATTGTTTCTTCCTCCATTGAGAGCATTGTTGTGTGTATTGTCTTCAAGCTATTGTGTATGATCTTAGGTGCTTTCCAAAAGTGATAGGCTGATGTATTATGGACTGTATAATGCTATTTTGGGCCGCACTTGATGTTTATGGAAGTTTCCATTTGTGATAAATGCTTTTTGATCAAGTTCTTTGCATTCTAGGTAGCATAGAATGTGTTGCCAATTCCTAGCTTATGTAGTTTGGAGTGCAAGCATTCAAGCCAATGATATTGGAGTTTAGATCCACTTAGGATCTGTATTTTTCACATGGTATCAGAGCTGGTTGGCTTCTATTTACAGTAAGTATTCCATTTTTGGTGATATTTGGATGTTTGATCAAGTTCTAGCATGATTTTGCATTGCTTTGTTGATCAAATCTTACTAACCTTTGTTTTGTGAGTTGAACTTGTGGATCAAAAGCATATTTCAGGTCTATTGAAGATCAGAGGCTGAAAAGAAACTATTTTGGATCAGATCATAACACCTAATCATTTGTGATTGTGAGGCTTGTGCATATTCAATACTAACAATGTTCTTTTCAATCCTATTGTTGACAATCTCCATTCTTGGATGAACACTCTCCTTAAGTGGATGAAACTTCTCCTTAAGTGGATGACAAATGCTCTTTTGAGTGAGTTGTAATTCTCCTAAAGGCTGAGCAAAGCTCCCATTTGGATGAAAGATCCCCTTTTTTGGGTGAACATATTGTAAGCTCCATTGTGAAGAGCATATTGTAAAGATTGTCATCAATTTTGGCATAATTTTTGGTGTACTTTGTTGAGCATGTAAGTAACTCTCCTTATGTAATTTGATTGGAGCATTTGCTGGAAGGTGTTAACCATTATGCAAGTGTGTTTTCAGGTTCTTAAGAGGTTGAGGAACATTCTCATGTGAAGTGATCTTAGATCTACATCTAAACACCAAGATTTGACAAGATAGTGAAGCTAGTCTTGTGATTCACTAAGTGTGCTCATTCATTCACCTCTAAATCTTGTATTTATCACTTGCTGGAGTTTATAAACTTTTAGAAGTGTGGTTTACATGTGGTTTTACAGGTTGAATCAATATCTTAGTGTGTTGATCATATGTTGATCAAGTTTGTTCATTACTAGGTAATCTTGGCATCCTAGTTTTGGGTATTTTCTAAGAATGCAAGTAACTCTTCACACCATAACTTGATTTGGTCACTTGCTGGAAAGTTTGAGAGCTTAAGCAAGAGTGTGTTCAGGTTGGTTTGATTTTGTAATCCATTATTAGTGTTTGCAAAGTGTTTCATGTGTTTCAATCTTCCTTTCTATGCTTGGAAACCATCTAGGTTCAAGATAGAAGTGTTTTAGGGTCCTAAATCTTCATAGATCTCTTTATCTATCATTTGTTGAGAGAAAAGTGAGTGCTAAGTGCTTTAGGACAAAACCTAAAAGTTGAAGAAACATTAGAATCATGGCTTCCAATGGTGGGATCATGCTAGAGTCTAGTGAAAGGTTGAGTTCATCAAACTACTCTACTTGGAAAGTGAGGATGGAGTCCTTACTTGAGTTGAATGAACTCATGGACATAGTTGCAGAAATTGAAGAGAGACCTCTCACACTTCAAGAGCAACAAAGGTTTGATAAGAAGGCCAAAAGGGCTCTTCATATCATTAAAATGAATGTTACAAATGAACTTCTCAAGGAAGTTGGAAAGTGTCAAAGTGCAAGTGAGGCATGGAATGCCTTAAAGAAGCTCTTTGAATCAAAGTCCACATCTAGGGTATTGACCCTAAGGAGACAAATATTTTCTAGTAGGCAAAGAGAGGGTGAAAGTGCTCATGCATTTATCTTGAGAGTTAAGTCCCTAAGTGATGATTTAGCATGCATTGATGAGAACATAAAAGATGGTGAAATAGTCCAAGTTATGTTGAATGGTTTGCTAAATGAACATGCTAACCTTGTGCAAAGTTTTGCCATTCAAAGAGTCTTGCCAAGTGTGGTTGACTTGCAAGAAATCTTATTAGCTGAAGAACATAGGTTGCAATCAAAGCTTGATGGTGCATCCTTGCAAGGTGGAGGTGAAGAGGCTTTCTTCACAAAAGGCAAATTCAAGGGCAAAGGTAAAGGCAAAGGGAAATGGTCCAAAGGTGGTAACTTTGATCATGATGATCACTCTTCCTCTTCCTCTTCTACTAAGAACAATAAGTCAAAGTTCAAGTGCTTTTATTGTGGGATAAAAGGTCATTTTGCAAATGAATGTTATAAGAAGAAAAGAGAGCAAGGAGAGAGGCAAGGAAATCTTACAATAGATGAGGAAGAACATAACACATGTGAATCACTTGTTATGACTTCAAGTTTGTTAGCCAACATAGATGATAATGATCCTTGGTGGATTGATAGTGGAGCCTCATCTCACATGACAAGACATAAGGAATACTTTACATCCTTATTGTCTTATGAGGGAGAAGGTAACATCATCTACACTGCAAATGATGGTCAATGTGACATCAAAGGCATAGGCACTATTCCTATTTCCCTTTCAACAAATAGGAAAGCAAATCTTGAAAATGTTTTGTACATTCCTTCAATCACTAAGAATTTGCTTAGTGTAAGTCAAATGATTGACAAAGGACTTGATGTGGAGTTCATTGGAGATGCATGTTTGATAAGTAAATGTGGATCCTTGATTGCTCAAGGTAGGAGGCATGGTAAACTTTTCAAGCTTGATGCATGTGTGATCTCTAATCATGAAGGATGTATGGCTAGGGAGCAATTGACAAACCAAGAAGTTTGGCACAAGAGGTTGGGCCATCCCAACTTCAAATCTTTGGAGGTAATGGCAAAGAAAGAGCTTGTTCTTGGTCTCCCTAAAAGTCTTGTTGCAAACAATAGTGTTTGTGAACATTGTGCCTTGTCCAAATCTCATAGACTTGCTTATTCTAGATCTACTTCTAGATCTAAAGAAGCTTTTCAACTTGTGCATTCTGATATTCATTCTTCTAGTACAACTAGCAATGGTGGGGCAAAGATGTATGCAACTTTCATTGATGACTTTAGTAGGTATACTTGGATCTATCTTCTTAAAAGTAAGGATGAAGTGTTTGCTGCATTTGTCAAGTTCAAGAATGAAATGGAAAACCAATTCAATACAAAGATCAAATGCTTAAGATCTGATAATGGAGGGGAATACACCTCAAATAGGTTCAAAGACTTTTGTATAGCACATGGTATTAAGAGGGAGATGTCTAGTCCTAGGACTCCACAACAGAATGGAGTGGCCGAGAGGAAGAATAGAACCCTTTGTGAATGTGCCAAGGCAATGAGACTACATGCTAATCTTGCTAAGTCTTTTTGGGGGGAAGCTTTAGCATGTGCTAACTATCTATGTAATAGATGGACAAGTGCTTCCTTGGATGGTAAAACTCCTCATGAGGTTCTTTATGGTAGAAGGCCGAGTGTCAAGCATTGTAGGATCTTTGGATGTACATGTTTTGTCAATATCACACTTGATGATAGAACTAAAGAAGATCCTTCATCAAAGAAGGGTGTGTTTGTTGGCTATAGTGAAGTAAGCAAGGCTTACAAAGTGTACATTCCTTCTACAAAGAAAGTTGTCATAAGTAGGGATGTCATCTTTCATGAAGAGAATGTTTCCAATGTTGTTGATGTTGATGTTGATGTGCCTACTAATCATCATGATGTGCAAGATGTCTTGGATGAAGATGGAGATGCCACTCCAAAGCAAACTTCAAGGAAGACTCAAAGGCAAAGGGCTAAGCCATCAAGGCTAACCTATGATGAAAAAGGAAAGCAAGTGGTGGACAACTCTAACTTTGCTTTTCTTACCTCTTTTGATGAACCAACTTGTGTAGGTGAAGCAATTCAAAAGAAGGAATGGATCCAAGCCATGGATCATGAGCATCAAGCACTCATCAAAAGCAACACATGGAGGTTGGTAAAGCTTCCAAAGGACAAGAAGGCAATTGGTTGTAAGTGGATCTTCAAGATCAAGACAAATCAAGATGGATCAATCAACAAGTACAAGGCAAGGTTGGTGGCAAAGGGGTATGCTCAAGAATATGGTATTGACTATGATGAGACCTTTGCACCCGTGGCAAAGATGGTAACTATTCGAATCCTAATCTCTCTTGCAACTCTTTATGATTGGGATATGTGGCAAATGGATGTTACTAATGCCTTCTTGAATGGTGATCTTGAAGAAGATATTTACATGGAGCAACCCGAGGGCTATGTTTCACATGATGAGCCTAATCATGTGTGCTATCTCCAAAAGATTTTGTATGGGCTAAAGCAAGCACCAAGGAGTTGGTATGCTAAGCTCAATTCCTTCTTACTTTCTCAAAACTTTGTTATGAGTGAGTATGATCATTCTCTCTACTTTAGATTGAATGAAAATGATATCACTTTACTTTTGATCTATGTTGATGACATTATCTTAAGTGGTGGTAACAATCTAGATATAGATGAAATCAAGATGGCACTCAAAAGAGAGTTTGAAATTCAAGATCTTGGTAAACTTCATTATATCTTAGGAATAGAGATTATTAGAACTTCTAAATCTACATTCATATGTCAAGAAAAGTATGTTAACTCTATTCTAAAAAGGTTTCATATGGAAGATTGTAAAGTTGTTTCTACTCCTATGGAATCAAATGTAAAGCTAACTACAAGAAGTAATGAAAGATCCTTCAAGGACATTACTCTCTATAGAAAGCTAATAGGATCTCTTATATGGTTAACCATCACAAGACCTGATCTAAGCTTTGTGGTTGGTAAACTAAGTCAATTTATGCAAGATCCTAGTGAGGCTCATTGGAAGCTAGGAAAGAGAGTACTTAGATACATCTCGGGATCTAGAGATTTTGGCATCTTGTATGGAGGTACTACACCTAACCTTTGTGGATTTTCAGATTCAGATTTTGCAGGTGATCAAATGGATAAGAAGTCAACAAGTGCCTTTGCAATCTATCTTGGAGATGGAGTGGTCTCATGGCTATCAAAGAAGCAACCAACTATCTCTCTATCTTCCACCGAAGCCGAGTACAAGGCATTAACAACATGCACCAAGGAGATTCTTTGGATCAAGAGGATGTTATTGGATCTTCACTTGCTGGAACCAGAGAAGACTCCAATCATACTTTGTGATAACCTTTCAGCCCAAAGCTTGGCAAGCAATCCTGTTTTTCATGCAAGGAGCAAGCACATTGAGATTGCTCACCATTTTGTGAGAGATCAAGTCATTGCCAAAGAGGTGGAGCTTCAACATGTCTCTTCAAAGGAGTGTGTGGCTGATATCTTCACCAAACCATTGGGAAAGGACCTATATTTAATGCATAGATCTAATCTTGGAATGTGCTCAAAGACTATGTTGAAACTAGCATCCAATGTTGAAGAGGGAGTGTGAAAATTGTCAACATTTCCTAGCTAGTTTGAGGCCTAAATTGGCTAAAATTGTAAATAGTTTTGGTTCTGGAGTTTCACACGTGTGAACCAGGCCACAATGTTTTTATTTACTGTATTTTTTCAGTATGATGAAGTGTCAAACTTCATACCCTTCAAAATGAGACCATTTTGATGTATTTTGGTCATATAAGCCATTTTTAGCTATTTTTCCTATATAGGGAATATCTAGGGTCAAGTACCTTCTAGAGAGAGGAGAGAGAGTCATCTTCCTCATCCATAAATAGTAGGGAAGTCGTGGAGAACAGGTTGGAGAAACCTTTTGTATGCTTCATTGAGATCAATAGATCATTGTCATTGTTTCTTCCTCCATTGAGAGCATTGTTGTGTGTATTGTCTTCAAGCTATTGTGTATGATCTTAGGTGCTTTCCAAAAGTGATAGGCTGATGTATTATGGATTGTATAATGCTATTTTGGGCCGCACTTGATGTTTATGGAAGTTTCCATTTGTGATAAATGCTTTTTGATCAAGTTCTTTGCATTCTAGGTAGCATAGAATGTGTTGCCAATTCCTAGCTTATGTAGTTTGGAGTGCAAGCATTCAAGCCAATGATCTTGGAGTTTAGATCCACTTAGGATCTGTATTTTTCACATATTGGTGCTGATTACCGTAAACTCTTTGAACATGTTATTGGCATAAGAAACTAGATAATGCATGTCAAGGTTTTTCTTATAGTTTTGACTAGGATTGAACATGCTCTGCAGTGCACATACAAAAGTTTGCTTTTTTCATTGTATAGATTGAATCTGTTGTTGTTTTTTTTTATTTTTTTTGGGCTTGACATGGTGTTGATTTCATGCATCATGCTGCTCATTGCTAACCCTATTCATGACCAAGGAAAGAAACCTATGTAAGCATGGTACTGGTCGTGCTATTGCTGTTCCATTTATTTTTCCATGAGCTATTGTTTTTTATCATAGCTCTCTTTTAATGCTAACCAACACATATGTTGCATTTGAGAATCACACATGAGCATTTCCCTCAAGTGTAGCAAATATCTTGTGGCTTCATGAACACTATCCAAGATAGGTTAACTAGTAATCATGGCTTGAATTATGACATTAGGCAGAATTATTTTGTAACCTAAGACAATCTCATCAAACCATAAGTTAACATTGCATAGTCAAGCTCTGTAACTATAAAAATGGTGCCTTACAAGTTTCTATTATTATTATCACCCTTTGATTTAAATATAGGAACTAGTAAACCTTATAGCATCTTTATCTAGAATCATTAAAGAAAACAACATTACTAAAAATCAAAGACTGTGTGCCTAACGTGAAAGTGATAGGACATGCTCTTAATCAGTTAGGAATATACAATGAAATCATTGAAAGTAAACAGTGTTCTCCAATTTTCCTCACGGTTAGGGGCACTCCTAATTCACATCTCCATCCTTCTCTAAAATCTTTGGGACACGATAGTTATATTGATACCTAGTTGTAGGCCAATAGATAGAAATCTTCAAGGCCTCTGATTCAAACCTTTAGGTGATGAATGAAGACAGCTATATTGCCTAAATTTGTCTAATGGTTGTCGCACAGCTTTTGTGTTTAGGGAGAGTCTTTCAAGTACCTGCTAGAAGATGCATTCAACAAGGAATAGGCTTTACAAACTTGTCCTATCTTAATTTGGAGGTGTCATAGTAAGTTTACATCCAATAGGACAACAGTGGTCTCGGAGGACAGTTGAAGCTGAAAAGGTGCTACACAGATGCAACACATTACAATTGTTCATTTTGAAAAAAGCATGAAACCAAAATAGGTTCTACGATACAAAGATTTTCGTATTGGAGATGGTGGGGAGGATCCCTGCAGCATAGGTGAACGCTACTCACATAACAATTTTAAGACCAAAACCATCACATTATCATTGTTCTTTTTTTTAGAAAGCATGAAACTGAAACAAGCTTACATCACAAATCTTTGCATACTGGAATGTTTTAAAGCATGAGAGTTCTATGAACAAATAGTGCATTTGGGGATACCTAGCTCTACCTCATGTGTATGTGCGTTCCCGTGACAATGTTTGAAACAAGTCTCTCTCACTTAACCTCGGTTGATGGATAAACATATTTGTGTTCTGATCTAATCCCATCACCCTCAGAAATATGAAGTATATATGTTTGCAAGCCAGATAGGATTTCCCTCCCGACAACCGTTTTTGGAAGTCAGGACAAGTGCACATTGGGTGGCTAGCTATGTGTACACTCTAACTCTGTCCACCTTCGGTTTGTACCTGAAAAATCTCATACTTGTGTTGCTCGTTTGCCTTAACTGTGGTCACGTGAGAAATCATATAAACTGCTCTTTCTATCGGCTCTCGTGCTGCAATTGACACCCCAGGCCTAAACTTGTGGCGTCGCACCCCGCTTTCAGTGGCATGTGACTCTGTATGGGTGCCTAGTGTTGAGAAACCCATACCCTCTAGATTGTGGCCAGAAGGTTGTTGTGATTTAGTAGCACCTGCTTCAAGAGGCATTGTTTCTACTTGAAACCCTCCACGTGTAAGCATATCGGCTTCTATTTGTGTCAGATTGGTGCCAATTGCAATGGGCCAAGTATTTGGAATTTTACTCGGGATAGGGCCTATGCTCTTCTCTAGCTGCCAGGTGTGTGTGACATTGGTGTTACAAAACCACATCATTTGCTGAGTTTTGCCATTAGGTTGGGTTCTTGCATACCAGAAACATGGGGCAGGTACACTTTTTGAATAGTTTGAAATTGCAGTCCCACATTTTCCATGTTGGGGCAACCAACCCATACATTTGACACGACTACCTTGTGAAGTCCTTCTAATAGCCCAGAAGGTATTGTGTATTTCATGCTCAACAACTTTCTCTCCCCCAATCACGCATGTTCTGGATTGATTTGTAGAAGTGGCTTGTTCAAATGGTTTGGAAGATGATGGTGTGGAGCGGAGATCAATCTTTTCAGGCCGGCCCTTATTCTTTCGCTACACACTCTCAAAGTTGAATTCTGGTCTGTGACTGCTGTTTGGCTTTACATCCACAACAATGGTTGGTCTTCTTTTTCGACATACTGTGTCCCGATCCCCATCAAGACCTCCTGGTGCATGGTGCATTGGTGTCCCGGTCACACCATTTGCGACCATCCTAAGCACCACGCGAGGCAGGGTTGAATTGCGATATGCACTTCGGTTTATTAAAGTCTCTAGGCTTGGCCCCTCTCCTAGATGCCTACCAAGAGTGTACGCATGTTGCTTTGTGCTCTAGAGCAGAGCATTGGCCATATATGAGATGCAAGCATCGTATAGCGATATAGCTTGAAAACAAACTTCGTGGTGTGTAGATTGAGGGTTTGTTCCCAGTGGAATAAATAGGATCTCTCACGATCTCATTGTCAGTGCCACCATTGTACACTACACGGACAGCTCTCCAATTCGCTTGTGCTTCATTTGCCATAAAGCCATAAAAGTCTACTTTTGCCTTTGTGGTTTTTTCAACAACAAGATTCAGTTGATTCCAGAATAGGATTTGTGATTTTTTTGTGTCTTCTTCTTTCATCTCGCATGTGGCTATTGTCAGAAGTTCTTGATGCTGAAAACCATAAGTAGATCCATAGGAGATTAGATTTTAGTGGAGATGCGGGAAAGGAATGCAAATTCTACAACAGTCTTAAATCTCACACATTACATGGGGTCATAAACATGGCATGCCATGGTTGTCCAGCCAGCCACACGTCTGGTGTGATTGAATTGTACCCATGCCTTGCTTAAGTCCCTAGTTGAGGCTCTTTGCATTTGGCGTACAAGATCCACACCAGAAGCAGGTCCCTTTGTAGACATTTTGACTTTCTTGGGGTAGCCGCTTTGTGTGTGGTAGAAGATCTCTCGTAGTATAGCCCTTCCGCCTGTCAACAAAGGTTAGATCATTGGATAGGTGCCTAACTATGCATAGATGCTACTTTTAGTTAATTTCCTACTTTCTCCCTTTACTCTACTCACCACTATACGACTCCTCTTTAACTCTACTCCTCTACACTAACATTCATTATAGTTTGGTTGAAGGGAAGGAATGGAGAAGAAGAGATTGAGAAGAGAAGAGAAAGAGAGAGAAAGAGAGTGAGGGTGGTGGTTAGCTCAAATGCTCCTTATGCTTGCTAATGGAAAAACATTCACTATGGCAAACAATAAACATGGAAATAGAAAGCAATAGAAAACACAACCAAGAGCAATAGCAAGTAGTGAATAGCAAATGAGGATGCTTCTCTTCCAAAAATGGTAGAGTTTCCTCCTTCTCATTAAGCATGGAAATAGTGTACAAATGGTGTCTTTTTATAAAATAAGGAAGTGCCCCTCAATCTTATTGGCTAATATTCACAATGATCCTAACCATTCATCTTGGACCCAACTTGATCCAAGGGTCCACAAAAAGTACATTAGAAATCACAAGATTCATGTGAGTCCCAATTTGGACCCAACTCTAAAAAGTCATCTCTAAGTTTAAAAATGAAAATGGGCCTCTAGTTTTATTTTAATTACAAGGCCCAAGTCAAGTTTATTTTATTTACAACTTCAATTGCGTGCTCATTGGGCCATGGGCTTATACACGCAGGATGCCATGCCCTCACAACACATTTTATTGGAGGATTTTATTTATTTACACTTTGTTGGGAATACCCCCAACAGGAGCCATGGCCTGAAGTAGTGTTGGTCCCTCAGCACTCTGCCGGTTTAGTAGAGCGTTCTCTTGGACCGCCTCTGGTGGATGAGATATCCCGTAACGTCCTCCATGAAGTTGAGACGGTCCAGTTTCTTCAAGTCCTTTGGCATATGGAAGGACTTGTGGACTCCTGTCAGCCATTCATGATCCACCCATGCTTGGAATCGTTTCGTCCAGGGATCTCCAAGAAATGCAGGTTGGTAATATACACGAGCGATTGGCAGCTGGTCTTCAACTTTGTCGGAAGTGAGCGCCTTATTTGGATCAAAAACTATGGAGGGAAAGAAATCATCCCATTTTGTTTCAATGCCCATTAAATATTCCAAGTCCCAGGCATAAGTGGTTGTCGCGCAGACTATGGGATCGGGACAATTGATGTAGTGACCGGTGAATGCGGAGAGAGCCCTTCTGGCGTCTACATCCGTTGTCCACCCATATTCGGATTTGATGATTGGCCAGTTGAAATTGTTGAGTGTGATCTGGTCCAGGAGGAGTGTCGCATTCCATCCATTTAGATCTTCTTGGACATGGCAGAAAATGCGCGTTCACCCGTAACTATTGCGCACTCGTCACGTAAGCCCTGATGGCCGCAGGGTCTCTCTCAAATAACTGATGTCACCACTCCAGTTGTGGTTGGAGGGCAGGTAAGGCTTGCAGTTCTTTTTCCTTGATGGTCTGAGCTGAGAATGATATCTGTCAGCCGCCTCTTGATGACTAGTGGGGATATTTGGATAAAAATTCATTGATGTTCTCCTCCACGGATTTCGGTCTTCGAAAAGCCCGGCTGGAAGATATCGTTCGTGACCCTCTAGATGATGTTGCTTGACCATGGCTGGTGGTTGCGCCTTGGCTCTGGTCTCACATCTCAGCGGCCGCATCTAGCTACCCTTGGTCTTGGCCTTCGGACCCTTGATCTGGTTGAAATCCCCCTGTTGCCTGCTGGCTCTGATCCTGGCTGGTACTAGCCTGTGCAGCGTCAAAATTAAGTGGCGGTGGAATTACCACGGGGGTGGGTTGGGCCTTCATTTTCATGTATTTCTGGCATGCCTTGAGGGCTTGCTTGGCCTGGGCGAGCTCTTGTGTTACGCTTGTCCGATACTTATTGAACTCCGCCTGGTAGCTGTTGAGGGTTTGGCTATAAATCTGCACTTGACGTCGTAGAAGATTCATCTCTGATTGGGAAAGTGACCTTGTGTCCGGTGCAGATTGAGCTAACCAGACGAGCTTCTCATCTTGTAAGGCTTTAACCTCCATCCCCAGGCGCGTGTTTTCTGCTTCCAAAAGTGTAAGTTGCACCTAGATGGGGGCAAGCCGTTGGGATGCTTCATCTTGAAGCTCTCGCACCTTTTGGAGGCCTCAGTCAGCGCTTTGGAGAGGCTTCAAATATATTTGTTTAGGCCCTCCTCTTTCTGCTACAGCTTGGCAATCTCCTGGTGCCCTGCTTGTTTGTGTTGCTGAGCCAGAATCAGCTCTTGCTGCAGCTTGGTGAGGTCTGCTCGCAATTGTGTATTACTCGTTGCCAACTGTAGTACCCTGCCTTCCAGAATAGCTTTGGCTGCTACCACATCCATGATGTATTTTCCTAGGGTTTGGTACGTCGTCGTTAGATCCGTGAGAGCAGTTGGTACACTAGCACTGGCAGGGGCTTGTGTTGTATCGGCCTCGACGACTTGTGGAATTCTGTCGTCATTGTCTTCGATCAAGTTTTCATTTGTCCTGATGCCATCTGGGGCGGTAGGGTCAACCCGATCTGGTGATGCTACAAAAACTGTTTGTACAAATGCGTCATCAGGCAGCGATTGGCTGCCCTCGGCAACCTTTGGCGAAGCGGGTGGGGTGTGAGAAACAACTATGGAAACAGGGGTGAGGACGGTTTGTCTGAACGAGAGGATGGGATGAACAGTGGGGAACTGAAGAGTGGTGTGGAGTATGGAAGAAGGTGAGGATGGAGCAGAAAGTGTCTGGCGTGGGGGTGAAAAATTGATAACTTGCATCCACGCCAGAGTGTCGAGGGACAGTTGCGAATCAGAAGGGTTGAATGTGAGAGGAGCAATGGTGGTGGTATGAGTAATGGAGGATGTGATGGTGATGGATGGAGCAGCGGACACTGGAAGAAAAGTAGGAGTGGTATCAATAGAAGAAACGTGGATGGAGACAACAGATGTGGATGGAATAGGAAGAGAGGTAGCGACAACAAAAATTGGAGTGGGGGGTTGCACGGAAGAAGAAGTGGCGGTGGTTGATGGAGTAGTTAGTGTTGTAGTGGAGACACGTCTTCGGGTAACAGGTGGAGATGTGGATGTAGAGGCAGCGCCACACATTCGTTTGCTGGCCGTTGTATTAATGACTGCAAGTTGGGAGGAGGTAGATGCTTGAGATGGTGGGTAAAGGTTAGTATGTGGCACAAGGGTAGACAGGAGAGATGAGCGTTGGAAACCACGCACTTTCACTTCGAGAAGTGCGTAGGCAGAGTTACACAACAAGGGGCCTGCTGCGATTTGCTCATGGTTGTTGGGTTTGATGGAGTTTGTTAGTTCTCGAATAAGGAAGCTATGCCAGTCGTATGGCACAAGGGCGGGGTTAGGGAACTCCAGAAAGGATTCCACTATCTGACTCAGCAGCGTAGACTGGATTCTGTTCTTGCGAAATGTTGAAATAATCAGAAAGTTATTATTCTGGGGAGAAGAAGGAGAAAAATCTTGAAGTCGTCAAAGACTGGTTCGTAAGTGGAGCTATTATTTCAACCTACAACAGATGTGCAACTGTCTGAATGACGGGTTCCATGATAGCTTCTATTAGGTAACCATTGTTAGTCTGGATGGGAATTTCTGGTGTGGTTTGGGTGATGAATGGTTTGATCAGAGCTTTGGCGTGGCGATGGGAGATGGGTTGACGATCATCAGACATAATACCAACAGTGATCATCGAGTCGGCGTTAATCCTGACCTTGTACGTGGTACCTTGGTACAGGAAGTGGAAACGAGCCTTGTCCTCGTCCCAGGTGGCGTAAGCATGAAGGGCGAGGCCCATGTTAATCTCAGAATGGAAGAGCGCCGAGTAAAAACCCATTGCTTCAAGGAGTGAGCCAGCTGTCTGCAGCCATGGTTGGATCAGAGTGTCAGAGGGTAGAGGCCAAATCTACGTGGCCTCGGGGATGTCACGCTAGATCACCTGTTTGGCGTCATAGTCTTTAGAGGATGAGGAGGCCATGTTAGCAATGATAATTAGTGGTCGAAAAAGTCGGAAGAGTAGAAAAAATGGTGGAAAATGGAAAAAGATGTGGAAACAGTAGAAAACTGAGAACAATGAGTGTTGGATGACAATGATTATAGTTCAGAGCGCAGATCGGTGTTTAATATGAGCAGATAACAACTGGTAGGAAGTTTGGTTGAAAATAGAAAACTTGGTAAATTCAGTGGAAATTTCGGCAGAGCTTCGCTAGCAAAAGTGACAAATGACTCGAATTCAGCCCTTATATAGTGGAATTTAGAGTGCGTATTAGGTGAAATTCACTTTCCCTTCCTCAGTTCCACCCAAATTTTGGCAGGCACCTTCTTCACAAAATTCTAAGACCTCAGGAAAGTCTGCGAGAGTTCAGAAGGTGATTTGACTGCCATGCGAAGGTTCTGCGAGTTCAGGCTGTCTGCGAGGGTCCAACTCTCGTAGGAAGTTATCTCTCACACAACTTGTTCCTGTGATTGCATTTTCAAGATCAGACCATGTAGGCAGGCTAACTTTACTGCTCTGATTTCATTTAGGCACCTTGCAAGAGTTGGTAAGTTGATCTTGATGCTCTACGAGGGTTCTGAAAATTTTCCTTCTGGGAACTCTCGCATACACTACAAAATGATGATTCCTCCATCAGGAACTCTCGCAGAGATTTTCATGGATGCATCTAGGTTAGATCTAGTGATTGTCCAATTTTCAAGAGCTATCTCCTAGGGGATCTCAAAAAATTATGAAAAAAATGCTCCTTTAGAGTGTTTTTTGACGAGATCTCGAGATTTTCTGATTTTTAACTTTTGTAAACTGGTAATCAGCTTCATTCAGGCTTGATCTGACTGTTGGTAGTGCTCTAGAAGTTTTGATGGATTCTTGGTAGTAGATCCCTCAGTCAATCTGATGATCTTCTTCCTTTTTTACCCTATCAGGATCTGGATCCTCCTTGGATTCTGATGGATTTTTCTGATCATGCCAGATCTAGAATCTTGATGGATTTGGCTTGATCTCCTTAGAACTAGCGGTGATGGCTGAGCAAATTAGGTTTTTGTAATGTGTCACCCCCAATTTGAATCTGTCTTATTGTGGTGGTCAGTACTTGTGCAACCGGCTACCATTGATGGGTGTGTCAAAGGGCATCCCATCAAGCTATTCTAAGTTCACGGCCCCATGATTAACAATTTTCTTGATCCTATAAGGACCTTTTCCCTTGAGTTTTAACTTCTCCTTGATCGCCTTGATTTTATACATCAGGACCAGATCTCCTGAACGAAGATCCTTCTTTTGTAATCTGCGATCATGCCAAGGTTTGTGTCTTTCCTTTTCAACTGCCAGTGCATGCACAGCTAGTAAGCGTGTTTCATAGAGCTTATGCAGAGGTTCGTGGTGTAGCTATAGAGATTTGGACTCATTAAGACATTACGCGGTGGCAATCCTTAATGAAAGAACTAAAAACTCTATTGGCATCACAGCATCCTGACCATATACCAATTGGAAGGGTGTTTGATCAGTGCTCCCTTTATATGCTGTCCTGAATGCCCACAGTGCAGCATGTAACTTGTGTTCCCAATCTGATATGCTAGCTTCAACTGTTTTCGTGAGCACGCTACACAAGATCTTATTGGATGATTCTGCTTGCCCATTACCATGCGGATAATAAGACGTACTAGTTCTGTGGATCACGAAGAATTTTTCCAACAGGACCTTGATGGTCTCGTTGATGAAATGGCTTTCGCGATCACTGACTAGTTCCACCGGGCACCCGAAACACACAATGATATTTTCATAAAAAAAAAACTTGGCAGTGGTCCTAGCATCAGCTACTCTTACTGCCTTGGCTTTGACCCATTTGGTGAGGTAGTCTGTGGCTACGATTATGTATTGAGTCTGGGAACTCCTTGCTGCAGGGTGAATTGGACCAATATAATCCAATCCCCATTTTTCGAACGGTGCTTGGGCTAAGACTGGGTGCAGTAGATCATAGTTCAATCTTGTTGGTCTCCTTGCCCTTTGGCACACATCGCACTTTTTCAAGTATTCCTCCGTGTCTTTATGAATCGTTGGCCACCAACATCCTGATTGTAGGATCTTGCGAATTGTAATGTCAGATGCAAAATGACCTCCACCCATGCCTTCATGTGAAAGCGAAATGATCTGGGTGGTCTCATGAGGAAGAATACACCACCGAAGAATTCCATCTGGACCTCTTCGATACAACTGGCCGACAATCAGCTGATAAGGTCTAGCCTTCAAAATCAGTTTCCGTTGTTCCGTCTTTGGTAATGATTTGTCTGGTTGGCCCTGCATTAGATATTCAACAATGTTGGTAGCCCATTCTGGTACTGTATCCACGTAAAATAAGACAGCATCTGCCAGTTCATCGTCGGGTTGGGTTGCAATCTCCTTTCCCTTGATTCGTGACACATGATCTGTCATGTAGTGTTGTTTTCCCTTGCGAACAACTATCCAAAAATCAACCAACAAGGATCGTAGTCTCTTGAATTGCGTGGGTGTTAACTGCTCTCCCACATACACTATCCTTTCTTCTTCTCATGGTTCCGCAAGATTCATCTGCTGTGTTCGCGCAGGTCCCTCAAAGACTTGTTCCGATGTTGCCTGACTTTGATCAAGTTCTCGTTGGGCTTGCGACATCATGATTACCACGTTGTCCAGTGTATAATTCTTGAAAGTATCAGGCATCTCATGAACTGGAGCTCGTCGAGATTCCTCTTTCAACATATTGATCTTGGACCGACTGGTCATTTTTTTATTTTCTGTCACCTATATAGAAGATGACGTTGTATCTGAGTCCAACTTGATTGACTTCAAGGAATCCAACACCTTCTTTTTGTCCTTTTTTGTCATTTTGGTGGGTTCATCCTTGTTGTCTTTCTTCGGGATTGCTGTGACATTCGCCTCATGGTTGCGAACATCAATGTCTACTGTAGCTATTGCCTCTTCGGGTAGGTCACTCCATCGGATCACCTGGTTGTAGCGTTGCTTCAACTGATTCTTCTTATTCGTAGGTGCCTTGGGTGGATCGATCCTTGAGACTTTCGCCATAGCAGACCTTTGTGGTGGTTGAGCTGGTACCTTCTTGGTTTCGTAACGATCTGGGTCCATGTGGTGTAGGACTTGTTCATCAATCAGCTCAATCTCCTTATTATAAGTTAGAGCATGTTGCCAAGGGACTAGAACATTGTCCACTGGGTTCTCAATCGGCTCCGCTGACAGCCATGCTACGTTTATCAAATTCACCCCAAATGTGATTGGTGTGTCCATAGTGTAACATTTGGGTGAAGATGTATTCAGTTCTGGATCTTATTCATATTGACATGCCTGGCAGTCAATAGTTGCTAATACATCCGTCCATCTCATGACATCCGTCTCTGAATGATAGTGACCTCCCTTGGCTGGCCTTGGGCAGTCAATCGTATGATCTGTCGTGGATGATCCGTCATCAACTTTGGGTGCAATAGGTTTCACCGCCCATGTGGTTGGATCTACCTTTACAGCCTATTCTCTGTTCTCGAAGGTGAGTTTCCTTGTACCCTAGTTGTGTACTACTTGCGCAGCTCTCAACTATGGTCTTCCCAATAAAACACAGTATGGAGATGGAGATTTGGGTATATCCATAACCACAAAAGTAATCACATACTGCATGCCTACTATCTTTACGGGAATATCAGCAACTACACCTTTTGGTTTCACACAGGATTGATCTGCTAGCTTGATGGCGAATTTGGCTCGCTTCAATCCTTGTAATTCTCATTTTTTGTACAAAGTAGTGGAGATCAGATTGACACCCGATCTTCCATCTACCACTGTCGCCTCGTCCTCATATCTCTTGTGTTTGATTGGCAAAGTGATGTTGTGTTCCTCACTTTCCCATGTTGCTCCGATGTGGAGGACGTTACTTGTTTCATCATAGCCCGCACAATAGATGGGCTCAGGCGCTACTGGCTCCTCATCCGTGTTGGCCCATTCCGCTAAAAGGCTTTTCGCTTGTGGTGCAATCCGCAGTAGTTCTCCGAGTGATAAACTAACGTGGCTTGACAGCAAGAATGTGAGCCTTTTAGTGCGTGGTTCCTCAAGCTCCACCATGTGAAAAGGTGGTTCATGTTGTTGCAACCGATCATTCTGATCAGTGCACAGTGGTGAGCCCGTTTGCGGTTCCCGTTCGACGCCGACTGGAGGTTCTGTGGGATTGTTTCATTCTTGCTCTTTTTCCTCCTCTTGTGCTTTTTGTACCCAGTGTCTTATTTTCTGGTACTGTCTTCTCTCTTTTCTCACATTTGGATATGGCGCTGAAGTTGAGGGTTGGTCGTCAGTGACCGATGGTGGTGGTGAGGGAGCCACTTCCTTCCTCTTCTGTGCTCGCATAACAGCTAACATAGGAGCGTGGTCGTGTCGACCTTTTGATGGCATCCCCGCTGAAACTGTTGATTGATGTATGGCAATGAGGTTAAGAGGTGCACTGGTTCCAGGTTTAAATGGACAATTCTTGAAACGGTGTCCATAACCGCAATCCCAGCAGGAGATTGTATATTGTCCCTTGTAGGAACATTCTGCAATTCTGTGTCCCTCGCCACATCTATAGTAGCCGTAATTTCTTCCACCTTGACGTTGAGTTTGAGCTGCATAGGCCAAAACATATTCATTTATGGCAGGATCCATAAATGGTTCATCTGGTTCGTACCACTACTGCTGCTCAGGTTGAGGTGGCATTTGCACTTCTTGTTCCACTGCTGTCAGGTTTACATGGGCCACTTGTTGATTGGCTGGCCCTGGTGGAGCAGGTAAGGCCATGTGTTGTGGTTGATTGGGTGCACCGTACCTTGGTGCCGCGTTAGGTGCCCCTCGAAAATCACTTTTTATGCTTAATCTTCACCAGATCTGCATACTAACTCTCGCAGGCTTCATCACTGATGTAATTTGACATTCTAAATCGATTGAGAGGGTCTGCGAGAGTTCTTACTGGAAGGATTTGCTAGGTCTTTACTTTTTAGTAATTTTTTTGCACTTAAATCCAATTTTCTGCTCACTGAAATCAAACTAACTCTCACAAGCTCTTCTGTGTCCTGGTCTCACTGAGATGGAACTTCAGAATCCTCTACGAGAGCCGCACAATGGCTCAATCTTGTTGAATGCTTAAACGAATTATTAACGTAGGTCAGCAGTGTCTGTCTACACTCTAGAAGATTGTAGATATGATCTAGTAGGTAGTAGCCGCCAGTTAGAATCAAATTCTATCTGAGTCTGTCAAAGAGAAGAAAGGGCGAAGCTTTTTTGGATTCGTTTCATGCATCCAATTTCGATCAGAGTTGCCCAGGAGATGAAGTCGATCCTATCCAAAGTCGGATTTCCAATTTTATTTTACCTTTCAATTCTCAACGCTGTAACCAATAATCTTGAGCTTTGGAGTACCGTGTATCCAAGTCTAGGACTACATTGAATCCTATAATCAGGACATGGGATTTTGAAAATTGAAGCCTATAGACCAAAAAATGTGTTTTTGGGAATATACATTTTTTAGGCTGATCCCATGGGAGTTTAGGTTCGCCTGTAAGCTCATCATAAGCGGGGAATTTAGCTTGCAACTCGGTGAACCTACATCTCCAGTGAATATTGAGAAAGTATAGTTGGAGAATGTACAAGTTCCAAGCTCACTTGGCAAGCTGTTACAGATCTAGAATTGTATAGATCTGACTTTTGGCTTGCACTTGGGGAATGATCTAATGGAGTTTGTACTTCCCTTGACTACAGTAGGTTAAACATATGTGAACTTACCCTCTGGTAAATGGGAAAACTCAATATAGTTGGTAGGCCAAAAGTGCAAAAAATGTGTTTTTGGGAATATAATTTTTTTAGGCCAATCCTATGGGAGTTTAGATTCTCCTGGCTCAAGTTGAGCTCATCATAAGTGGGCAATTTAGCCTGCAACTTGACAAACCTAGATCTCTAGTGAATCTTGAGAAAGTACAGTTGGGGAATGTACAAGTTCCAAGCTCACTTGGCAAGCTGGTACATATCTAAAATTGTACAGATCTGACTTTTGTCTTGCACTTTGGGAACGATCTGATAGAGTTTGTACTCCCCTTGACTACAGTACGTTAAACATATGTGAATTCACCCTTTGGTAGGTGGGGAACTTAGTATAGTTGGTAGGCCAAAAGTGCAAAAAATTAAGATTTCACACTTGTCAATGTACAACAATGGATCCTTGATATCTAAGTTCGCCCTCTGGACAGTGTACTACTTAGTTCTCTCCATGGTGAAGAAGACAAACCAAGATGAGCTAATGCTGAGGCTATGGAGCCAAGAACATCCAAAACTTTGAAACCAAGTTTTAGGAGTTGTTAGTGATGGTCTGGGTTTGCCCTCTGGAGAGTGGTTCAAGCAAGTAATGATGGCCTAAATATGAAGTGGGCAAACTTAGATAGCAAGTTTTGCCAGTCTAGTGAATGTTTTGGAGGTATTTTTTTTATTTATTCTTGGTTTTTCCTTAATTGAGTTCGCCCCTATGATATTTTACATAGAAATGTCTGCTTAATCCTTGGTAAATCGAGCAAACATGTCTATTAAGATTTTGGGCCCAAAACACTATCTGGTTTGTTGTTTGGCAGTTTGTTTCTAACTTGGCATAGACATATCTAGAAAGGCACCTTCACATCAGATTCAAATTAGAGGCTATTTTTTTCTCTGTTTTGTGGGAAAATACTAATTCAATGATAGGACCACACATCCATGTGCCCAAAACATACAAATCACAAGCAAAAGATGCATAAGAAAATTTGCAAAATAGCCACTAACAATTTGTGACCAGTCATTACAACAAAAGCAATTGAAAACAAAAGTAAAACAAGAAATGTTGGCAAGCATTTGGCTCTCCGACAACGATGCCAATGTTGTCAAGAAGAGGACGGTTCTCCATCTTCCTTCTAAGTTGTGTGTAGTCCGAGGAGTGGGCTCGATCCTAGGAGCCTTGGAGATGCTTACACAACAAGAAAGAGCAAGAACTATTTTAACTTACAAGAAATGTTGCAAATAACTACAAAACATAACCAAATAGCATTGACTCTCTCTGTCCTCCTCACACTCACACATAGGCGATATTTGTTTTTTTTGCAAAAAAGAATATCAAATTTAATCCAAAAAATTTATTTGAATCAAAATAAAGCTACAGGTGAACTTTTAAAGATTTAAAAAAACCATGAATTTTTTGACATGATATCAATAATGTCCACCATGTCGCCTACATTTAGATTTCCACAAGGCTATTGCTTACTCATATAGTATGAAGTAGCAACTTATTGACGACATAACTCTAGATTATTGGGTAGTCTATTTCTGAGTTTGACTCTCAAAATAATTAAAGTACTAAAGCATCTTTCATTTTCAATAGAGCCCAAAATAAAAGTTTGACGCAAATTTGCAAGTTTGAAATACTTTGAAATCCCCAGGTGTAATAAAGAACTTTTGTCAGGTAGCTTCCAAAGTCTTGTAATTGACCCTGACTCCATAACATTTTGCAAAATGTTACTTTGTTCACACATTGTTTCTACAAACAAAGAAGCTTGCTATATAGTAGTTCGAAATCCAAAACTCCAGAATATGTAACCCCATCCATTTCCACAACCAAAGTGACACTTCATGCATTTTAAATGGACTTGTTAGGACCTTGTTTATGACGTAATTGGGTTGTTGACATCCCATAGGGGTATTATCTTTGGTAGAGAGAACAAGCCTGCAGTAGATGGATTTTTTGAAGCATCACAAATAAAAACTTGGAAAATAGTCTTGCCTTGTAGTTGTGAATGGATCCATCTTGATTGAGCTCCAATTTAGAGATCCATTTACAACCAATGGCTTTCTGACCCATGGAAAGATCAACCAAATGTCAAGTGTGTTTTTCCATCAAAGCATGATATTCATTATCCACAACTTCACACCAAGGCTTAGATTTCAAAGCATCATCAATACAAGTGGGCTTCTCATCAAAATGAGTAAAACATGATGAGGACATACCTTCCATTTGCTGCTTACCCTCATCAATGTAAGCAAGTCTTGATGGCTCCCTCCTTGCTCTTGAAGATCTTCTTGGAGTTCTTAGTTTTGGTGATGGTGGAATATCTTGATTTTCTCCATTTTGCTCATGCCTTGGATATTCAAACTCTTGCATAATAGGTGGAATAAAGGCATCATTGTGTAGCAGATTAGTCCTTCACCAAAAAATACATCTATGCTCACCATGATTTTCTTGGTGGATGGAATGTAGATTTTATAGCCTTCACTTTGTTGACTATAACCAACTAACATGCATTTGATGGAAGTAAGATCTTCTATCATTCTTACATCAAAAGAGACATGAGAATATCAAAGATATTCAAAGATTCTAAAGTATTTTACAGTTGACTTGACACCATAGAGTACTTCATATGGTGTCTTACCACCATTAGCCTCGAATTGTAGCCTATTACATAAAAAAATTAGCACATGTAATGGCTCCTCCCCAAAAAGACTTTGGAAGAGAAGCATCTAGTGTCATGACTTCGCACATTCACAAAATAAGCTATTTTTTCTCTTGGCTGGACATACTCTCCACCATTGTCACATCTTAAGACTTTAATATTAGCATCTAATTGGTTTTAAACAAGTAACATAAACTTTACAAAGGGTCCAAACACTAAATCCTTTGTAGGCAAAAACTAATCATCCATTTAATGGCTCCTCTCCAAAAAGACTTTGGAAGAGAAACATCTAGTGTCATAGACTTCGCACATTCACCTAATAATCTATTTTTTCTCTTGGCTAGACATACTCTCACCATTGTCACATCTTAAGACTTTAATATTGGCATCTAGTTGGTTTTAAACAAGTAACTTAAACTTTTCAAAGGGTCCAAACACTAAATCCTTTGTAGGCAAAAGGTAATCCATGTAAACCTACTATAATCATCCATAGGCCCTGTTCGCAGGTTGGAACTTCAAAGCTGGCACAACAAAAATTTGTTGAGAGACCATTGCTCTATCGACTTTATTGCTAGTTTGTGTTGCCATACTTGAATGACATATGCTATAGACAGGTCTAAATGAGTGTTGTGGGTAGAGCCTAGTTGGCATGGTCGGTGGGACTTCTTAGTGTTGAAATTCACACGTGTGGGAATGCCCTAATGTGTGATTATGATCTCCTAAGCTTTGTTCTTGCACTTTAGATCAACTATAGATTGAAATCCAAGATCTATCTCAATTTTTCAAGGCAAAGACATACTACAACATGCATACAATCATAAAGGAAGTACATACACACATGTGGGAAGTGGACTTGAAAAAAACTAAGTATGAAAAGTGCTACTCTCGAGTAGAGAGAGAATGGAACAAACAAGCCTCGAGTAGAGAGAGAATCCACCAATGACTAGAAACTGACAATCTCAAATTGATCTCAAAAAATTTAGTACACAATGAGGGAAATCATCATACTAGTAGTAACTCATGGTAGTCCATGCTCAATTCCTATTGGACCCCATCTCTACAACCTCTTCATTCTATTGGATGAGTGATGCATCCACCTCACAATTCTACTGGACCCTTCTCATGAAAATCTCACTTGTGATTGGACCCCTTGATTCTTACCAACACTTGAAGTGTGTCACTCATCAAATTACATCTGCACATGTGTCACAAGCCTAACTAGCTTGAGTTTGCATCATATCCTACTTTTGGCCAGATGATGGCTCTACATGTGGAATTGACCAATTTGCCTTCTAAGCCAAAAATGGCCCTATCAAACTTCTACACCTAGATGCTCGATACAAAATCTTTATCAAACCCCTAGAGTCAACATGATGAATCTATTTTGACTATTTTTTGCACGTTCCCACATGTGTGAGATTTACTCTCATACAAGAAAATACAAAGTAGCCAATCTAGATCTTGATAATTTTCACACTTAGTGATAAGTAATTGTAGTGCTCCTCATAACATTCATCATGGCAACTTATCAGGCTCTTCCCTTACAGTCTAGGTCTCTGAAACATAATAGATTCATTCAAAGTAGTAGTTTTCTCCCCACAAAGCCCTGTTTTCTCTCAACATTGATTCTTCTTCCAAGATCATCTGGATAGCTCCTCACGGGGGCAAAACATTTACTCAAAATGCACACTAGAACTTCTTACTTCTAAACAACCAAGAAATGTGGGCTTTGTCACTCTTCTCATCTCTCCAAGACCAAGATCTCTTACACTCAAAGAGGCAACAAACTCTCCTCTCAACAATCAACAACATTTTCAAGCCCTCAGCTCCAACACACAACTAACGCACACAAAGTGGGTATGGAAACTCCCTTCTTATAGGGAATGAGGGAGCTCTCCCATTGATCTTTTCATAGCCTCCAAAATTACTCTTGTGTCTTAGTAGGTACTTTAAGCAAAGAAGAATGGATGGGGGAGAGGTACTCTGAGTGGTTCTTGTTCCGATACTTTCCCTTTTGAGAAAAGATGGCTTGGGTCAAGGAGTACATGGGTACCTCATGAGTGAACCACCTTTCCTCCTACTATGCTCTGCATGTGTAAATATGTAAGGTGTGGGGGTACACTGCTTGTGCCAACTTAAAGTGGATGGTCCTTGTGTACCCTTATGCACACTCAAGGTCAACCCCTACAATTTTGGGTAGGAGGATTTTTGTCCCATGTCATATTGTGGCCTCCCATTTGCATTTCCCAGTTAGTGCACATTCAATTGTTGCCGCTGCATTGTCGGGTTGCTGACTTGGCCCATGTAAACACTGGGTCGAGAACTGTCAGGTTAATGACTTGGCCCATGTAAATACTTTTGCCTTGGGACTTTTCCCATAAAATTATTGACATTAATTTTTCGATTCCCCTGACATTGTCCCATACTTTTTTCCATTCCTTTGTCGAACAATTTTCTCCATTGCCGATTTTTTTCGCCACTTGCAGAACTCATGACTCGGGATTTCTTTGGTAGATCAGTTTTTGGGTAACTGCATATTAATAAAAAATAATTCAATATAGAAAAATTTAGCTCGATGATGCCGGCTATTACAATTCATGTATCCGGGCCAATTCTAAGGCCGTAAAATATTATATGGGCCCAATTCTAAGGCCACAAAATTTTCTCTAGCTACATTTTGGGTCGGCTGGGACCCCTATCTGTAGGCAAATTCATGTCAATTTTATCATTAGTAGCAAGTTTTCATATGTCGGTTTTTACAAAATTGTGAAAATTGTTGCCCATAAAAGCCCGATTTTTCATGCAAAAAATTTCAGCTAACAATTTCATATTACAAAATCTACTATTGCTTATTGTTTTCATTCATAAGAAGTTAAAAGTTTACCTATTTTCACTCCATTCTTGAGTTAGAAAACATGATGAAAAGTCGATTTTTTTTCTCAAAATGTCCAATTTGAATTATTGAAGTTGTGTTGGCTTTGAAAGGTGTGCATAGATTCAATACCAAAAATCTGGTTCAAATTGGACTTAAATTGGCTAAAAAATAGGTGTCCAAAACCACAAAATCTAGTTAACAAAATCTAGTTAACAAAATCTAGTTAAATTGAGAAACTGATTATGAAAGTACTTTTATGTTCTTCATCACGTTGTAATAACGACTTTTTGTTTTTATTGTATTGAATTTTGAGTTGAATAGGACAAATTACACGCAAAAAGATAAAAAAACAAATAGGCCTTAGTGCAACTTCGGGTGGTTTTGGACTAGTTGCAAGTCCCTTTGTTTGGCCCTTTGACTTGCCGCCCAATTTTTGAATTTGGGGCTGTGAATTGACGGGCAGTGGACCCACCCCCTTTCAGACTTGGGTGACAAGTGCTAAATGAAGGGTTGCAATCAGATTGGCTAGTTTGAATCCCCTAGGATCTTATTGGTCCATTTTTGTGAAGTTGTCCCTTGCAACTCAACATGCTAGGCAATGTTCCAAGCCCCAAATAATGGGCTTGAGTTGTCCCTATGTGGCATGGGTCCCATGTCACCTCCTTTGCCACATGGTAACAACTCAAGCTAAGTCTGAATATTTTTCTCTTGTAGTTCTAGAGGCCTTTACCTTTTTGCATATTTAGAGTGCTTTGGAATCAGAGGAAACTAGTACGCCTGCCCGCCCGTTGGTGGGCGGCAAATTCAAAATGTAAGGGCGGGCAGCCAGCAACCCGCCCCCCCACCCATCCACCTCCATCGTCCTAGCCCCTGCCCGTGGCCTTGGCCCCTTCCCGAGGCCTCAGTGGTAAAAAAAAATTGGATGAGTTGCTCGGAAACCCAATTTCTTTTAGTATATATAGATTTGGAATCAAAGCATTGGCACTTTACCTTTTTGCATATTTAGAGTGCTTTGGAATTAGAGGGATTTGAAATCAAAGCATTTTGCACTTTTATATCTATGACAAATCACAATTTCACTCCCGTAGTACACATGAACATGGATCCCCATAGCAAGTATTAGTTGGAGTCTTACAAGGAAGCCAAGTTGACATTGAACAAAATACATGAGAAAAGTCTAATGCTAAACAATATATTGCACACCTAAAAGCAAAAAAGAAAAATTTCAACATTGTATGGGAAAAGTCTAATGCTAGAGAGTATAAAGCAAACAAAAAGATTTTAACATTGCATGGGGAAAGTCTAGGCTAGGCAATATGTTGCACAGCCCAAAGCAAAAGCAAAACAAAATATTGTATGCTGGCAATGGGCATATATGTACATCACGATTGGGAGGGAAAATCATGTCCATGAAGTTGATGATGTTGGAAGTACATACAATGGAGGGAAAATCATGTCCATGAAGTTGATGATGTTGGAAGTACATACAATAGCTTAGGAGGCTAGTTGCTCAAGGTGGATTAAATTCAATCCCCTTGAGCAAGAGCAACTAGGTATGAAAGTGAGCTAGGCATGAAAGGAGATGAGCTGATTTCAAAGAGAAGCTAGGAAAATGATAACATGATAGAAAGGTCTAGAGTTGGCATAGGAGGATTGTGGGTTTTGCAGTAGTGATTGTCCTATGAGGCTCTTTCTATATAATCTATTCTTTCTTGGAGTTTGGAGCTTTGTTTAGAGGTTAAGCACCCTTAGTACTTACAAGGTACTACTTACTTGGCCCAACAAATTAACAATTAAATGAGTAAACCTAGTGCTCAAGAAAATAGACAAAATATAAGAATATGATTTGCATAACTTCTCAAAAATTGATATCTTAAAATCTTTGATGCTTTTTTATATAAGCATATATATATCCTTTTATGAATAATATTCTTCAAACAAATACAGAATCTTTTAGAAGAGACAGGTGTTTGGGTATAACTCCAAAGGTTTTCAGAGCACTGACAAGACCCATTTATTTTTTCCTAAAAACCTCATTTCATTGAAAAGGATTGCAACTTGAAAGTACTTAGAACTAAGTTGAATAGCTTTTCAGATTTCCATAGGGCGCTTACAGTGAACAGCGAAGCTTCATAGTTATGGGGTCATGTAGTACGGAGTCCTTCCTTTTTAAAGACTAAAATCTAGATTGCCTTGTATTGTATCTCTCAATATTTGTGCCGAAATTTTTGTGGGTTTCCTTGATTTTCTTTTAAATTGTCCATTCACGAAAAGGTTTGAGCTCTGTAGGTTTTGTGGTTTAAAATTTTTGAGCAGAAGGCCCATAATATTTTTAGGAAAATCTATTTCTGACAATCTCGTGTGAACACAATCAGCTGGATTTAAACCTTGGCATTCATAATATGTTCCTCATATGAATAAGACATATGACCACCGTCCACTGTCTCACTCAGTGACATTGCAATGTTCAGGCTTTGAGCTGATCATCTCTTCAGGCTTCCAGAGTCCAGAGTTCAGAGTTGAGCCCTTTAGCATTTTAAATTTGAGCCTGTGTTGAGAATAAAAGTATGAGAATGTTAAGATTTTGAATTGTTAATGGAAAAAGAAAAACATAGAACATTTCAGTGTTGAGGCTTGAGCCTTGGGTAGAGTGAGACTGTGAGAGTGAGTGAGAGCCAGAGCCAGTGAGGAGTGAGCAGTAGTACTAGGTTTGAGTGCAGTCTGACCAGAGTGTGACTCCAAAGGACCGACTACTGCTGTACTACAAGTCCTTAGCAAAGCTAGTGATAGAATAGGAGCAGGTCTACACAGGTTTCTCACACTTCCGAGTTTCGAAGTTCAGAACAAAGTTTTGGAACTATGAACAAACCTCTAAATTTTAAAATATGTTAGCTGGGGTGGGAAAATGAGAGAGAGAGACAGAGAGAGAAGACATGCATGAAAAGAGATCAGTGAAAATCACACAATGTGCGTGAATCTTTTGAGATAGACAAAGCTGCAAGATTGAGGAGGCCGTATCTGGATTCTCTTTTACTGAGACACGCTGACAGATTGGTAGGGGGAGAGAGAGGGAGGTGTGAGAGAAGACACGGTGAGAGAGGGTTTAAGCTCTGTGAATGTAACTTTGTTGAGCACCTCTTTCAGTTTGCAGAGGCCAGATCAAAACATCTTCAGCTGGGCTGAAGGTTAGATTGGAGCTTTCAGCGGTGCAGCTGGACTGCTGGCAGCTCCCAACAGTATTTTCAATCACATTACAGAACATAACAGAAGTAACAATTATGAGGAAGCCAGCTATGGTGGCTGTTCTGATGCTTCTTGCTCTTTGCATGGCAACCAGGGTCGCATTCTCAGGTAGCATCAATTACTCTGATTCCTAAAATTTCTCTCATCAAACTTTCTGCTCCCAGTGTAAGTGTTCCATCTATCTGCATTGTGATTATTGGTCGGTTTGTGGTACTCCATCCCTCAAAATAGTGTGTTTCATCTAGCTACATTGTCGTTACTAATGAATGAGGTGTTTGTGCAGGGGCTGCGAGCATTGGTGTCAACTATGGCCAGGTTGCAGATAATCTACCACTTCCTCAGAGAGTTGTGCAGCTGGTGCAATCAACATCAATTAGCAAGGTGAAAATCTACGACGCCAATCCAGTGATCATAGAAGCGTTCGCCAACACAGGCTTCCAGCTGATCATTGGAGTGAAGAACGAAGAGATCGAAGACATGCAGGACTCCAACAAGGCCCTCACGTGGGTCCAACAGAACGTAGCTGCCTATATGCCCGCCTCCCAAATCAAGCTCATATCAGTTGGCAATGAGATCCTCACAGGGAGCGACACAGAGATGATGGCTCAGCTCGTGCTTGCCATGCAAAACGTCCACACAGCGCTGACCACCCTCGGCCTGGCTGATCAGGTGAAGGTTTCCACCCCGCACTCGCTGGGCGTCCTCTCCTCCAGCTTCCCCCCCTCCTCCGGCGCCTTCAGGCCTGAAATGCGTGACACCATCATCAAACCCATGCTGCAATTCCTCGCACAGACATCCTCTTCCTTCATGATCAACACCTACCCTTATTTTGCGTATAAAAACTCTCCCCAGGATGTCTCCCTTGCCTTTGCGCTCTTCCTCCCCAATCCAGGCATCACCGATCCCAAAACTAATTTGCACTATGACAATTTGCTGGATGCACAGATAGATGCCGTGGTGTCTGCCATCAATGGATTGGGTTTTGCTAACCTGCCGGTGATCATCTCTGAGAGCGGTTGGCCTTCCGCAGGAGATCAGAACGAGCCTGGCATAAACATTGAAAATGCTCAGACCTATAATAAGAACCTTATCAACCATGTGACTAGCAAGGGCACGCCTCTTCGGCCGCAGATGGGGATGGATACCTATATCTTTGCTCTGTTTAATGAGAATCAGAAGCCTGGGCCAGCATCAGAGCGCAACTTTGGCCTATTTCATCCTGATATGTCCACAGTATACGATGTGGGGCTGATGAGATCATGCTCAGGAGACTCTGCCTCTCCCCCTCCCCCGGCCTCGTACAATCCCACACCTGTGCCCCCCTCATCCTACTATCCTACCCCTGTGCCACCCCCTCCTGCTCCTGTTTCCTATACCCCTGTTCCTGTGCATCCATCTCCCTCCTACACTCCTGCTCCTGTGCCTCCATCCCCCACATACAACCCAACTCCTGCTCAGCCATCACCAGCTAACCCAACACCCTCTAATCCCACCCCTGCGGGAGGTGGCACTCGTGTGTGGTGCATTTCCAGGCCTGGGGCCGATCCCTCTGCCTTGCAGACTAGTTTGAGCTTTGCATGTGGTGCAGGAGCAGCAGACTGTTCTGCCATTCAGCCTGGTGGTGCTTGCTACGAGCCTAACTCCGTTTCTTCTCACGCTGCTTTTGCCTTCAACAGCTACTACCAGAAGCATGGGAGGAACTACTGGAACTGTTACTTCAACAATAATGCTCTTCTTTCGGTGACTGATCCAAGTAAGTCCTTGTAGATATAATGTACATCACCTAGCTTTTCTGCTATTGATATGAGTTTTAAAATGCTCTTCTTTCTGTGACTGATTCCAAGTCACCAGTCCTTACTATCACAGTTTCAATACCTATGAACTCTTTTGTCTCTTTTTTCTGTGGACTATTTCAAGTGAGTCCTCACTGAAGAAACTCTAATCTTACAACTATGGTTAATATAAAGATCAGGTTTTGTACTTTTTTTCATATCGCAGTCTGCCTCCCCGTCTTTTTACTGCAGATGCCAGCTGAGAACAGGGTCTTTTTAAGAAACTGACTGCCCTTAGTGCTTTTTGCAGGTTCTGGTTCATGTGTCTATCCATCTCAGTAATCTACTTGAGAAAGGATAGGGCTCATTTCCTCGAGAATCCAAACACATTAAAGTAAGAAATCTGATTTCAGATCATCAACTGACAGTGCATGCCGAATGCATTGTTGGGTAATGCATTGCAATATTGTTTTAGCTGTAGACATGCATTTTGCATGCTTTTGAAAAATTTCACCTTATAATAGATTTAAGTTACAATCTAGCGGTACGTCTAGCAACAGAACTTCATCTGGTAATGGCTGCCAGTTATTCTATTGAATACTACCCCTATCTTTTATTGTGACTCGAGTGGTGAGTGTTTTCTAGTTAGATACGAATGTATTTGAAATATGCTGCCTTTCAAGTTTAAACTTCAAAGCTGAAGCTAAATTTGAACATAAATAGATCCTTTCTAAATGTGCAGAGTTGTGTAACAGTAGCTCGTTGTTCTAAGCCTTACAGCCAAAGATTAAGTGGAGTGCCTAGAGCTTAGAGGCACCTCTTTACACTTGCAAATGCCTCGGGCCTGGCCCAATGTATGTTGAAAGTCTATGTTCATTCATTGGTCGAAGATTTGAATGTATGGCTGCTGTACTGAACATGGCAAATCATTGGGCTGAAATTGGCTTGTGTAAATGTACATGCCGTATTGTCCATGTGCTTCATACAAATCTTGTGTATTGGTGTTTTAGGAAATGTGAGATTAGATTATGGGAGAAGAAAAAATACTCGCCCACATGGCAAGGTGCTAAAGCTCGAGAACAATTATTGTGCCATGCCCAAGTTTTCACGAGGGAACTGTTTCAAGTTGTCAGGGCCCACTCACTTGGAGTGCTGGGATGAGTTACCAGATACACCAAACTTGGATATCATTTTTGGCTATGAGATGTATGAAATAGCTCTAAAAGTCCCAATTGATCTGCGTATCAACATTTATATGGTTTTGAAACCAGTGAGCTAGTGAGGACTTACTCCTTTCCTTCAGGTGAGATCTGCTCAGGATATACAAGAGAAACTGAAACTCCAGAAGTTCAAAACTAGTGCATCCCACGAATTTCTCTATGCATAGGGCGTATCTCTGCCCCGTGATGCTCAGGAGTTTGTGTGTATTTTGGAGGCACCTCCCCCCACAGAATTTTCAGCCACACAGTTCCTAATGCCACAATCTGGCTAACTAAGACATCATGTTGGAATGTCTACTGTGACAGCTGGCTTACTAGCGTTTTGCCGGAATGACTACTCTGACAGCTGGCTTAGTAGTCGCCGGAATGGCCACCCTTGACAGCTGGATTAGTAAGAAAGTCCATCCTTCAGATAGCAAAAAAAACTACAGGAAATGTAGAATGTCATCAGAGAGACAGATCTCTCTCCAACGTTGCTGTGAGAGATGTCTCCTTCATGATGCACATCAAGCAAAAATGCAGGGCTTGAGCCTCCCCCTCGCACCAAGCATTATGCAGGGGAAGGCCTGAAGCCCTCGGGCCTTCCTTGCTGGTCGGGGCCTGCCTTCGGGCTGCCCTCTGGCTGGGGCTGCCCTCTGGCGAGGGCCCTCCCAGCAAGGAAGGCCCTCAGATGGGGCCTTTACCACCACTAAAGATGGTCTGTCGGCCTAGCTTTATGGGTAATTTGCACGTCTAAGGTACACAGTACACATTTCTGAGTCCTAAATTTCTTTTACAGAGCCACGCACAAAATCTACCAATTTGAGATTAGATAGATGAATTACTACATCACTTAATAGGTTACAATTTCAAATCAAAACAACCTGATTTGCAAAAAGCAAGAGTAGACGCAACCAGAAATTTTATTGGGCAAACATGCAACTACTTTACTGACCTTAAATTTTGTAGCTTACAAAATTGGAAATTTTGGAATACTTGAATTATTGTGACGTCCACTGCAAGGCCTAGATTTCCTCAAACACCTTGTACACTACATAGCCAGATCTTCAGAGAATGTGCATATGCACCTCTTCAGGCAACAATCTAAGAGAATCTGAAATATCCAGGATACCTATATTCTTAACGGTTTTTTAAGTCTTGAAACATCATGACATCACGTGTCGACGATCCAAAGTCTTATCATTGTAGAATTTATTGCCAACCTCTGCATTATTCAGGTTTGCTCTACTGAATGTTTTAAAACATTTTCTAAATTTGAACTTTATTGTGAATCTCTAGTAATTCTCTGTAACTGCACAACACATGAGACATCCTGCTAAAAAAATGCTTATAAAATGCAAGATGTAGGGAAAGTAGTATGATCAATTTGGTTTTAAACCTTTGCATGTGTGTTTCTCATGTTTTGTATTCAGACAAAACTGCATTTGAACTTTAAGCAGATCTCATACAGTTGTTCCTCTTAGGAATCTGAGTGGCTTTCTAGATTGACTTTAAGAGGCTACATACATAACATTATTTCTGAGCTACATATAGTATCTTGCTCTAAGTTTAATCCAAAAGGGCTATTAAATTTTCAAGAAAGTATTTGGACCTGCATGAGACAGCATGTACTATAGTTGTATGTGATGCTACCTTGTTGACACAATTTTCCAAGCCACATTTTAGGTAGACAAATGTAAAATAAAAACTAACCAAGTTTGGACTGTCTTTTGAATAAATCCAACTTACAATGATGATGCAAGGAATACAAACTGATCTGAGAAATATTCAGGGAAATTTTGTGAGCTTTGCGAGATTGTAATGTGACTATTAATGTCAAGATGAGTGCCAAAATTTGCTCTGATATGACCTCTACAATCTTGGAGATAATTTCTTGGCCACTATACTATACTCTGGTATGCTATAACTTTACATCTAAATATTCCCTAATACGTGTGTATCATTGTAATATAGTGAGGTACACTTTGTAATTGCTCTATTGGTACGTGTAGAGGAGGATGTGGAAGTGATCCATAGTAGTGATTTATTTTCCAGATTGGATTGCAAAATTTCAAGTCAGTAAGTCTTAATCAGCACAAGTGAAAGATGTCGCACTATATAAGATATATTTATGTTTATTTAAGGTAACTAGTGTTCTAGTTTTGGTGATGAATGACAATTGTTGAAACCTATAGTGGAATCAATAGATGTATTGTAAATCAGCAATTTTGTGACCGATATTTTCATTGAAAATCATTGGTCACAATTTTGAACTTGTTTTTTTTAAAGCTTACATGCTTTTGCACATGCCTGACCAATTACATGCTTTTGTGATCATGCGGTGGGTTAAACTTTGTAGCACTAAATTGTGACTCAATAGGTGCATTTGAAATTTGATCTATCTTTATTGTCTGAATATGTAGTTCTCTTTTATTGACAATTTTATTATTGTTGTTATTCTCAAGATCATACATTGTGTACCAGGTACTTTGTTTTGTATTGTCGATTTAATAGGCAATGATTTGATTGGATTTTGTTTTTGTTTTCGAACTTGGCAGCTTCAATTTTATAAAATGAGTGATTTTTAGAATTTAGCTGCCTACCAAATGTTTGATTAAAATTTGATCTTGATTGGAACACTTTCGGAATATTTGTTGGTTTTCCCATTTTGTTGATCCAATTGACTTGAACATTTTTTAATGGTATTTTTGGTGATTGATGTTGGATAGCAACCTAGTGTGTATTTGAATGGTCTTGTTGGGTTCTCATCGATTCTAGCTTGTTGACAATTAGTTGGTAGTATGTGATGGTATGTTTCAATATAATGACTAGATTACATTTTTAGTTTAATTGAGCAATAATTTCATTTGAAGTACAGTACTCTTTTAGTTTTTCAATAGATTTCAACTTTTTTTATATGTAGATTGCAACACTTGATATCCTATTGTAGCATATTTTGGAGGGATTATTTGTTACAAGTTGTTTCAAATAGTTTGCGATGGATTTTTTTATTTTTTAAATGTTTCATTAAAGAATTGTCTAATTTGACTACGAGTCACTAGAGAGTCCATTTTGATGGCATCTAACGTTTGTGCGGGTCTTTGTAGTGCCCTTGACTTGATAGTTTTTGGCATTTAGTTTGTTTGGCATGTTTTTAAGGGGTCAATTTACTCTTTCATGCATTTTTTAATTTTTATGATTTATGTACTATGAGGATTGCTAATCAATTTTCGAATCAAAATAGGCTTATTAGTCTTCTTATGAGACATTTGTCATAGATAAGATCAAATATGGGAAATGAAATACTTATCTTAAATTAAGTTTTGTTCTCAAAATTTAAAATTAGAAAAGTTTTTTTTTTGAGGTTGTTATGGCTTGTTAATAGAGAATTGAATCAAATCTTTTTATATGTTGAATAGATTTTGATTTTATCTTGCTTTGGTAGAGTCATTTTATTCCAACTAAAAATTTAGTGTAAAATTGGCTATAAATTTGACATTTGTTTTTGTGCATTTTTTATTGTATCTATTGTGAAAATCTTAAAATTTTGGATCTAAATTAGATCTACAAGTGGCGTCGGATGCCAATTAGATAGATCAATCTCAATTCTAATGTGTAGATTTAGATCTAAATCAATCAATGCATCTAAAAAGCAAGGACAACTTGATTAATGATTAATATACTTCAAGAGAGTCTTCAAACGTGTGAAATATTGTCAGTGTATGGACAGTGAGCATAGATTACAATACATTACTCATTGATAGCATTCAATGCAAGAAATCACAACACAAATAATGAAAAAACCACGATATGCCTCAAAGACAAGATCTCTCATCAAGATTCGTAACATTATATCATGTTGATTTGCAATATCACGTTGCTATGTAAATCTTAAAATAAAATGAAACAATTTATAATCGAAAATGATTATTTTATTATTTTAGGCAAAGAAGCCATTAACAATGGGAATACACTCTTTTCAAAAATATGGACATTTTTATTTTTACAATTTTTTAATACTAAAGAGTGGCTTTTCAAATCTATATTTAAAGTATTTGATTTACTATTGAACCACTCTTATCTTAGAATTATTAAAAATGCAGCAAAAAGACTCTAATAAACTTGTGTAAGGATGGAGGAAGCACCTTGAATAGATCCAATACCAAAAACACCATCCAATTTAGTGTTTACTACTAGCTTTTCCTTGGCTTTAACTCCACTATAAGGCTCCAATTCTTGCAATTCCCTTCACATGTGTGAGTGTATGGTCCGCCATAGGCAGAGGACAATACCTCAACTCCCTAATGAATCTCACAAATGCAAAGAACCAAATGAAAATGGCAAATATCAAGCATAAAAATCACAACCAACAATGATAGAAGGAAAACTAAATTTTTACTCATAAAGTGATGGAGAAACCATTACATATTTATACATAAGTGGCTCGGATTTGAGCATTTTAGGGCTTCTCTGAACTCATCATAACCTAATCCTAACATCCAACCTAATAGGTCATTGGATCCACCCTAATTAGGGGTCAACATCTCGAGATCTAAAAACAATGTAAAACCTGCTATTTTTGGCTCATACTTTTTCTCTAACCTATCTATGTACATTTTGGCCTCATTTCAAAGGTGCCATCACAAAGTAGGGTGTGGAATAAACTTCTTGAAAAGCATCTTATGCTATTTGGCATGTGTAACATGGCATAACATGGGTAACATAGAACTACTAATCACTCCAAGAGATGTTCTTAACTTTATGAATGCTACTTTGAAGAGGTTTAGTGAGTATATCAATCGCACAGTCACTACTTGAACATGTTCCAAAGATATCTCCTTTGCTTGCATCTTTTTTCTCACAACATTAGGGCCCTGTTTGAACTCAAAAAGGGCCTCTTCCTTGTCTAAACATGTTTGCTAATTATGATTAATTATTTCATTAATTGTCCTATGTGGCATTTCACCTTGGGTTTATCATGGGTTAAGTCACATCTCAATAGGCTCTAGTGTAATATAGTAAGGACAATTGATTTTAATATAGCCTGAAATTTTAAATCCAATATGATGTCCCTTTTTTCAAAGCCTTCAAAAATCGGCTTTTATAACTCAGAATGAAATAGAAGAGGGTCCAATATATCTTTGGGATCATGTTTTGAAACAAAATTAAAAAAAAAAAAAAGGCGGAGAGGGGTTACAATGCCCCCTCTCTCGTGTACAACCCCCCCCCCCCCTCCTTATACCCTATGTGCTACGTGCTACGCGTTGGGTGTGAAGCCCAACACTCCTCCCACCCCTCCCTCCAGGCTGTTGGGCGCCTAGGGCCCAGAGGAGCCCACATGTCCCCCCTCCCCAGGCCTGACCTCGGGCCGTTGGCACTGTTGGGGGGCGCATGCTAAGCGCCCGACTCCGCACAATCCCCTCCCCGAGCCTATTCCCGGATAGCGCCGACCCCGTGGGGGGCAGGGAGGGGGGGGGGGACACGTGGGCCCTCTGGGCCCTGGGCACCCAACGACCTTGAGGGAGGGGCGAGGGAACGTTGGGCTTCATGTGTAGCACATAGTAGGGGGATATTAAGGTATAAGGGAGGGGAGGGGAGGACAAAGGGGAGAGGGTGTACAAGGGAGGGGTGCTTTGTACCCCCATCCCCCCTTCCCTCTTGTTTTTTTGTTTAGGCTTTGATTATATTTTCATTCAAAATTCAAATTTGAGACTTGTCATAGCATTATTATTATGAGTTGAGAAAGTAGAGTGTTAGGACCTTTTTTGGCAAGGGATTGGTCCAGTCAAAAAGTCCTAAAAGGGTCAGGGGGCCACTACTGATGGTGATTTATGCCCTACATGAGTAACGGAGGACCTGCCACCTCCAATCCTAGGGGCCTTTTTTGCTACCCTGTGCTTCCGAGCCGATGAGAGTTTTTCAGGCTCTCAAAAGTACGACTGTAAGGAGGGGGTGCTAGCACTTCTGATTCAATGATTCACTAGATTTCTAGGTTCGCATTTTTCTAGGTCCTTCTAGCTTTCTAGGTCCTTCATTTTTTTTTGTTGGCTAATTCTGGCAAATCCCCAAGATACTCGGATAGAGCTACCCAAGCGCACCTCTCACCTTAGATTGAGGAGATGAACGAAGACTGACAGCCGAGAAATGCTAGTTAAGAATGATAAGTGTGAGCCTCATGGTGAATATCGAAAGATGGAATGCCCATGTAAGAACTAGTATTTCTAGGCATTTGTAAAAAATGCAAGTAGACCCCTCTTAGAAAAGTAGAGTGAGCCACCTTTTGATGGTGACTTCTAGGGGAGAGGATAATGTTTGCTAATGTTCTGTATTGCTTATTACCCGTTTCCTACTGATAATGAAGACATGTTCCTATTAGCCTACAACCGACATGGTCTTGCTATTCTTCTCAGCTCTGCAGTTTGCGGTATAATGGTGGTATAATAGTGATGTACCCCGCCTGTCAATTGGCACATCAACGATTTGATCTCAATCCTACTGATAATGGATGCTCAACTTCAATCTGCATCTATCAGAATTCAAATGCCTACGTTCTATAGTCTGTTTCAAATATTTCTTGGGTTTTGACCGAATGTAGATTATTGCTAGTCTACTCTAAGCAAGAATAGAGAATGGGATTGAAACTAATCTTACTAGAATCAACAGAATCAACAAAACTGAATTTAACTAAGAACTACAAATGCTACAAAGTGCTTATTACAAATATCACTCAACATTTGTAACAAGAACTTCTCAGGGAGTCAAGCACCAAGCAGCATCAGATTAGACTGATTATGATCTGCCACCAAGCCCTGCACATCTACCTGATGAAGAAACAAAATGTGCCTAACTACAAAGCCTTGCTAGCTTTCAGCCTTCCGCCTGACATGAAACACGAAGACGAACAATTCGTGAACACGAAAGTCAAAGGAAACGAAGAAGAACAGTTCGCGAACACGAAAGTCAAAAGAAACAAAGACAAACGGTTCGTGAATACGAAAGATTCACGAACGAGAATATTTTGCAGTCTGGCACGAGAACCTTCTGCGGTCTAGTACGAGAGAAGGCAGACGACCAAAACGAAACCAACAATGGAAACGGAACCAACGAAGGAAACGAAACCAACAGCGGAAACAAAACCAATGTTGTGAAACCTTCTCTTGCCCCTCACGCTCCAAAGAGTACCAGCGAGATCATGCAAGTACCTAGAAGTATAGATGTCTGATCTGATGGCATGACATCAGCAAATACACCTTAGGTCGTGGCTAATCTGCCTTGTAGCCATTGTGCACATGTCTTTCCTTTTACGTTGTATGATCTTGTATGCAAATGTGTCTGCTGTTATTCGTGTGTCTGATTTCTCTTGTTCATTTTAATACTGCACCTTGGCTGAAATTATGTTGAATGCTGCATTAGTTCAGCAGTGCCTGACTACACTCTGGAGGACTGTAGGAGCGATTCAGCAGGCAGTGTCCAGCGATCGCATCTGAACTCCATCCGAGTCGCGGTTGAGTCATGGTCGTGAAAGCCTCGCGAATCATCAGTGAATTGGATTCTCATCAGTGGTAGTAGAGAACATCACCAACCCGATTCTCATCAGTGGTATCAGAGCCATTACCACATAAGCGCAAGACTGTCAAATGCAAATGGGTCTTCAAGCTCAAATACGGACCAGATGGGAATGTGACAAAATACAAGGTAAGACTGGTAGCGAAAGGTTTCTCTCAGAGATATGGTATTGACTACTTTGAAATCTTCTCTCCTATCGTCAAACATTCATCCCTACATTTGTTATTTGCATATGCAGCAGCTTATGACCTCAGGATCCGCATTGTGGACGAGAAGACAACCTTCTTGCATGGTGAACTAGATGAAGAGGTCTATATGGATCAACCCCCAGGATATGTCTCAAATTCACTTCCTGACATCCATGGTCTGAAACAGTTAGCCCGACAATGGTACAAGAAGAAAAATCAAGCCCTGAAGTCATTAGGATTCAAGCCTCTGTTGGCTGATTCCAATGTAAATGTCAGAGATAGATGGGCAGATCATCATTGTGGTTGTGTATGTGGATGACACTCTGATACTTTGTAGGAGTGAACAACTGATTGCTGAAGTGAAGACAAACACCTCGAAACATTTTGAGATCGTGGATCTGGGAGAAGCCAAGTGTTACCTAGGCTTACAAATTGAAAGGGACTACAAGGGAGGTAAGTTATACCTTCACCAGTCCAGATACACCCAGAAGATCCTAGAGGACTTTGGGATGTTGAATTGCAAAGGAGCAAATACTCCAATGCTCGCAGGGACGGTGCTTGCTGACAAGCGACGACTGTCCGAAGACGGAGGAAGACAAAGAACAGATGCAACTCACACCTTATAGGAAGCTAATAGGATCACTGATGTACCTTGTAGACAACACACGTCCTGATATTGCTTATGCAGTATTCAGGATGAGCCAATTCTGCATGAATCCAGGCTCGCCACATTGGAAGATTGCGAAACAAATTTTGCAATATCTTCAATTAACAAGGGATTATGGCTTTTGCGATTGTCGTGATGCAGGTTTCAGGATACTTTCCTAGCGATGCTAGCTAGGCATCTCTCAAAGACGACTGTAAAAGCATCCTGTGAAGCAGAGTACGTAGCAGCAGCAAAGATGGCGTTGATGTACTTTCAAGACCTGTAAAACAAGTTTAGAGGACCTGATTTCAACCTAGATTAATTAGATTTCATGACCATAAGTCAAATCTAATCAATGGCACTCAATCTTGGTAGCTTATCCTAAGATTTCCACCAAAAATTACATCAAAAACTCACAAATTGAATTTCTTTGGATCAAATGAATACCATGCATTAAATGTAGGTTCAGATGTGCCCACACATGTGGACAGTATGGATTTGGACCCCTACCAATTTTGGGATGAAATCTCCTCACCAAAATCAAGATTCTAGCTTGTCCTCTCAATACTAGTTTTTAGCACCAAAACTTGCTAAAAATGGATTTGCTTTTGATCAATAGCTTATGCTCTTGTACTTGGCTCTGATACCATGTGAAAGTACTGTACTTTAGGACAAAAAATAGATCTACAAAATATCCACAAGAGTGATTGGATGCTTGCTTAACAATCTACCAAAAAACTAGACACAAAAAAGTTGATCTAGATTGGCAATTTGACAAACAACAAGCATTAACAATCAAAAACATTGATCAACATTGAAATACGAGCCCACACGTGTGTACTATAGGGTATAGTACGGGCTTCAAGCTGAGAAACAAGTAGAAATTGATTTGGTTTCATTTGGATCACAAAAACTCAATGTACATAGTGAACTAGCTTGAGATTGAGCTCCAAAAATTTCTATCTTCTCACTATGGGAGCTTGGAATACATAGCAAATTCGACTTCCTTCTTGAAGTTAGGTAGATTTCCAGCATGTAATAAGGAAATTAAGTCACTCTTCTTGCCCTAAAATAAAACCCTAGCCTAGATCCTAGAGTTATGCTTGTTAGGTAGCGAGTTGGTCAAATTTTCACCTTAAACTTAGGTGTAGGTCCTATAAAGTAGGGATGACCACCAAATAGACATGACCAACTCTCTTGACTTGACCTAACCTACATTAGGAGTGGGTTGACACGTGGCATCTTGGTCTTACATGTGTGGAACCCAATTATACACAATATTTACAATGTTCTACATGGTTTTTGATCAAGCTAGATTTGCCAATTTTTGGCAATTCTTCACAATAAGTAGATAGGGCCAATTTTGGCTTTAGTCGTAAAAATTCAAGTACACATGTTTTGTCTTAATTAGACCAAAAGTCAACTATGACATAGCTAGAGCTAGTTAGGTTGTTTACAAGTGGCTAGATTAGATTTGATGAGTGATGTTCCCTACGTGTTGGCAAAGAGTTGTCAAGGGTCCAATCATAAGTGAGATATTTGGTAAAAGGGTCCAATTAAAATCAAGGGATGATATTGAGTTTTTGAGTCATATTGGAGATTGATCAATTTTGTGTGTATACCACTCTCTCTCTACCCGAGGCTTGATTGACACTTTCTCTCTCTACCTGAGAGAAAGCAATTTTCTTACTTAATTTTTTTCATGAGTACCTCCCACACGTGTGAAAGAACTTTGGTGATGAATGTATGCATGTAGATTTGTGTCTTTGCCTTAGAATTTGACATAGATCTTGGATTTCAATCTATAGTTGATCTAAAGTGCAAGAACAAAGCTTAGGAGATCATAATCACAAATTAGGACATTCCCACATGTGTGAATTTTTCCATGGTATCAGAGCCTACCTAAGTGCTTGATGCATCTCTCGTCATAAGTTTGAAAATTTTCATGAAAATCAAGATCTAGAGAGTGTTGATTTCATCTCCCACATTTTATTGCAAGATCTTGCATAGGAGCTGGTAGTACACCTTTTGAGGATCCTATAATGAGAGAGAAGCAACACTTATTGTCTCATTACAAGGATTCTTCACTACTTTTGATGGCATCCATGGGTTCCTTCCTATTGGAATCTAGTGAAAGACTATCTACCTCCAACTATTCTATTTGGAAGGTTAGAATGGAGTCAATCTTGATACTCCAAGATGTGATGGACATAGTACTTGGGATTGAGGAGGAGCCTCAAGTCCTTCAAGAAGTACAAAGATATAAGAAGAGAGCTAGGATGGCTCTAAATTATATCAAAACGAATGTCTCTAATGAGATTTTGAGAGAGATTGGTGCTTGTACCTCGGCCAAGGAAGCTTGGGATGCACTCAAAGCTATCTATGAGGCCAAGAATACCTCTAGGCTCCTCACTCTTAGAAATCAAATATTCCAAAGATGTCAAAAGAGTGATGAGAGTGCTACTAATTATGTATTGAGAGTGAAAGACATTCATAGGGAGCTTGCTTGTATTGGAGATTCTATCAATCAAAGTGAGCTAGTCCAAGTCATACTTAATGGCTTGAGAGATGAATATGAAAATCTTTTCCAATCCTATGCTATCAAGGAGGATTTACCAAACCTGGAGGCCTTGCAAGGAGTTCTTATAGCTGAATAATCAAGGCACGAGAACAAGCTTTTGAGGATGGCAAATTGTCCCTCAATCATAATGGTGATGGCAAAGCACTATCTGTCAAAGACAAGCACAAAGGGAGGAGCAAGAAGCATCACCAACAATTCTCTAAAGACAAAGTCCAAGATGGAGAGGAGGAGGATACCTCTCAAGCTTCTACCTCTAAGATGAAGAAGAAGAATGTTAAGTGCTTCTTTTGTGGCAAGAAAGGCCTCTATGCCACTGATTGTTTCAAAAAGAAGAACCAATTCAAGCAATCCAACATCTCTAATGAGAAATAAGACTCTATTGAAAGTGATGGAGAAGGATCTCTTGTGGTTTGTAGCTTCTCCACTTTCCCCTTCAAGAAGGATGGCTCTTGGTATATTGATAGCGGAGCATCATCTCACATGTGTTGCTCCAAGGACTCTTTCTCATCTATCTTGCCTTATGAAGGAGCCAAGAAGACTATATACATTGCAAATGATCAAGAGTGCAAAATTGAAGGAGTAGGGAGTATTCTCTTGAAGCTTGCATCTTCTAAAGTTCTCTCTCTCAACAAGGTTCTTTCTGTTCCAAAGCTTACAAAGAACCTCATAAGTGTTGGTCAACTTCTTGATAGTGGCCATGATGTGAAATTCCATATTGATACTTGTGATCAAGAAGGATGGCGATTCATAATTATTGCCATCTAAGAAACTGAACTTATATCAAGTACATCCAATAGCATGCTTTCAAATATTGGCCCATCCCATACTTATGAATTGACCATGTAAACTCTTAAAAAGGCTTTGTATCAAACCTAAGTGTAACAATCCAACCAAGGTAAATTACCATCATTTTGTTTTTCTCTCAAGAACACAAATAATCAATCATAATTCTAACTCTCCACCCAATCATAGATGCATAAAATATAAAAGTTGGAACAAGTCTAATTACACACACACACACACTTGCACGCACTCACATGCACATGCACACATGCGTGCATGTGAAAAATTTAAAAAAGTTATCTATCTTGACTTTAGGGGTTTGAAAACGATTTTTCATCAAGCATCATGGTGTCATTATTGTGAAAGTACTGTACTTTAGGACCATAAATGGATCTACAAAAGATCCACAAGAGTGATTAGATGCTTGCTTAACCATCTATCAAAAAACTAGACACAAAAAAGTTGATCTAGATTGGCAATTTGACAAACAACAAGCAGTAACAATCAAAAGCATTGATCAACATTGAAATCCGAGACCACACGTGTGTACTACAGGCTTTAGTATGGCCTTCAAGCTGAGAAACAAGTAGAAATTGATTTGGTTTCATTTGGATCACAAAAACTCAATGTACATAGTGAACTAGCTTGAGATTGCCAATGAGCTCCAAAAATTTCTATCTTCTCACTATGGGAGCTTGGAACATAGCAAATTCGACTTTATTCTTGAAGTTAGTGGATTTCCAGCATGAAATAAGGAAGTTAACTCACTCTTTTTGCCCTAAAATGAAACCTAGCCTAGATCCTAGAGTTATGCTTGGTAGGTAGCTAGTTGGTCAAATTTTCACCTTAAACTTAGGTGTAGGTCCTATAAAGTAGGGATGACCACCAAATAGACATGACCAACTCTCTTGACTTGACCTAACCTACATTAGGAGTGGGTTGGCACGTGGCATCTTGGCCTTACATGTGTGGAACCCAATTATACACAATATTTACAATGTTCTACATGGTTTTTGATCAAGCTAGATTTGCCAATTTTTGGCAATTCTTCACACTCCTCCTCAAATTTAGCTTGATCTATTTACAAATCTCTTGATAGATGAATGAAAGCTTTTAGAAGTGTCTAAAAAATAAGGACCTTTTGAGACTCCAATAGAGAATGATGTCCATGAAGGATATTTCACCACCTTTTAGAGGATCCCTTACAAGATGTTCCATAAATGTGTCCATGTAGCACACTTCAAAACAAAACATCATGCCAAGCCATGGATTCCAAGGCATTTTGTGCACTTGAAGATACATCATTCAAAATATTAAGTGCATAAATAATGTTGCCAAAGACAACTTGCCTTGCTTGATCCATATGATTGAGCCTTGATGGCTCCATCTTGATACTCAAGGTTCTTCTTGGAGTCCTTGGGTCTTGAGCTTGCTCCTCCACTTGACTTGACTCCAAACCATCAATGAATTGAATAAGGTGTTGATCCAAAGGTGCTTCTTCAAGTTTACAAATCTTCCACTTTTGAAAGATCACATTTCCACCATTGACAACTTCTTTGATGGAAAACAAGTAGATTCTACAATCTCTACTTGAAGAGCAAAACACTACCATTATTCCTATCATTAAAATAGGATAATCTTTGGTCCTTACATTGGAATGATCATGCTCAAAGCATGTGGAACCAAAGATTTCCAGTACAAATGATGTTTCATCTTTTATGACACTATTCAAACTATTACAAAAATAGTTATCCAATGAAATTGCTTTATCAACAACAAATGGAGATTTGAAAGCATCTAATTTCATTGTCTTGTCATAAAGAGTACTAAACACCATAGATCTTAAAGATAAGCAACAAGTCACTCCATGTCTACTAAAACTATCTAACAAGTACTCAAGTCATTGAGGACTTCCTTGGAACTCTCATGCTTTGAGGTTGATCCTCAAGATCTTCCTCCTTTTGATGCTCCTCCTCAATGCAATCAAGATCACACTTTGCCAAGATCTCCTCTTGAGTGATCTCCTCCTTTGCCAGGCTCATTCTTTCAAAAGCAACACTAGCTTCCAACTTAAACAATCTTCCATGTTTAAATCCCTTTGCAATGCAAACATCATTCTTCAAGATGAAACAAATACCATGCTTAATGTGGACATCCAAACCACTTTCTAAGAGTAGACCAACACTAATCATATTATTGGTGATTGATGGTACATGAAGGACATTTTCTAGATCCATGCATTTTGAGGATTCTAGACACAAAGAGATGGTGCCAACACCATCTATCCTACACTCTTCATCATTTGCAGTAAAGACAAACTTTTTAGCATCATTGAAAGTGTGTAAGGTTGAGAAAAAGTCCTTTTCACAAGACATGTGGGAGCTAGCCCCAGTGTCAATCCACCAATTGTCTCTTGAATTGCTATTGCTTGTTGGTGAGGATGTAGATGCCATCAAGAATACATCTACTTCATCCTCATCATCCTCCTTTGCAGGGTTTCCTTGTTTGTCCTCCTCCACTTGTGCTCTTAGCCTCTTGTAGCATTCAGATGCATAATGCCCCTTCTTTTCACAAAAGAAGCATTTCTGCTTTGACTTGTCCTTTGAGCTTGATGCATCATCCTCTTCTTTGGCCTCCTTTGGATGCTTCTTCTTTCCATTGGTCTTATTTTTGCCCTTGAATGAGAAATTGGCTTTCTCATCACCATCCTGCAAAGACAAGAAACTCATCCTAGATTTTGCATGGAGCATCCTACACTCTTCAGCCACTAATACACTATGAAGTTTTTCTATAGTTGGCAAAGTGTTTTGGATGACAAAACTTTGGACCAAATTTGCAAAGTCATCTCCTAGACCATTAAGGACAATTTGTACAAGCTCTCCATCACGAATCTTCTCTCCAATGGAAGCCAACTTCCTATTTAGAGACTTGATTTTGAGTACATAATCATTTGCACTCTCTTCACTTCTCCTCATGATTTGCAAAATCTGATTTCTGAGCATGAGAACTCTAGAAGTATTGCTAGATTCATAGATTGATTTTAAAGACTCCCAAGCCTCTTTTGACTTTAGGGGTTTGAAAAAGATTTTTCATCAAGCATCATGGTGTCATTATTGTGAAAGTACTGTACTTTAAGACCATAAATGGATCTACAAAAGATCCACAAGAGTGATAGGATGCTTGCTTAACAATCTATCAAAAAACTAGTCATCAAAAAGTTGATCTAGATTGGCAACTTCACAAACAACAAGCATTAATAATCAAAAGCATTGATCAGCATTGAAATCCGATCTCACACGTGTGTACTATAGGCTGTAGTATGGCCTTCTAGCCGAGAAACAAGTAGAAATTAATTTGATTGCATTTGGATCACAAAAACTCAATGTACATAGTGGAGTAGCTTGAGATGGCCAATGAGCTCCAAAAGTATTCTATCTTCTCACTATGGGAGCTTGGAATACATAGCAAACTCGACTTCCTTTGTGAAGGTAGGTGGATTATCAGCATGTAATAAGGAATTAACTCATCCTTTTTGCCCTAAAATGAAACCCTAGTCTATTTCCTAGAGTCATGCTTGGTAGATAGCTAGTTGGTCAATTTTCACCTTAAATCTAAGATTTAGGTCCTGTAAACTAGGAATCACTACCAAAATGACATGACCAACCCTATTGAATTGACCTAAACTACATTAGGAGTGGATCACCATGTGGCATCTTGGCCTCACATGTGTGGAGTCCACTTTTGTACAAAATTTACATTATACTACATGGTTTTTGATCAAGCTAGATTTGCCAATTTTTGGCAATTCTTCACATCCTAGATGCTAGTGGGGGTGGTGGTGCATTCCGGATGGTGTGATCGGTTTTTGCTTTTGGTTTTGGAGCTCGAGGTCTAACCTTAACCCTTTTCTGTCAACATGAAAGACGATTTCATGATGCAAGTTTTTACACATAGAACGACACGAGTGAAGTAACACTCAATATTTTGATAATCCTAAGAACTTCACACAATGAGAATGCATTTCATCAAGTGTTCTAACAATACTTACATTTGTTAGCTCCATACAACATAAGCAAGTAAGGGAGTCAAACGACAAAAACCATGCAAGTTACTGCTAATGTAGTAAAGACAATACGGTCATACTTACCATATTTTGTGCAGTCAGCAAGTCTTATGCATTCTAAAACAAAACCATTTTAAAAACCCCTTTCGCCATGCATAACCCAATTTCGGATCCCACACACAATATTCTATTACGGAGTAGCATGAATCAAAAAAACAAAACAATTGACCAAAATAATCATGCTTTACATAAACGATGTTCTAAAAAACAGTATGGATATGGAAACAAAGTACCTTAGTGATGAACGAGGTAGCTGGGCTGTCGCAAGAACTTGCTAGTCATGAATGCAACCACTTGAGGCCCATTGCTCTTTATGACCTTAACCATCACATTTCTAATGAGATTTGTAGCATAATATCAGACCCATCTGCACTTAGATGCCATTTTGACCATTGTACATAGGTCAGATCGAGTTTATGTAAACAAGACAAAATAAAGAAGATTGGATTTCCCACGATGTGAATGGTGCAATTAAACTTTTTACGGTTGAATTTAGAGAAAATGTATCACTAGTCTATAAAAAAACAAACGCACTCCAAAAGAGATGGTGATCTGATTGTGGCAAAACCTTTCATAGCTAGATTGCTTTGCTTGACTACTTCGTTGCTTGTAGTCGAATGGTTCTCTCTCTCTCTCTCTCTCTCTCTCTCTCTCTCTCTCTCTCTCTCTCTCTCTCTCTCTCTCTCTCTCTCTCTCTCTCTCTCTCTCTCTCTCTCTCTCTCTCTCTCTCTCTCTCTCTCTCTCTCTCTCTCTCTCTCTCTCTCTCTCTCTCTCTCTCTCTCTCTCTCTCTCTCTCTCTCTCTCTCTCTCTCAACGTGCTCACTTCATTCGTGCAAGCAATGCATTCATGCACTCAACTCAAACAAAAACTCATCACCTCAAAATATGTAAATAACACTTGCTAAGATATGTGGCAGATTTCTGATATGTGCCAGATTTTTCCACTTCTAAGAAAGCTTGAGACATCTTTATTTGGTTTGTATGAGATAGTAGATGTCACCACTCGCCTCTTTCTAATAAATTTCTTGTCATCAACTTGAGTGAGAACGCTTTAATGTGTGATCATCTAAATAATCTTAAGCAGCTACTTAATTAGCTAGCAACAATATGAGGCCTTCAATTGTCTCAAAGAATGCAAACAGATGGCTAAGACACATTGTGGTAGAAAAATTATGACCCTATGCTCATATTATCTAGGATCAAAGTTGTCTTGCCCTCTCTCTAAACCCAAGGTGTCATTCTTGTACTAAGCACATAAAATCTTAGGTTTATTTTCTAAGAGAATAGGTTCAAGAAAAGGAGGTAGAATTAACAATCTACTATCATACAAATAATATGTTGTTTGATGTATTGAAAAAACCAGTCAAAAGTTTTCATCTTTGAAGATCTTTCAACACTTTTGTAAACATCTTATTGATCAAAAATCCATTTGAAATATAGTGTACTTTATCAACATACTACAAATATAGAAAATAAATTTCATAGTCTAAAAAAATACAAAGGATTTGCCATAGTCGAAATTGTGAAAAAAAGTCGACTCAAGGAAAGTTGCAAAACTCATCTTTTAAAAAAAGACCCAAGTTGAGGAGACAAACGAAGATCCCAAAAAGTCGAAAAATGTCGACCATGAGGGTTTTGATAGTACCACTCAAAATGAAAATCTCGTGACGTCACTTTTTTGGACTCCTCGTGACGTCACTTTTTTGGACTCCTATGTCATATTTTGATCATTGTAAAACATATCTTTGCTCACTACTCGAGCACACCTCCATACTTTCTAAACAAGTTTAAGCTACATTTATATTTATTAGTAGCTAAACCAAAACTTGTAAACTATTTTATAGTGTATAAGTATCTGTAATAAGTAGACAAATGAGAGGATATGCAAGTCCATACAAAGAGGGTGAGGAAGAGATGTTGATTGAGTGCATATCAGTAGATCATGCATATCACACCTTTATTCAGAATTTAGTAAGTTGTCGTATAGTTGATTCCTCTATCAACATTGAGTTAGAGCTCATTTGACTCATATTTAATCTATTATATACAACAAGTAGTAGCAATGCAATTTAGATTATTTATTGCTTCTGTCTATTTCATATTGTTAGAATTAGATGCATACTTGGATACTTCATGTACTAATGCCTACCTCTTCTATTGTAATATCACATTTCTTCCATGATAACTAGAATTTTGAGTAAAAGATCGCAACAAAAGTCACAAACGTGTATTTATTTAAAAATCATGAATAGATATCTCAAATACCTAATACAAAGTTGAATCTGCATTTCAAGAATAATAACGGTCTATCACAAATTTGTTCAAGTCACCTATGCACTTATAAGCAATCAATAGAAGAATATGATCATTAATTAGTTAGAATAGATTTCAAGCATTCCATTCTCTTGAAAAGCCTTGTATTTTGCCATAGTAGAGCCACTCCCCAACAACATCATGAAGGATGAGCACAATGGGAATGAAATCACTCACATGAGGCAATTCATGCAATGGTTCATTGTATGGCCTTTGTCATGATTCATTATAAATAACAAATTTAAGATGTCGCGAGGGAGGGAAGATAGAGGTCGGTGAATATGACCCTAAAATGGCCAAAATGGAGTTTTATGACAACTTGGAGAAATATCAACAACAACGAAGTGCTACAAGGATTTGACTTGAGCCAAAGAGAGCTTCTCAGCTTGGCATAGGTGGCACATGAAAGTTTTAGGCTTATCTTGTAAGTTCTTTTATTCTTCAATATTGTTTATGCATTTTTTTTCTTTATTGTCCTTATGTTCTCATTTTAGTTTATTACTTATAAAGTGTTGGCAATGGGATATTGCGATAGTAATTGCGGTCTTTACAAGTTGGATGCAGGCCAAACCCGGGGAGTATGGTTTAGCCTCATCAGTTACATCTCAATTAGAATTGTGGCATCGCAGGATGTGCCATCTAAACTATGGGAGCTTGGCCAACCTAAAGATGGTAAATGGTTTGCCTACAATTCAAAATGAGCAACATTCCATTTGTGAAGGTTGTGTGAGATGGGAAAGCTCCATAGAGAGAAGTTCTAGAAGGGGCATCCACTAGAGCCAAAAAAAAGGCAATTGAACTCATACATAGTGACCTATGCAGCCAATGAAGACCGTGTCATTAGGGGGAGCCTACTATTTTATGATATTTATTGGTGATTACTCTAGGAGGACGTGGATCCATTTCTTGAAGAAGAAATCGAACACGTTGACTAATTGGAATCTTGAATATGTATATGCATAGATCAATGGTGCATCATGAACCTACTTAGGGGGACTACACTATGTGTATTACAATAAGACACAAGTCCTCTTCAATTTGCTTGAACAATAAGGAGAGCGACTCAATTGGCTAGTATATAATATCTAAGCTTTCAAATTCACATTCATTTTTTAGTACATGCACTTGAGAGCGACTACTTTTTGTTGCATGCGAGCTGGACATAGATTCATAGATCAAGGCATTACCCTTAGTGGTGACTTCACTGGTCCAATTACGACCATGAATAGTGTTAAAAACATTTATTTGTATCTAACTTACACTTTAAGAACTATTTCATTGTCATACTTTTAATAACATATATGTATGGGACATTTGTCCTATTTTGGAAATCAATTTCATTTGAAAATTTTATATTGATATTGTTGATCATTTAAGACCTTCATATGATTACGATAGTGTTATGTTATGTTGTTATATGTTTTAATAATTTGGAATTTTTGTTGATCATGATAACATTATTATGCTATGTTATTATATGTATTGATGATTTGAAATTTTTGTTGATCATGATAATGAGGATTTTATGTTATGATGTATTGATGATTGTGGTATTTCCAATGTTGTTGCATTTGTTATGATTGTGATCAATTTTTGTTATGATGAAAGTACCTACAAAAGGCACATCTTAGACATTTACCAAAAGCGTAAGTGGACTTGGGCCCACAATAAACCACACAAGGTATCTCTAGACTTCTATTATGGAATAGAAGAGGACATCCTTTGACGGTATTTTGAAGCATGGACTACCAAACCATATTAACTTCCTTTGACCTAACAAGGGGAGACAAGCTTGGGGGACATGGAAATATTTGGGCAAAAGGTGTATTTATTGTGCATCTCTTACCACATATTGTCCAACATTGCCACTTTTAGTCTCTTCCATACCACCTCACACCTATCTCTAACATTGCCATATCATCCGTACACCTACCCTACTAGCACAATTTATGAAATGGGGGAAGAAAAGGGGCGGGGGGGGAGGCATGTGAATGAGGTTTTGTCAAAGTGAGGAATAAATTTTGTGAGGGTGTGAGAGATTGCCAACGTAGTATCATAATGCCAGATTTCCATGAGGGTGAGGGTTTTTTTTTTGGCATTTTGAGAGGTCGTTGTAATGCCAAATAATCAATACAATAAGTGTTTAGCATGCTATAATTGGTTTTGTTTGTATGTTCTTAGTCATGGAGAGAGTTTTCACCAAAATTTGGCCATACCCCCATCATTTTTGTTGTGTGCTTGTTGCCCACGGCTTGAAGTTGCTTCCCAAAGATCTTTAGGCAAAGATGCTTCAATCCTCAAGGCTTTTGGAACATTCACACAAGGATCTATTCTTCCTCTCGGCCACCCCATTTTGAGAAGGGGAATAGGCACATGAGAACTCCCTTTTGATGCCCTATTGCTCACAATAGTCATGGAATTTGTTGGAGATGTACTCTCCACCTCCATCACTCCTCAAAGCTTTGATCTTCAATGAGAATTGCTTCTCAACATATGATTTGAATAAGAGGAAATAATCATACACCATGGATTTTGAAGAAAGAAGATATAACCGTCATGTCTATCTTGTGTGATCATCAATAAAAGTCACTAAACAAGAGGCTCCTCCCTTGCTTGTGCTCGATGAGAAATGTACATCCGAGTGGATCAACTCCAAAGAACATGTACTTTTGATGGAAGATCTTGTATATGGTCTTGTGTGATTTCTCAATAGCACAAGCCTCACATGGCTTGATCTCCTTGGAAAGTGCCTTTGGCAAGCCAATAGCCTTGGCTGCTTCTTTTATCATAGACAACATAGATTTGTAGTTGGGATGTCAATATAAATTTCAAAATATCAATATTTGTATTCATGTTATTGGAGTCTTTGGCAAAAACTTTATTCTAAGGTAATGCTGATGTGGACAAATCTAATTTTACATATTGTAAATGAAATATGAATGGTGAATAATAGGAAGTATGCCTAGGACTAACATTGTGCAAATACAAGTCTAGCTCAAGAGCAAAATAATTTAGTAGCCAAGTAGCACAAACCATGACTCATTAAAATGGCCATTTTGTAACTTAGACCTAAAAAGTTGTAAACCTACATAGTCACAACAACAAAGTATAGCTTTGGTTTTTGCTTCTGTCAAAATAATTTATTGTGTTTTTTCTAGATAAACCTTGACAAAGTTACTTTCTAACAGACTATTTGGAAACCAAGAAACACGCTTACGCTATTATGCCTAGTGCTTCTCAATTATAAAACGCAACCTTTGGTGAGTTACCGTTTCCAACTCTACAACAAAGACAATGGTGGGAATGCGATAGGGAAACGACAAAAGCTTGAAATCTCTAGCAAAAAAACATTGCACTATGTTTGGCCAGATTGCAAATACAATGTTGAGAAGAGTTCAAGTTGGGTGGTGCCAAATCAATTTAATCATAAAGTCCTCTTTGCTAAGTCATTTTCTAGAAAAACTCAAGGGAACATACAATTGCCAAGGCTATTAGAATCTTGTAGACAACTCAACCAAAAAAAAATTCCGTCTATAGTCATCAATAGAATGTATGAAATCAATAGCTTTTGCATACTTCCTTGGAGTATCCAACCAGCTCCACAATCAGATTTCTTATCTTCTTTCATCGCCTTCATAACCATACTTTAAGTTCTATTTAGATCTCTCCCAATTGATGTAAAAAGAACTATGAATTTCCGCGTTTTCAAAGAAGAACAAATCTTTCCAAAGTTCTTATTGTGTCTTCCTCCAAGAGATCCACCTCCCCCCACATGCCTCATCCTGCCACAAGCATCTTTGTAGAAACCCTGAAACCCTACACTATTGCTCTCTCCACAACCTCAAGAATGTTCAAGAAAAGTGCACCAAACATTTATGTAATGTGGCAATATTACAAAAAATCAGTTTTTTAATCAGTCTCCCGGAACATTGCATTTCGGAAATTCCGGAACGACATTCCAATGCAACACAGTGTGACTCTTCCAATCCAAGATTAACCAATGAGTGGCTTTTAAGGAAAGAATCGATCACACGACATGTTCATCATTAAATGTTCCAAGAACGAAACCTAGATTTAGCACATCTAATCATAGGCAAATTATATCTTTATTGAAAAACAGAACAAATAAAGAATACAACTTAATCCAATTTCACAAGAAGACATATCTAATCAAGAAAAAAAGGGAACTAGTGACTTTCACTTTATAGAAGAGGATGAGAAGCAAAATGAAGGTATTAATCTTTTCCTTAATAAGAAGGTTCAGCTTAGAGAGCAATTCCATGTTGGTTAGCTACCAAGGCCCTACTAACAAGATTCACTTTGATTGTCTTGTAGAGTCATAAGACTACCAAATATCTTCATATCTTTTACTTATTTTGCAATTGTAGCTAATTTTTTTTGGTGTCATGCTTATTGATGTATTACAAAGGCAGAACAAATCTGAAAACTATTAAAGAGTGACTAAATACCAAAGGACATCCCTTTCATCGTAGAAGAGCTACTAGTGTCTCATTGGAACTTCTTGAGCAAAATGTTGGGAGCATGAAATGCATTTACTATTCCAAGAAAGAAATTGCAGAATAAAAAGATAATTTTGTAAACAAGGTGGAAGTTTCCCATAAGCTTTGGCGTATGCAGTTTTTAAAACTAAAACAGCTTGCGGAAGTATCCTTAGAGATCTATCCAATCAAAGCTTAGAAGGTAGATATAGTGTGGTTGTATATTTAATTGAAGCAAATGCTACTGACAAAATACTTCATTGCTTATGTTTCAGCACCTTTGAATTTTAGCTCAACTTGTTACCAAGGTTATAAAATATTTCTCCATATTCAGCGTGAAGCTTTTATTGAAGCTGACATAATACATATCATACAAAAGAACGAGGAAGTATACTATTTTTAACAAAAAGATCAGAGCAAGTAAAGTATCAGCCTTATTTACTAGAAACAATCAAATGCCATGTCACACATAAATAAACTTCTTAACTTCAACTCCACCTCATCGAGTGGTCTTCTATTCTTATCCCTAACAATTTGCTGCTACTCTGACTTTAACAGGTTGATTCAACTGATGTCAGGTTTTTGCCTGACAGACTTTTGGAAAAACCGTTTCACCTGCTGCTGCTGATCTACCGAGACTTCCAAGTAGAATGTATTGAAGCTTTACTTTTTAGGCCAGAAAGGAAAGAACAGTAGGACAGCCCTATATTCCAGCGTCTATTATTTATTCAGCCACGAGCAACAGAATTGCTCAAGGCCATGAAAGGCACCTGAAGAAGCTGTTCGGCCTATCTCATTCTGCAGATAAAGGCTTTTAACTCTGATATGTGCTTCTTGTACACATAACTCAAAGTCACTAGAAAAGTTTCTATGAGTGAACTTCATCAAACTCCAAAGTAATCAGTCCCCATTCACTCAATTCCAGCAGTTTTCATCAAATTGCTGAACTCGTCATAACTCAGGCCATCATCTTTGTCCAGGTCAAAAGTGTTTATTGTTGACTCAACAAGCTGCAAGAAGTTCAAGAAGCAAAATTGGTTGATTAGTAGCTGTCACAGTTAGTCACGAATCTTTTTCTTCCATTTATATGATGTAAATCCAAATTCATACAAGGGCAGATGACACTATTTTTCACACAATTATGTTTGATCACAAACAACGACCAATCGTTGACCTAACTCACACACAAGGTGCCACAAGATACTCACAGCTAATCAGCTGCTCTCTCAGATCCATGCCTAAGCTAATAGCATGTGCTCATGCTTAGTCAAACCTGGACCAGTAGTGGCTAGAATGCTTGTAAAGGAATGTGGATGTGTGTAAGCACATTTGTGGCTGTGCATTCATGGAGAATTTATTCTTTTACTATTTCAAGAAATACTACACCTTGGGAATTATGATTCTGAGCAATGGATAATCAGAAAATCATGTATCAAGCTCATTAAAGCCCTAGGATATCACTCGTGTAGGATAAACGGTCAACATGGTAACTTCAGTGTCCATAACGAGTTACCCTCATAGGAAGCACCATGATTTTCCAAGTTTGGACTCTAGCACAAGTGTCATCGTAATAAGCAGAGTATGGTGAAGTCACTTTGGTTTACTGTCATGCCAAATGCTGATAAAAGATGCAGTTAAAAAGAGTGCTATCACCAACAACATACTTGAAGTCAGTAGACTAGGTTACAATGACATCTACTATAGTGGTATCTGTATAGTTGGTTTGAAATTTTCACTTCTGCTTTGGGAACCAGATTCGAAAGTCTTATGCCCCTTGTATATATCATACCAAGACACGATTACTATGGTTTTTCGTAGCTGAATTATGACAATGACTTTCCTTTTGGCTTTGTTAATAGATTCTGAGCCCATAACAGTTACAGTAAAGCTAAAGATGCCACCCCAATCAGGAAGTTATGTTTAATTTGCCAAATTAAAAACTTAAAGCTCCCCTTAATTTGTGAATCAGTACTAGAATCTGGCACCAGTTCTTTTGTCTTAGAAGGTATGTAATGAGTGGACTAAGGAGGTTACTGAATCAAAGGCAACTGAAAATTCTTTCCTGAGCAGGATTCTGTAACTCAGAATGATGATACATTTTCTAGTGCATGTAGCACTGTTATTACTCACCAAGGGAGTCAGGTTGCAAAGGTTCAAAGTAAATAAAATCTGCAGCAGCAGGCAAGATACCACCCACATTGTCTTAAGCAGTTTGTATACAACTTTGTAAACATGGCCATCTTCAAGCCTCTAATCTCTCAAATTTAACGAAGTGAGTCATGAAATCAGCAGACTCACTTAACTTTTGAACCTTTAAATTTTGCACTCCTGTTTATATTTCTGTATTACAGTGTGTATACCTCATCAAGTCCAATTCGAGCAAGAGGTTCAGCACAGGCCAAAAGCATTGCGTCTGATATTTCTTCTCTTGAAATTTTTCCATCCCCATTTTTGTCATAGAATTTGAAAAGTACTGTTGACACAGTAAAATCAGCATATTCCTAGTAAACAAAAGTATTGGTTCCTCTTCTTAGGTGATAACCCCAAATATAGAAAGCTTCTAATGAACGTATACATAAGCAATTTCATCTATGTATTTGATAAACTGAATACACACTTAGACTGAAGAACTGCATTGTCAACATGAAATGGTTGATTTCCCAAAACTCACAATGAAAGAAAGGAACAAACCATGCAACTTTGCATCCCGACTATTCATGCTCCGCACAGTTGCAATATAGTCGCAGATTTCCTCAAAACTAAGGGTTCCACTTTCATCTTTGTCAATGATTTTGAAAAGCCTCTCTGCGCAGGGATTCCCCACTGTTCAAAAGAGACACTTGAGATCAAGCAATAAACTGTAAATGATGGCAAAAGGATCTTAATGCCAGAATATGTAATGGAGTAGTACTTGTTTCCAGTTGCAACCACAAAATTGCACTTGCAAGGAACAAGCTCATCTCAAGGTCACGACCATGAAAAAAATAGTATTGATGCTCTAACCAGCTCTCTTCGAACCTTTCTGACCTAACATTATATGCAGGGGATATAATGTTCTTCCATGTGCATGCATAGACTTTTAGTTTTTCTTTTCTCAGCATGCTTTTTTTCCCAATCCAATCATCTATGTTCTATATTATGGAAAATATAGCATGTGACATGTGACATGAGCACTTAATAATAAAGACCAAAAATGAAGTAAGAAACATTGCCTCCTTTTCCCACATCCAAAGAGAAGCCCTTGCCACCCTAGGACGTAAGAAGGATTATTTAGCCCTAATCCCTCTTACCTTCAACATATAGCTTCCAAACTACATCGAAGAATGAAAGTGGAAATTTTAGCTTCTTGGAGTTATGGTTACGTCAAGAAGAAAATGAAAGTCGATATTGCACTCCACAACATCTCCGTGGGTGCAATGTCATCGGAGGTCATCTGCCTCTACAGACCTCAAAAATGCTGTGCACTACAGTTGTAGATTATTATATGTCTGGACAGGGACAGCTATGTGGACCATGAATCAGCGCTTGATTAAATATCATGTGGACCTTGTAGTACTAAGCTTCGGTGTTTTGGATCCAACACCTGTTATTGGCATTTATTAGGGCATTTCTTATTGAAGTGCATCTGTTGGTTCCCACACATGGCGTGGCACAGCTTCCTTGCTTGAGGATCTTTGACATCTATATTAATAGGCCACAAGCCCCATCATCAGTGGTTGATTGATGAGACTATCGGTTTAAAAATCTTAGTCTAGCATATTTAGATGTGCTTCAGTTCATGTACAGCAGAACATTAGTAGAGATTGTTGCTCCATCACCAATTAGACGTTCTACATTGATTGATCTATGCACTTGCAGTCTCTTCTTATCTCTCAATTTGTGTTCTATGGGTGTTTTTCTCACAACTCGATACCAGAGCACTTTTGGCCAAGGAAAGAGTGGTTGCAAATACATCCAGATGTTATAGTTCCACCTACAATAGGCAAGAGTGTTGTTTGACTCTTAGAAGCCCGTTCCGACCAAAATGGGTTGGAACGTTCTGTTCCGACTGTTCCGTCTGTTCCGGAACGTACTGGGTTGGAACGATTTAGTGTAGGTTAACAAAAAAATTAAAGACCCTGCTGGCCCGCTCATTTAGACGCTCATTGCATTCTAAACATATAAGACCAGTCGTTTGTGAGGATGGGAGCAACTCTTCTAGATGGGGTGGTTGTGGAAGAAGACACCATGGTTGCAGTGGAGCTCTTGTATCTCAAAACACGCGTGTCCTATCTGGACAAGTATTTACAGTCCTGAACTTGATGCTTGTTAACAAATTGAAGTGACAGATTAATCTCTATTTGCATGATTTACAATAGGATCTTGCATTTGCAATTTACCATTCTTTATAAGATAGAGACATCTAGAATCGTGTGTTCTTCAGCTACACTATTCCACCTTACATTCTTCTTTACAGCTGGATTATAGAAAATGATTCCATACCTCTGGGGCTGGTTTGTTGTAAATGCGTTCTACCCTTCTTGAATTGTTGTAAACTCCGCCATCTTACCAATTTGCCATCCTCAATATCCGGAAGTGATAACTAACAGATAAAAATCCTTGGTAAAAAAATACTTTTTTTTTGTTTTTGTTTTCAAGGGCCCGGAACGCGTTCTGGAACGCAGAACGCGTTCCGTTGCAGAACGGAACATGTTGACTGTAGAAAGCAGGTTTTAAGAAAAAAATCCTAGTTTTGAATTTTGGGCTCCAATAGTAAATGAGGAGGCCAAATATTGATTCTGATAGCATTTTTGGACTCTTGGAATCGGCTTGCTGTTAGGGTATGCAAAAGCTTAAATCCAACAGGCTGTTAGAAGCTAGGGTGCCAGAAATACCAATTTTCAGGGTCTTTAGTCGTCAGCATTTTCATATTTTGAATTTAAAAAGACGAACGAATCATTTATCTTCCTACAGTAGCACACTACAAAATCGATTGTTAATCACATGGTCAGAAGTTGAGAAATCAAAGATCTACCTTAAGAACCCTTTCACAAATTGCAGATTGTATCTTCAAAACTTGTGGAAATCACAATTCGTCCTTTTCGGTTTTCTTCACATTGATCCCTTTCAACTATTGAAATATCGGTGGGTATCTATAGTTTGCTGAAATTTGATCCATAAAAATCTCATGCTGCTCTCATTACATATTCTAGAAGCCTCAGTTTACATATTTGGTGCATAATCTTATTGCTAGAATATCATTCTTACTATGGTAGCTTGTACTTTCTGCTGGTACATCATGTTGCTTTCTTAGTACTAAAAGGCCTTTTTGATTAAGAAGTTCCATCAGATGGAGGAAAATTTCAGCGCACAAATGTATGAAAAACGTTTACACACCAATCAATAGTAAGGATTACTACGTCCCAATCTATGAATATCAACGTATGGAACACCAGTGCTAAAAATTAATGAGTGCACATTTCATGTCTATGACTAGACTAACCATTAATAGGCGTCTGTGTTGTGGCTATGCAGGGATATGGAGCACACTAACCGGAAGCCAGCACAAGAATTTTGGATCCAGCAAACCACAATGATTATCACAAGTCAAGAACCAGCAAGATGAGTTCACTATGGAACCTCAGCCTGGGAAGCCTTAAGTGGGTTGTCTCAAGATTAGTCAAGATGGAAATGGACATAGAACTGTGCTAGGGCTTCCTACGACATAATGTACACCTTGCCACGAAATTCCATCGAAAATGGCAACCCTTTCAAGAACTACAAAATGTTCATGATAAAAACTTACACACAGGAACTTATGCTATTTGATAGGGATTACCCAATTCTCCCTTAAGCCTTTAAATTAACTCCATAAGGCTAAGCTCTCTTTGGAGCTCTTTGTAAATAGCATACTCTCCTCTTCACTAGAGGTTAAGGGAGCTAGCATCTATTTGGCTTTCACTCTCTACAAATTGTGAATCTCTCGCAGGAACTGCACAGCTAAGGGATTATGAACTTCTACACTTCTTGAGAACTGTGTGTGTATCTATGCAGCTTGCTAGCTCTCTTTCTTTGCTTTTCAACGTTTGTAATGCACTACTTCCACAAGCCATTCAATGCACCCTTGCCCAGTATGTATGGTTTGACTCCAAGATTGCACTACGCTTGTATTTGATTTCTGCAGATTTTGAGCTTCCCAGGCTTGTAATTGTTTGGGGCTCGAGGACAATTCTGGAAACTTGCTGCAAAGCAGACCCTGGGGCTATGTTTGCATAGCAGATCTTTGGGCTGTCTGCAAGTGTAGATAGGTCGGCACGTCTGCGCTTTTAGACTCCTATCTACAAATGAACCCCGTAGGTCTGCCCTGATCAAATCGACACAAGTCTTCTATGCAGACAGGGCCTCAGGCCTGTAAAAATGCAGGCCTGAGGTCTAGCAGGGAAGCCAGCTATGGGCAGCCACCATATATCTTCTCTAAAAGTTTTTTGAGGAAAATAATCTTGCTCTTCAAGGTACTTCTGTAGACTCTTTCCAAAAGGCTCTTCTTAACTAGCCAGAAAGACACTACAGCACACTGATGTTTGTTGTGTGGCTCCCACAGCCTTGTATGCTGCAGAGACTTGGTGTACTGGTATCTCCTCCTCTGATTTCTCTCGTCTACAGGTTACCGTGTTATCACGCATGATTCGAGCTAAGTCCTCAGTTTCACACCAGAGTATCTTGGCTAAGTTTGCAGTCACTCCCCTTCAGCTTGATGCCATCTTTCAAGCAGGTCAGGCCACCATAGCCGCATCAGGACAGGTCACAGAACAAGAACAGGCTTCACCCTGCTCTTCCTCAGCAAGTCATCAACAACCGTTGTAGGTCATCGCCTCCACATCTAGTGTAGAACCTCAGCTGCCACCGCACCAAGACAACATTGTCAAAGGACAGAACACAACACATGGCAATTCCACCCCGTTTCCAACAGTTGTCTCTGCTCATCTGTCTCACGATTACACTCCCTCCCAACCTATGGAGGGATTTATTATCTATGAACTAGGTTGGCTAAAACAAGAACTGCGGGAACTTCAACAACAGGTAAACTATTTGGAATCGGAAAGTGGAAAAATCAAGTTGAAAATGGGAGAGCTGCAGGCTGAAAATCTGGTATTGAAGACGGAGCTCATAGAGGTGAATGATAAAATGAAGAAAGAAATGGACGCATTGACGCATGAGCTTAGGGCCCAACCTATTCGTAGGGTTGTTCCCTCTCACCTACACTATTTAGATTATATATTAATGAGCTTGCGAGAGTCATTGAGCATAGTGGTGGTACAGGTTGCAGGCTTGGGGATATTCTGATTGCCATTCTCCTATAGGCAGATGATGTAGCTTTAGTCTCCTCGACTAGAGAGGGTTTACAGAGACAGTTGGACCATGATTTCTGCACCAGATGGGGCTTGCAAGTTAATATTGAGAAGATCAAAGTTATGGTCTTCAACACTTCATGCAAAGACGGGGGGCTTACTCTAGATGGACAGTCGTTGAAGATTGTGTCATCCTATACCTATCTTGGGATTCTTTTCACTGGTCCTATATTTGGTATGAGACATGCAGCTACAGCCAGACTTGGGAAGGGACATGCCTCCTTGGTCCAGCTTGAGCGAGTTTGCTTTCAGAGATTTATTTGGGATGCCCTGAGTAAGTGTTAGCTATTTGATACTTTTGTCTCCCCCACAACATTGTATGCTGCAGAGGCATGGTGCCCAGGGCTCACCTCAATTGATTGGGCCAGTATCTCACACCTACAGGTCCTTATGCTATCACGGATGATACGGGCTAAACCCTCTGTCCCGCACCAGATTATCCTAGCAGAGTTTGCAGTTCCACCTCTATAGCTCGATGCCATCTTCCTTCTCATCTCATATATATAGTGTCTCAGGCTGCTTCCCACTCATGCAGAGATACCCACAGGCAACACTCACATTATCTCACCACCTTCACAGTCTAGGCTATCACTTGTCATGGTTCTCACATACATCACGTCTATTGGATACTTTTGGCATCTCTATATACCTCCCATCAGGTACCCATAATTATCTCCATCGTACATGGCAGGGCCAGTTAGGGGTTAAACCCGACTATTACAAGACTCATTTCTTGCAGATGGATGCTGTGGAGACCCCAGTTCTACCACGCTATCGGGATTATCCCATGGCCTGAGATTCACATTGGGCCAGTTACGAGTCTCATCCAATGTTTCACAAATCGCCGATTCGAACAGCGAACCACGATTCGAATCGGGCCGATTCGAATCAAGGAACTGTTCGAATCGGCCCCCTGGAAAAAAAGTGCCTGAATAGCCCCCCTTTCGCATTTCTGGTGATTGGTCTGGCATTCGTGAGAGAGAGAGAGAGAGAGAGAGAGAGAGACCATTGATTGATTTGCCATTGTGTGCGCGTGTGTGTGTGTGTGTGTGTGTGTGTGTGTGTGTGTGTGTGTGAGAGAGAGAGAGAGAGAGAGAGAGAGAGAGAGAGAGAGAGAGAGAGAGAATTGCATTTGCCATTGTGTGTGTGTGAGGGCTTTGTGTGTGCGTGATTGAGTGGGTGTGTGAGGAGGGTGAGTGTGTGTGTGTGAGAGAGAGAGTGTGAGTGTGTGTATGACATGTGTGAGTGTGTGATATTGTGTGTGTGTGAGTGTGTGTGTGAGAGAGTGTGTGAGATTGTGTGTGTGTGTGAGAGAGAGAGAGAATAGATTGTGTGTGTGAGTGTGTGTGTGAGCATCGAGATTGTGTGTGAGAGTGTGAGCACTGAGATTTGTTAGAAATGTGAACTCCTGCAACTTTGTCGCAGCACGAAAAAGAAACGAAGGTCGAACGAGAACAATTCGTGACAGTCAACGTCCCTTGACTTGAAGCATGAACGATTTGCGAATCATTCGTGAATCGTAAACACACCTCCAGGACCGCAAACCGCAAAGGGACGCAAAACGAAAAACTACGAAAGAAACGAAGAGAACAAAAGCAAACGAGAGATTACGAAACAAACGAAGAGGAATCTTCCGCGCTGCCAGCTGGCAGCTCAACGGGCTTGGAGTCGTAGACTTCACGCCCAGGTGAAACGAGGCAACGACAAGGACTAACTGATTAGTTGATTAGCGTTAACTAGTCTTGTGATTTCTGCGTTTAGCCCATCTTGTAAACTCCACACTGTGGAGGTATAAACGATCCTCTCTGGATCATAAACATAGTGAAGAGATAAGGAAACCAGATCTGTAAGAGACGAGAGAGAGAGAGAGAGAGAGAGAGAGAGAGAGAGAGAGAGAGAGAGAGAGAGAGAGAGAGAGAGAGAATAGAGCAAAAAAGAAAAATACTAGAGCTGTGCATCAAAGTCTGCCAACGAGCAGAACACAGCGAAAGAGAACTGATAATACAGTCGCTCTATTTTCGTGCATCTCCTTGTCTTGTGTCATCTGTCTTGATTGCTGGAAACCAATGTGTTCTGTGATGTGCAGTCGGGTGTCTAGGTTCCTATAAAAGCTTCCGCGCAAAAAAGAAAATTCAAAGACAAAAAATCGTTCGCGATTAAGAAGACGAAACAGTTCCGCTTCCGCGACAAGATTGTGTGTGTGTGTGTGTGTGAGTGTGTGTGTGAGAGTATGTGCATCGTGTGTGTGGTGTCAGGACTCACGTGTGCATGAGTTTCGGTGTGTGTGAAACTTGAGTGTGTGTCATGTGTGTGACTCTCACGAGACTTGAGTGCTCAAGTGTGACTTGTGATTAGGGTGAATCGCGATAATTCAAAATTGCTTGAAGATTCAAGAATCAAGATATCGAGTTGTGATTGGTCTTCATGCCACCTGGTGCCATGCAGAGGACGAGAGATCCCTTATGGGACCATGTCACCATTGATGCTTCTTATGGTACCTCCGACACGAAGAGGTGGACTTGTAGATACTGCCACGTCTCCTTCACAGGTGGGCTTGCTCATATTAGAGCACATTTAAACCATCAGCATGGATACGATATAGCCCCGTGCGCGCAGGCACCAACATCATTGGCAGATACATGTGATCGAGCTCAAGCAAAGGAGCATGAGGCTGGTTCTTCAATGGCGAGAGGTGAATAGGTTCCACTAAAGCATGAAGTTTAAGCTTAGTCCTAAGCGAAAAGTCATTTCAAGTTTCAACTTGCGCAATGTGAATGTATGTAATTTTCTACTAATTTTGAATGTTGTGGAAATTTGAGACTTGAAAGATGTCAGTTCAAATGTCCAAAATTGTATTGTATGAAGTTCCGAGTCTCGACTTTACAATTCGATTTCGCCAGATGAACACGAAACACTGAATTCTTCAATCTTGACATGTCACAACTTACACATTTGTCATTGACACACGGTGATCGAGAGCCTTCCACATCACAAGTTGTGCCTTCTGCAGTTCGCACACCCATCTCTTCTCAGGGAGAGGCCGAGGGTGTAGGTGCCAGTGATGCGCAGCGTGGTCCACCTACTGACATTGGTGGATCTTCAGAGCCACGCAGAGTCCCTATTCCATCGATGAGGTCTCGTGACCATCTTGGTAGGTCCAGACAGCTTGGGGGCAGATATTATTATGTGAGTCACTCTGAGCCTAGGAATAAGGACCAAGCTCGAGTTGCAGTTCGGAGGTGTTTCTACCTATGCGACCTCCCCTTTCACTTGGCCAGGTACATATTGCATTCTTGACTCCTAAATCTTTCTTAATTTTTGATCATTTTCTTTAATTTGTACTATGTAGATTGTAGTGTCATGACTCATGTATCATGTATGGCATATGAGGCTATGTCTCTACTGAACTCTCTAAATTTTGGTTCGTCTTCCTTAGATGTCTCAAAATTGAAATATATGAGTCATGAGTCATGACACATTGACAAGTCACAAGTTACAAGTTACACAATTGACTCTCAACTCAATGGATTATGCAGTTGGTTTGATGCTTTGGACTCTCTACAACACCCCTGCATGGAGGGACATGATGAGAGCCGTATCTAGCTTTGGTTCTGATGAGTGTGAGGGGCCAAGCATGGAGCAGCTCAAGATGAGAGAGCTTGTTGCAGAGCGAGACACTGTCGAGAGGGACTTGGACCCCATCAAGAGATCGTGGGTCTAGTATGTATTGTGTACTTATTAATTATGCTTCATGAATGCAATCTAACTGAGTATTAATTGTTCACCATGATTCATCTATGGTTGTGTTGAATGTTCTGACTTCTAAGTAGTAAGTTGAAAGTTGATTCTTGAAGTTCTAAGTTCTAAGTTTCAGCTAGTAGTTGTTTGTCATGAGTTAGTTGTCATGAGTCCGACTCATGACTCATTGTGTTCACTTTCAAGTGAGAATCTACTATGTAGGTTTGGATGCAACATCATTTCAGATGGCTGGAGTGATACAAGGAAGCGCCACATCCTGAATATATTGGTGTCTTCCTGTATGGGCACTATGTTTTTGAGAGCCATTGATGCCTCTGATGCAGGCACATCTGTCACCAGAGAGTATATGTTTGGCCACATTTAGAGAGCCATTGAGGATGTGGGGCCACCCAATGTTGTGCAGGTATAATAACTTGACTATTATAATTTGTGTAATAGATCCTAACACCACAGTAGGGCAAACACTAACTGCTCCACCCAACCTTGCCTACTCCCTGATATAGAGTAAGCCCCTCCTAGCCCAGTGTGAGGACTAGTAGCATGCTACTGCCAAGTGTCGGCCACGTGGCACTGACGTGGCCGACTGCACGTCGGGACCCAACTGGGAGCCCTATCCTGCTGACAGGGTCCCTAGGCTGTGTTAGGCCCGCCATGGCTATGGACCGTGCTGGGGCACACTACTCACACTGTCTTGCCCTGTTGGTCATGTACACTGGACACGACCCTGACTGTGGTATCTGACCTATCTGTGTTCTCTAGGGTTCGGCACTGGTTACGAGCTCGTAACAATTTGTAACTTGAAACTTGCGTCCACTCTCAAGTCCCAAATCATGATTTACACATAACATGCACAACGCATGTTGCATCAATGTCCATTGTCAAATAATCATGATTCATGATTTGTAGTTAGTAATGTAATTACTATTGTGGTTTGTAAGTTGTGTGTATGTCATTGTGTATGAGTCATGATGAGTCATGACTTGCGACTCATCACTCACATAGACTTTTTACCTGTATAGTGTATTTACTATTTCAAAATTTGAATTATGTATAGGTTGTGACTGACAATGCGTCTAATTGGGTTGTGATGGGGAGGCTTGTCCATGAGGTCTATCCCCACATTTTTTGGACGCCCTGTGGCCCATATCCTTCACCCGTTGTGGAGGAGTCTGGCCCAGTATCGAGATAGGGAGCTTAGGAATGGATGGAACACCTACATTCAAGCAGTCTATCCTAATCCTGCTGACTAGGATGCATTGATGGATGACTTGATGGTGTTTAGACGTGAGACTCTTGAGTTCGGCTCTCCATCAGCAGGCAAGTGTGTAATAAAGTCCATCGATACACACTCCCATCTTCCCTCTGGAATAGACAAAGGATGTAGCGATCCAGAAACTTTAATCCTTTCGACTTTGTTAACTTGACACTTCAAACAATGTGTCATATAACTATGAGCATCTTTATTAATCTTAGGCCACCAAAAATTACGTCGGATCAACTCACAAGCCTATCCACACCAGGATGACCTGCACTAGGGCTATCATGACAAGAATGCAAGATTTTCCTACACAGCTCCTCACAAGCTAGAATGAGACATTCTGATTTCTCTTAGCAGATCATCTTCTATGGTATACTTAAGATAAGTGCGAGTAAAGGGCATAGAGCTCTCCTCTGGAGACTCTGCATGGCCATGACTCACCTCAAGCTCGACTCTCTTACAATAAGGATCCTAGAGTTGAGACTTCTTTATCTCAACCAATAGGTCATTTCAATGACCGCAAATGACATTTGATACACTATCCGAGACAATGCATCAGCCACTCTATTTTCTGCCCCTTTCTTATACCGAATTTCCATCTGAAATTCTTGCATAAGTTCAGACCATCTCGCTTGTCGGCATTTGAGATCGGGTTGTTTGCAGAAATACCTCAAGGTATCAAGATCAATGTACAGATAAATTCAGCGAAGGCTGCAAGCCTTCCCTCCTGCATCAGCACTGCCCCCACAACAATGTTACTCGCATCCGTATCAAGGATATAGGGTTTTAGAGGGTCAACAATTTTTAGAGTGACGCACACAACTATAGCTTGCTTTAACTGATCAAAGCTTGCTTGCTGCAATTCAGTCCACTCACCAAACTTGTTCTTTTGAGTTAAATCTGTCAAAGGTGCTACAATGCGAGAGTAATTCTTAACATATTTTCCATAAAACACCGCCAATCCTAGAAAAGACTTCAATGTTGTCACATCAGCTGGTACAGGACATGCAACGATCACAACAACTTTCTTAGGATCCGGTCTTATTCCATCAGCAGTCACAATATGACCTAGATACTCAATTTCCTTTTTGAAAAGTTCACTCTTTTTTGCATTAGCTAACAATTTGTTTTCCCTCAAGGTGGACAACATAGTCCTAAGGTGGGTCACATGCTTGGCCTCACTTGCACTTTAAGTCAAAATATTATCAATAAAGTTGACAACAAACTTACCCATATACGGTCTGAGTACATCATGAATGTAGTTGGGGCGTTAGTTAAACCAAAGGGCATCACATGATACTCATAATGACCAAACCGAGTTCAGAAGGCAGTTTTATGAATGTCCTCTTCACGAACTCTAACCTAATGATACCCACTCTTCAAGTCTATCTTACTAAATATAGTAGCACCATGAAGAGCATCAAGCAAATCATCAATAAATGGCATAGGATATTCATGCTTAATAGTAATCTTACTAAGACCTCGATAATCCACGCACATACGCCAGGATCCGTCTTTTTTTACTAGAATGATCGGCGAGGCAAAATGTGAGAAGCTAGGCCTAATCTGCCCATGTGCAAGATAGTCCTCTAGGATCTTCCTCACCTCCTCTTCCTCTCTCAAACTCATTCTATAAGGTGGTCTATTTATAGGATAGGATCCAGAAAAAAGCTCAATCTTATGTTCAACATTCCTATTAGGCGGTAATGCAGATGGCAAATCATCAGTAAACACATCTGCAAACTCGCTCCTAATTTCATGATCTAGGTTAGCTGGACTATTGTCTTGCACCTGCCACATGCTACTCTCACCAGTACTAGTAGTCATATCCAGTAGAAAACAAACATACATACCTTCACAGCTTACCTTACGCAACTGCGTAGCTGAGACCAGTGGTCCTGGAGGCACATCTCGCTCACCACGGATGGAATGAAGCTTACCATCATGTTGAAACTCATACACATGAGTATCCCAGGCTATGTAAGGCTTCTGTATCGCGTGCCAACACATCCCTAGGACGACATCAAAGCGCGCCAAACGAGTTATCTCAAATTCCAACTCCTCAGAATAACTCTAAATAGTTAAAGGCATACTCACAACCCTCGTGTCCCAAATCTTTGTACTCTTTCCATCAGCCATATCGACTGTGTACTGGTACTTGGATGGTTGTGTGCTCACTTTTAACTTCTTAATAAGAATTGAGTTTATGACATTATGCGAGGACCCTCTGTCAAATAGAACTAAAATACTTCTACCACAAAGTTGTCCACGCATAACTATCAAGGAAGTGTTAGGAAATTGATAGCCATGCTGCGCCACTTTCGATAACGTCACTGGAGGAGCCGTGTCCACCTTCCGCACCACAAAAACATTCATCAAACGAGAAACATCAAGATTAGCTTCTTGCAAGATCTCTTCCACTTCCATTGGCTGTTGTTGTTGCTGCTCTACTTGAAGATTATAGGTGGTTCTCATCTGGTTTCGTGGACATTCCTTCCATCGATGTTGTCACAAGCATCCAAAGCATAGATTCTCTCTTTTTGCCCTCTCTTGATCCTGTGCCTGGAGCTTGCCCTTGTCCTTGCCCTTGCCACTGGCCTTTGAACTTCTTGAATTTGCGCTTACCCCAAGGCATTTGGCCCCCCTGAGCTTGACCACTCGAGGTTCCCGCAGTGGTTCATGGGACTTCTTCCCATCTTCATAATAAATAGCAATCTAAATAGCATTATGAACAAAGTGTGTTTGCTCCTTTTGCACAAAAGGCTGCAAACTCTCCCTAAGTCCCAATGAAATGAAATACATGTAAATACATAGGCACTTCCTCATGGATGCTTAACGCCTCTCTATATCGATCATCATATTCTTGAACTGACCAATTGCTTTGTTTCAGGCATGTCCACTATTGCATAGCTCGATTTTTCTCATCAAGAGGCACCCAATTTTGTACAAACATTTGTCAAAATGCCTCCCAAGAATCCAGTACAAGGCCACCTTTCTCAACTTTTCTCCACCATCATTGTGCCGATTCCTGTAACCGATAGGTAGCTTCTGCAATTATCTTTGACTCATTGGTAATTCCACACATTAGAAAGGCCTTTTCCCCATTTCTGCAACAAGTTTTCCACTGCATTTGTGGTTCTTACAACTACTGCACCTGTAAACTTTGGAGGTTTCAAGTCCTTAATGGACGGCAACTTGCGCTTCCTGCCAAGAACTGCATCTCTTTCAGTTGAACCAGGCTCACCACCCAAATTCCCTGTACCACTGACTCTTTCAAGTGCATGCCAAACTTCAATTGCTCTAAGATCTGCTTTAACATCAGCTCCATGCCATCAACTTTGGTTGAAAGTGCATCAATCCTCTGAGAATCATGTGTAGTATCACTAGAAGATGCCATATCAAAAATTAGCCAGGAAACACAAAGCAACTTGCTAAATTATGCAAAAAACCAGCAACTAAAGCACTTGAAACAAACCACAAATAAGCTCCCAAACAAGCTACACAGAAGGACTACCCTGAAATCCTAAAAGAACTGGATAGAATAGATCCTTTACAGCCGAATTTTGACAACCCACAAACTCTTTTCCTTGAAAAAACCAGCAAACAAAGGACTGACAATCTTCAAAAACAAGAGGAAAACACGGAATAGGGATCTGATAGGCTCTACCCCACTAGCGACCTACCACTAGAAGACTATAGCAACTGTCAGATTCAGAAAATACTGAGAATTGAAAAAGTGTTACAAACACTTTTACAAATCTAAGGAAGACTGATTTTTATAAAAGCAAAGAGAAAAAACAGGCTAGACAACGATAAATGCTCAAAGGCTGCCCAAGGACCAGCAATCCACCATAGGGCTCCAATCTGTAAGCTTCAGGGCTCTCAAAATGCTCAAAAACAATCCTATAGAAGGGCGGTAGCCCACCTAGCATCCAATAAACCCTAACTGAATACGAAAGTGATGCCAAACCCCACACAACCTTGGAAAGGAATCGCTCTGATACCAAATATCACAAAGCTATCTGAATTCAACCCAAAGCACACCAAAGTAAGCACCAAATATCCACTTTATTGATTTCTCTTGAAAGTACATAACAAGATACAAATGTAAACACACAAGAGCACTGCTGCTACGTCTCCTCCCAGCCACCTGCTGCATAGACTATGAAATTTCACACATGTAAGAATGCCCTATTGTGTGTGAATGATCCTCTAAGCAAAGCTTATGCACTTTTGGATCAATATTAGATTGAAATCCAAGATCTAGATCAAAAATCTAAGGCAAAGTGGCAAAGATAGATGCATAGATTGATAACCAAAGTACTTTTACACGTGGGAAAGTGATTCGTGAAAAAACTAAGTAAAGCCAAGCTCCTCTCCTTGGGTAGAGAGAGAATAGACCACTTTTGGTCTCGGGTAGAGAGAGAGTGTAATACAAGCAAAATCCACAATTCTCAAATTTGACTCAAAAACTCAACTTAGATTATAATTGGAAAGAGGAGTACATATAAAACTTGTGGAGATCCTTTCTTGCATCCTATTGGACCCCAAATCCTAACCTCTCTAATGCTATTGGATGAGTGATGCATCCATCTTGCAATTCTATTGGACCCTTCATAAGGATATCTCAATTTTGATTGGACCCTTTGAACAAAGCCAACACTTTGACTTGATCACTCATCAAATTACATCTAAACAAGTGTCACAGGCCTAACTAGCTCGAGTTTCACCTCTCACACTACTTTGGCTCAATAGAGGCATTACATGTGGATTTAACCAATTTGCCATCTATGCCAATTTTGGCCCTATCACAACTCTACACCAAGATGCTTGACATAAAAACTTAGGAAATTCCTAAAGCTATGATAGATAACTTTTTATAACTATTTTACACATGTGGGAACATGCTCCACACATGTGAAATGTACTCACAAACATAAAATCATAAAATCACCAAGATAGATTTTTGACTACTTTTCACACTACTACTCAAAAACTAGCTTGGTAAGATCAAGGAGTTTGTGAAACTTTTTAAGTGGATCCTTTTGTATGTATATGAAGTAAAAAACCAGCAAAAGGATCCACCATAGCAGCACCTCACCAAATCCATGATAAGATCTCTTTGGTAGAAATCTCTTGCCAATATCTTTAAAGAGTACTCCACCAATTTGCCACTATTTCAATGTGCCTCCTCCATACTTGAAGATGATCTTTGATTTGAAAGTTGAACTTGCATGAAGATGGCTGCACCATAGAGATGGAAATCTGAGGCTTCCATGCCTCATAAATATCACAAAGATCATAAAGATCAAGATCATAAGATGAGCAAAAGTGTAGATCTTCAAGATTAAGCATACTAGCTTGACAAGTCCACATACTATGAACTTTATTCATGATGGATCTAATCCTGAAATCAAATGCAATCTTGATCTTTTTGAGACTAAACACTTGCTCAAGGATGTAAGTGTCCTGTTTGGATGCTTCACTTAATCTCAAGAGAAGTTTACAAATTGTCTCAAAACATGTAAAACATGATTTTTTAAACTATGAGTATCAAACTCAATCTTGCTCTTACAAAATCCAAGAGCATACTTTTGATAACACAATCTCTTGCTTTCAAAGAACTTTAAAAACATATCTAAGCCTTTCATGACAAGAAATATGTCCATATAATAGGCATCATACAAAACTAGTATTGCCTCTCTTGAACTTTGAGATGTAAAAATCTCAATAAAGCAACATAGTGCATCAAGTAATGGAAGAGAAGCATAAGTGAGAATGTTAAAGTGGATACCACCTGAAACTTGCCTCTCTTTACCATAAAAGATGAGCCATAAGGACTTGGCCATCCATCTTGAAGATCCCCTTGAAATCATATGTTGAGGAGGCTCCTCCTCAAACCTCGACCCATCACATCTTGATAATCTTCAATAGATATGATTTGAGATGCATCTTGAGATGCCTTGATCTCGGCCCCTTCCAAGGTTGAATGTAGATCCTCGTAATATATGACTTCTTTACTCTCAATCACTTTTGAAATAGAGAGTATAAAGGCATTGTAGGCCTCCTTGGTGGATAAGCATCCAACCATGATCCATGAGCTTGAATCATCCTTCCTCCTTGTTTCCAAGGGAATATGTGCAAAGCAAGAACCTCCAAAGACACTAAGGTAGTCAAGCTTAGGCTTCTTGAATAATACTTCATATGGTGTATTTCCTCCAAGAGCTCCATCACTTCTCAAAGCTTTGGTCTTCTGAGAATTCCATCTCAACAAATGCTTTGAATAATAGGAAATAATCATGCACCATAAATCTTGAAGAAAGAAGAAATGTGCATCTTGTGTAATCATCCTCCTTTGAAGACTTGGATACATAAGAAACAACAAGAGATTTTGCACTCTCTCTTGGATCCAATTTGTAGATACCTTCATATCTAGATCCATGTGCAAGGATCTCACCATCCTTCTTGATCACACAATTGTCAATATGGAAATTGACATCAAGACCACCATCAAGTAATTTGCCAACACTTATAAGATTCTTTGTAATCTTGGGAACAAAAAGAACCTTTTGAAGAGATAGAACTTTTGATGATGCAAGCTTCAAGGGAATAGTCCCTACTCCTTCAATTTTGTACTCTTGATCACTTGCAATATATATGGACTTCTTGATTCCTTCATAATGCATAATAGTTGAAAAGGAATCCTTGGAGCTGCACATATGTGAAGATGCTCCACTATCAATATACCAAGAGTCATCCATCTTGAAGGTGGAAGAGGAGAATTTTGATGCCATAAGCGAACATTCTCCATCACTTGCAATAAAGTCTTCTTTCTCATGAGAGATGTTGGCTTGCTTGAATTGATTCTTTTTCTTGAAGAAATTGGTGGCATAATGGACTTTCTTGCCACAAAAGAAGCACTTAACATTCTTTTTCTTCTTGAAGTAGATTCTTGAGAGGAATCATCCTCCTCTTCATCTTGGTCTTTTGCTTTGTCCTTAGAGAAGTATTGATGTTGCTTTTTGCTCCTCTCTTTGTGCTTGGCAAATAGAACTTTGCCATCACCATCATGATTGAGTGACAATTTGTCCATCCTTAATAGCTTGTTCTCATGCCTTGATTCTTCAGCCATTAGCACTCCTTGCAAAGCCTCCAAAGTAGGTAGCTCCTCCTTGATGACATAGGATTGGACAAGGTTCTCATACTCATCTCTCAAGCCATGAAGTATGACTTGGACTAGCTCACTTTGATTTATAGATCCTCCAATGCAAGCAAGCTCCCTATGAGTATCTGTCACTCTCAACACATAATTAGTGGCACTCTCATCACTCTTTTGAGAACTCTGGAAGATTTGATTTCTAAGAGTGAGGAACCTAGAGGTATTTTTGGCTTCATAAATAACTTTGAGAGTATCCCAAGCTTGCTTGGCTGAGTTGCAATCACCAATCTCTCTCAAAATCTCATTAGAGACATTCATCTTGATAAAGTGGAGAGCCATCCTAGCTCTCTTCTTGTACTTTTGTACTTCTTGAAGGACTTGAGGCTCCTCCTCAATCCCAAGTACAATGTCCATCACATCTTGGAGTATCAAGATTGACTCCATTCTAACCTTCCAAATAGAATAGTTGGAGGTAGATAGTCTTTCACTAGATTCCAATAGGTAAAAACCCATGGATGCCATCAAAAGTAGTGAACACTCTTTGTAATGAGAAAATAAATGTTGCTTCTCTCTCACTATAGGATCCTTGAAACGTGTACTACCAACTCCTATGCAAGATCTTGCAACAAATTGTGAGATGGATCTCATTGGCTCTACCAATCTCTCTCAAACTAGATCAACGTCTCATCAATTGGAGTATAGGCAAAGTTTGGGTCAAACTATCTTTGGCTCGTGTGAAACACTCCAAGAATTCACAAATCACTCAAATACAAGCCAATTGTATGACCTCAAAATGATGACTAGACCTCAAATAAAAGACACTGGCAAGCCTCTTCCTGAATTTTTTGGTCAAATAAGCATAATAGAGTTAAAAGTAAAAGTGTCCAACCAGGTTGGGTGCCCTGCCCACCTTGATTCAATTGACTATAATTGTTGATTGGTAGATCCAATCACTATGAAGTCAATTGCTACTCAAGCACACATGGAAGAGAACCACCAAAATGAATTGGGATGTCCTTCACACGTGTCTGAGCAGGAAAATCCGTACAATCTCATAAATGATTCAATCCTTGTGATAATGAACCCTTTTGATCCAAATTTGCTTGAGATAGCATGGGAGATGCAAACTACTCTCTCTAGATCTTGATTTTCATGAAGTTTTTGAAACTTTGGATGTAACAAGCATCAAACACTTAGGTAGGCTTTGATACCATGTGAAATTTCACACGTGTGGGAATGCCCTATTGTGTGTGAATGATCTCCTAAGCAAGCTTATGCACTTTTAGATCAATACTAGATTGAAATCCAAGATCTAGATCAAAAATCTAGGGCAAAGAGGCAAAGATAGATGCATAGATTGATAACCAAAGTACTTTCACACGTGGGAAAGTGATTCATGAAAAAACTAAGTAAAGCCAAGCTCCTCTCCTCGGGTAGAGAGAGAATAGACCACTTTTGGTCGCGGGTAGAGAGAGAGTGTAATACAAGCAAAATCCACAATTTTCAAATTTGACTCAAAAACACAACTTAGATTATGATTGGAAAGAGGAGTACAACACTTTGACTTGATCACTCATCAAATTACATCTAAACAAGTGTCAGAAGCCTAACTAGCTCGTAGTTTCACCTCTTACACTATTTTGGCTCAATAGAGTTATTACATGTGGATTTGACCAATTTGCCATCTATGCCAATTTTGGCCCTATCACAACTCTACACCAAGATGCTTGACATAAAAACTTAGGAAACCTAAAGCTATGATAGATAACTTTTTATAACTATTTTACACATGTGGGAACATGCTCCACACATGTGAAATGTACTCACAAACATAAAATCATAAAATCATCAAGATAGATTTTTGACTATTTTTCACATGGACTATGATGAGGAATGCCTCTCTCTAGGCTCACTTATACATAATCCTCAAGCACCCACTTAACCCTGACCCTTTCCTAACGTCAACACATGGTGAGCCCCATGCACAATCGACACTTGCCACTTGGCAGTATCCTAACACATTGGCAAGCGAGTAGGACCACCGTCCCCGACCCATGTCACTCATGCACTGGACCCCAAGTGTCCCAATGAGCATATGACATGTGTCTTGTTGACCGGTCAAATCTCCTACTTTTTAGGAGGTCAATTTAGCAGCCTCTAAATTAAGCGCCACTACCCTATACCAAATATAAGCAAGAAAACAAGTTACCAAAAGCCTGCTATTTACATTTTCTTACAAAACAACAGACTGATGTGAGCCATTTTAATTTTTACAATTTACAATTTACAAGTCCGATGTGTTCACACTGAGGAAGGAATATAAGTACATGACACTCTCTCTCTCTCTCTCTCTCTCTCTCTCTCTCTCTCTCTCTCTCTCTCTCTCTCTCTCAGCCCCCATCACACGGCCTCCGCTATCGACTTGGGCAGTTGCGCATTTCCTCTCATCAGCTTGCTATTGAGGCCGGTCGTGCATGGGATATCTCTCGGGAGTGTCGTCTATGTCGCTTGTGCTCGTTTTAGGAGGTGGAAGATGAAGCTCATTTCCTCCTCAGATGTCCGTTGTATTATGAGATACGGGGGAGGTATTATTGTCTCTTTCGCGATGGCCCGCATACACTTCGCAATTTTGTCTCCTATGGGACTTCTTGTTCGTGAGATGCTTACTCTCCATCAGTCTCATCTACCTGTACCAGATCACCTGGGGTGGTTAGACTCCCAGCAACTGCTCTCACTAGCTTCTTTCGGACTCGAGCACATGCTGATGACTCCGATGATGAGATTCCTATCCCTGTGCCACCGCGGAAAAGCCCAGATGTAGTCGCCACTTGCCTCCATCAGGGCCCACTGTACACTCCACTCAGCGGACAGACACTTCACACTTATTTTTGCTGATATGTACTTATTCTCCACCTGGCCCAGGTTGTGGGCTTATTTCACTTCTGCTTTGTTCTACTTTCATTTGTAGCTAGTTTACAGCATTTTACAGCCACATTCTCCTATGGATAATGCTCCCACTGTTGCTTGTACATATTTTTTTTTGGTCTTATGCACCCGTGGGTGCTCAAAAGACGTTAATAAAGCTTTCTTTCTTTCAAAGCTTTCTTTCTCTCATGGTTACCACACACTTGACATGTACTTTTGTCTTATATGCCTTTTGGCATGGAAAAGACATTAATAAAGCTTTCTTTCTTCTTCTTCTTCTTCTTCTTCTTCTTCTTCTTCTCTCTCTCTCTCTCTCTCTCTCTCTCTCTCTCTCTCTCTCTCTCTCTCTCTCTCTCTCTCGCACAAAATGTCACCTCTTAGGAGCACTTTGAAAAGGAAAATAATTGCGTTCTTTTTCCTAGTCGTTTCGAACGTTAGAAACGCATTTCAGAATGGGCCGTTTCAAGCGCGTTTCAGCGTTCGAAATGTGTTTCGATTTAACATTGATAAAGTCAAGCATAGTTACCAACTGATTTGAATTGGCTGATTCGAATCAGGCGATTCAAAGTGATTCAAGTCGATTCGAACCGGCTAGCTAGGTTCAAATCAGGAAAAGGTTTGAACCTTTTCTTTTTTCTTTTTCTTTTTGTGAATCAGGCCGGTTCGAACCGGGAACCGGTTCGAATTGGCCCAACAATTCGATGGTTCGAACTGCGGTAGGTGGTTCAAACCGTGGTAGGCAGTTCGAACCGCAGTTCGATGCAAATATGAAGTCAAGTTAGTAGACTTTAGTTAGACTCAAGTTCGAGATTCTAGTGCTTGATTTGGAGCACAAGTTTTGCTATTGATAGATGTTGGGTGCTTTTACCTTATATAGAGACATCAATTAGGCACCCTAGTCCATTTGTAATGGGACATAGTTGGAGTACATCTTATCATTATGTTCATCATTGTTGTCTGTGTTCTCTTCCATGTATGTGTATGGCTATTGTCTAATAACAATACGAATGTTGTCTTGGGTAACTTGTATGAGAAAGCGGTTTTCTAACACTCTCTACCCTTTCTTCTCTTTTTCACCTCTTTCTTTCTCTCTCTAACTTGGCCTCCTGCATTCATTTTTTCAACAAGTAAAGACCCTTTTGACACATGCAATGGACCTACCATCATTTTCAGATCCATTTCAAGCTTGTATGATCAAGAACTACCATTTTTGGATCAAAAATCCCAACCATTCCATTCCCTTTGCATGTCACTCTTTTTGAGTCCTCTACCTTTGCATGTAAGCAAAACCAATGATTTTGTGTCTAGTTTTCTTAGTGAAGATTCTTCCTTGGGTGTGTTGGGGGGGGTTGTTCCCATCTTGACTCCTATGAAGAAACAAAACGTTTCTGTTTACAAAGCTTTGCTAGCTTTCCGCCCTCTGCCTGACGAAAGTGTTCGCGAACGCGAAAGTCAAATGACACGAAGCGAAAATGTTTGCAACCATCCTGACGAGAAGACACAAACACGAAAGATTCGCGAAAGAGAATCTTTCACGGTACAGCAGGAGAAAGTCAAACGACGAGAAACAAAAAACGTCGCGAAACCTTTTCTGCCCTCACGCTCCATGAAGGACCAGCAAGATCATGCAAGTACCTAGAAGTACAGATATCTGATCTGATAGCATGACGTTAGCAGATACACTCTAGGTCGTGGCTAATCTCCCACTCTTGTAATTCCTGAGTAGTTATAGATGCTTAATTACTCTAATCTAGAAGTTGCATAGAGCGACTATATACTCTCTGGATGATACTTGACAGATATAGATACATACAGATGAAGTAGTGTGATGCTAGTAAGCAATCAAGATGAAAAATACAGAATAGAAGTCCGCTTGCGTGCGAAACAAGTTTCTGTAAGCAAGATCCACAGAGATCCACAAGTCCGCTAGTAAGCGAGACATTACTCGTGGGAGAATTGTATTTCTCTCACGCCAACGCACTGCGTGGATCTGCATGCGGTGCTTGAAGAATCAGAAAATCAAATATACGATTTTGTAGCTATTGAGCCACATGTCACTCTTTTCATGTTTTATCTTGAATGCGAATTAGTCTGCTGTTATTCGTATGTCTGATTCACTCTTGTTCGTTTAATTCCGCACATTGGTTGAATTCTTGTTGAATGCTACATTAATTTCTAAACGTAAGTCAACAGTGCCTGACTACATTCTGAAGGACTGTAGGAACGATACAGCTGGCAGTGGCCAGCGATCAGATCCGAACTCCATCCGAATTGCCCAGAATTGTCATCAGTGATATCAGAGCCTACCTATCTTGTCATAATCTGACATAGCCAAGAAGCTATCAGATCCAGGAGGCCAAGCATTTAGACAAACAACGATCAACAAGAGAACAGACTTCAGAAGCAATGGCTTCAATCAGCAGCATACAGAGCAAGATCTGTACAATTCTTGATTCTTCAGGATCTAGCTTTCTAGCCTGGAAAGTTAAGACATCACTGATACTCAAGGGCGAAGGTTTATTCCCCTGGGTGGATGGCACAGAGGAGATGCCTACAACATCAGGCAAGGAGCTACGTGAGTGGAGGGAGAAAAATGACAAGGCAGTAGCCTTGCTATCTTCATCCATCGAAGATAGTCTCACACTTGACCTGGCTACACTCTCCAAAGCTAAGGAGATGTGGGATGCACTGCTCACGAGATTTCAAATGAAATCAAGGAGTCAAATCATGATGCTGGAAGATCAACTGACAAATCTACAGTGGAATGGGAAAGACCTCACTTCTTTCGTAAGAAAGATGAAGGATCTATTTCTATCACTACATAACTCTGGAGCAGAGAACGTGCGAGCTGAGAAGCAACTCACTTACCTGTTGAGAGCCTTACCCAGATCTTTCCAGACGACGAGAACCCTGCTCGCGAAAGATCCTACCATGACCCTCGAAAAGGCAATTGTCGAGATTCGGGAGGAAGTCGAGGCTAGAGAACATCTTGATCACAAGGATGGTTCTGACCAGGCCCTCTACGGCAACAAAGAAAAATCCAAGAAACAATTCAAGCCCAAGAGGGAGTCGAATCAAAGGCAGGATCGTGATCAACAAGCAGAGGGGACCAGCAAAGGCAACTGAAAGAGCAAAGGGAGATCGAAGCAGCAAGGTGGAGAAAAGAAGACTTGCATGAGATGCAGAAGAGACAGGCACACAGTTGATACATGCTGGCTCAATCCAAAGATTGAGTGTATCCACTGCCACAAGAAGGGTCATGCAGCCATGGACAGTCGCCTGAACCCGAGAAACAAATCAGCACAGAACAGACAGGAGAACGGCAATAGTTCATCCTATGTCGAGGAGCCTGAGAGCTCAAAAATGGGCGAAGAGAGATCGAACAGAAACTGTTCGACCGCCTATATTTGTGAAGACATGTGTGCAACGTCAACATCTGACACACACGAGGTGATCCTAGATTCAGGAGCCACCTTCGTGACATCAAGACGAATCATGTCTGATTTCAGAAGTGCGGATCCTTCAAGATTCATTGTTCTTGGAGATGGATCCAAACATCAAGAGAACGGTATTGGTTCACTGTGGCTCAACACCAACGGCAGAGACAGACAGCTTGAAGACGTTCTGTTCGTGCCTACACTGCAGCAGAACTTGCTTTCTGTGGCAAGAATAGCTGATGCAGGGATGCGTGTGACGTTTTCTGACGAAGCATGCAACGTGGTTGATGCCAGTACCAGTACTCTGATCACTCAAGGCAGAAGAAAAGGTAATCTATATCATCTGAGGGTACGCCTACCTGTAGATCAGGTGCATCAAACTCATGATGACTCGCCAGACAATCTGTGGCACAGGAGACTATGCCACATGAGTTTAATGGCACTTTACCAAAGCAAGCCATCATGGAGCGATAACAGGGGTTAGCATCTCGAATGCAACCAGTTCGACCACCTGTGATGCATGCTTGAAGGGTAAGATGTCACGCACACCATTTGTTAAAGACTCCTACAAAACGACCAAGATTTTGGAGTTAGTACATTCTGACATCTGTGGGCCTTTCAATGTGATCTCAGTAGGAGGCTCAAAATATTATATAACCTTCATTGATGATTACAGTAAATTTGCCAGAGTGTACTTTATTCAGAATAAATCTGAAGCACTTGATAGATTCACAGAATATGTGAATTGGGCTGAGAGATGTACAGGCAACAAAGTGAAGCAGATCGGGACAGATTGAGGTGGCGAATACATCTCGAATCGCTTCACTGACTTCTGCAATGATCGTGGCATCATTCACAGAAGGACCGTAGCCTACACATCGCAGCACAACGGTGTTGTAGAAAGAAAGAATAGGACCCTGATGGAAGCTGCCAGATGCATGATGGCCTACTCGAAGGCTCCAAGGGTACTGTGGGCTGAAGCAGTAGCTACAGCCGCATACATCCAGAACAGGACAAGGAAGTCTGGTGTCCCTCACATGACACCACATGAGTTATAGTGGGGTAGAAAGCCCAACCTGTCTCACATCAGAATCTTTGGCTGTGCAGCTTATGCACATATTCCTGATAAGCTTCGAAAGAAGCTTGATGAGAAAGCCGAACAGGGATTTCTGGTAGGATATGACAATAATTCGTCATACTACAGAGTCTACATGCCAGACACGAACACTGTGAAAACAGTGAGAGATGTCAGATCTAATGAGAGCAGGACAATGGCCAATGACGATCCTGTCAACTATGAAGTTCTGGAGAGACAGTACTATGACCTGCCGCCAGTGACAGAGGGAGCAGAGGACGAACACGAAAACAAGATTTTCGAGTCGTTTCCCACTCGAGTGACGAATCTGAAGACGAAAGATTCGAGAGGCAGCCTATTGCTACAGTTCCTGTAAACCAGGATGGTTCCGGACCTAGCAGAGCAGACAAAGGCAAAGGTATTGCTATCCCAGGAGGATCTCCTAGAAGGTCGACAAGATCACGAAGAGCGCCAACAAGATATGTGCCAGGCAGCTCTGCTTCTACATCAGAAGAGTTCTGTGGATTCAGTGGCAAACCACAGACTTTCGAGGAAGCAATTGAATGTCCAGAAAAGGACAAGTGGATCCAAGCCATGAACGAAGAGATGGAGTCCATGAGGAAGAACCAGGTATGGACGTTGCAGCCATTACCACATAGGCGCAAGACTGTCAAATGCAAATGGGTTTTCAAGCTCAAGTATGGACCGGATGGGAATGTCTCGAAATACTACGTCTCAAATTCACTTCCTGACTATGCATGCAGAATGCATAGAAGTATCTACGGTCTGAAACAATCAGCTCGACAAATGGTACATTATGAAGGATCAAGCCCTGAAATCATTAGGATTCAAGCCACTGATGGCTGACTCCAATGTGTATGTCAGAGTTACAGATGGGCAGATCATCATTGTGGCTGTATATGTGGACGACACTCTGATACTTTGCAAGAGTGAGCAGCTGATTGCTGAAGTGAAGAGAGACATCTCGAAACATTTTGAGATCATGGATCTGGGAGAAGCCAGGTGTTACCTTGGCTTGCAAATTGAAAGGGACTACGAGGGAGGTAAGATCTACCTTCACCAGTCCAGATATACCCAGAAAATCCTAGAGGATTTTGGGATGCTGAACTGCAAAGGAGCGAATACTCCAATGCTCGCAGGAACGGTGCTGACAAACGATGATTGTCCAAGGACTGAAGAAGAGAGAGAACAAATGCAGCTCACACCTTACAGGAAGCTGATAGGTTCGCTGATGTACCTTGCAGACAACACATGCCCTGACATCGCCTATGCAGTGTTCAGGATGAGCCAATTCTGCACAAATCCAGGCTCGACACATTGGAAGATTACAAAAGGAATTTTGCAATATCTTCAATTAACGAGGGATTATGGCTTGTGTTATTATCGTGATGCAAGTTTCAGGATGCTTTCCTACAGCGATGCTAGCTGGGCATCCCTCAAGGACGATTGTAAAAGCGTCTCAGGAGGATGCACCATCGCGTCAGGAGCAACAGTCCTCTGGGTCAGCAAGAAGCAGACCACTGTGGCTCAGTCATCTTGCGAAGCAGAGTACGTTGCAGCAGCAAAGATGGCCAACGAGATAATCTGGCTCAAGCAGTTCCTAGACGAATTGGGCGAAACAAGGAACGGCCTCTGGTCTTGCAGATGGATAACATGTCTGCAATACATCTGACGAAAGATCCTGTGTTCCATTCGAGAACAAAACACATCGCAATCAAGTACCACTTGATCAGGGATCTAATTGAGAAAAAGATGCTGCAGACCACCTTCATCGGAACGAAAGACATGGTTGCTGACATCTTCACCAAAGCCCTGGACAAAGGACTTTTTGAGAGACAGAGGAGCACTCTTGGGATCGTAAAGCTATCATGCTTTGAGAGGGAGCTGAAGAAACAAAACATTTCTGCTTACAAAGCTTTGCTAGCTTTCAACCCTCTGCCTGACGAAAGTGTTCGCGAACGCGAAAGTCAAACGACACGAAGCGAAAATGTTCGCGAACATCCTGACGAGAAGACACGAACGCGAAAGATTCGCGAAAGAGAATCTTTCGCGGTACAACAAGAGAAAGTCAGACGACGAGAAACGAAAAACGTCGCGAAACCTTTTCTGCCCTCACGCTCCATGAAGGACCAGCAAGATCATGCAAGTACCTAGAAGTACAGATATATGATCTGATAGCATGACGTCAGTAGATACACTCTAGGTCGTGGCTAATCTGCCACTCTTGTAATTCCTGATTAGTTATAAATGCTTAATTACTCTAATCTAGAAGTTACACAGAGCGACTATATACTCTCTGGATGATACTTGACAGATATAGATACATACAGATGAAGTAGTCTGATGCTAGTAAGCAATCAAGACAAAAAATACAAAATAGAAGTCCGCCTGCGTGCGAGACAAGTTTCTGTAAGCATAATCCACAGAGATCCACAAGCCCGCTAGTAAGCGAGACATTACTCGTGGGAGAATTGTATTTCTCTCACGCCAATGCACTGCGTGGATCTGCATGCGGTGCTTGAAGAATCAAAAAATCAAATAGATGATTTTGTAGCTCTTGAGCACATGTCACTCTTTTCATGTCTGATCTTGAATGCAAATTAGTCTGCTGTTATTCGTAAGTCTAATTCACTCTTGTTCATTTAATTCCGCACATTGGTTGAATTCTTGTTGAATGCTACATTAATTTCTATACGTAGGTCAGCAGTGCCTGACTACATTCTGGAGGACTGTAGGAACGATATAGCTGGCAGTGACCAGCGATCATATCCGAACTCCATCCGAATTGCCCAGCATTGTCATCATCCTCATCATGTTTCAAATGGATCCTTGATGTGATTGAGTTTAGAATTTCCATCCTTTCATGTACTTGATAATAGTATGTTGAAAACTCATTTATTTTGTTTTTGATTGGATAAATTTTCAAAATTACCTTGCATGCATTACTAGTCAATTTTCACACCTCACTCGACACATCAGATTTCTTTGTTCTAAAGGTCTAGTTTTGAGATTTTCAAATCTAGATCAAGTTGTCATTTGATTTCAATATGATTTTGTTCACTTTTTTAAGGATTCTCAAATCTCAAGAAGTCTTTGAGAACACTACATTGATGTATATGTAGTTGGCTTTTGCCAATTGGTCTTGCATAAAGTAAAGATTCTTCCTTGGGTGTGTGTGTGTTGGGGGGGGGGGGCATCTTGACTCCTCATCATGTTTCAAATGGATCCTTGATGTGATTGAGTTTAGAATTTCCAGCCTCTCATGTACTTGATAAAAGTATGTTGAAAACTCAATTATTTTGTTTTTGATTGGATAAATTTTCAAGATTACCTTGCATGCATTATAGGTTTATGCATTGTGTTTCTTTAAGTTAACAAAAATCCTTTCCTTAGAGTTCACATCGGTATACTTGTACCCTCCAAGGCCCCTTCACCATTACTAGTCAACTGTCACACCTCACTCGACACATCAGCAGCCTAATTGAGCCACTTCGTCCACTTCTCCTATGAGTCATTGTTAAATCCATACCAATCCACCATCTTGAGTTTTAGGCCTCTAACCATTACTTTTGACCTTAATTCCATGAGGGCCCCAACCTCATCATCATAATGAATTTATGGGTCAAGGTAGGCCTATTGAACACCTTACGAGGTAATAATCCGACATTAGTCCTTACGTGGGCATGACATTCTTCCCCCATTATTCAAGTTTTGTCCTCAAAACTTAAAGTTAGGGAAGCTCCTTCTCATGCTACCTTCCTGTTCCCAAGAGTCATCATCATCTGTGTGACCTCTCCATTGAACCAGATGCTCGATAACTATACGATTTTGTAGTCATTTAGTTCTAGAATCCAAGATCTTATCAGGTTCAAGTCAGATCACACCTGATGATTCCTCTGACAGGTCCAATCGATCTCCAAAACCAAGATGATTCCAAACTTTTCTTAAGTCGACTTATGTGAAGTACTAGGTGTACTGGAGTTCCTTCCAAGAGGTCCAATTGGTAAGCCGAAGATCCTATCCTTTCCAAGATTTTATATGGTCCCCTGTATCTAGTGAACTGGTAATGCTTGTCGGTACACATTACGTTTGAATCCCTTGGGGTTCGCAAATATACCCGATCCCCTTCTTATAAATCTCGAGGCGATCTTTTCAGATTAGCATAATGTTTGTCCTATCTAGGCACATTGGACATTCTCATGTGTTATTTGTAGCATTTCTTAAGCATAAATGGAAACCGGTAGTCGGATGCTTACTACTATTATAGGCAAACTCAATCAAGGGCAGATACTTCCCCCAATGAGATTGTCGTCGAGATACATATGCTCGTAGCATCCGTTCCATCGTTTGATTAGTTCTCTCCGTTTGACCATCCATGTCGGGATGATCATAAGAACTTAAGCTCAATGTTGTCTCTAGTTTAGCAAATACGGCCGACCAAAAGCAACCAGTGAATTTCGGATCATGATCGCTCACAATGTCACTCAGTAATCCGTAAAGTCTAAACAGACATTCAACAAATATTTGAGCCAAATTAGAAGCTTTCACAATGGTCTTTATTGAAATAAATTTAGCCAATTTGGTAAGACGGTTGACAGCTAACCAAAATGCATCATTTTGTTTATTCATCAACGGTAACTCAATCACAAAATCCATCGAAATACTATACCATTTCTTATCAAGGATATTCAAACAATCCACTAGCCTTAAGACGTTCGACCTTATTTAACTAGCATTGTTCACACTTGACCACATAAGATTCTACAAAGGGTTTAAGTCTTGGCCAATAGAAATCCCTTTGTACTAAATCTAAAGTATGATGTATGCATGGATGCCTCGCACAAGGTGAGTCGACATTCATAAAGAATTTTCTTTTTAATTGCATCCACATCGGGCACGCATATCTTCTCAAATCATTTTGATTACAATAGTATTTCAAAGGTTGATGATCCGTGTTCACCATGAACTTATAACCATACAGGTAATGTCATGAGATTCAATGATTTGTTCTTCTTTCGGGGCACCATTTAGCTTGATGCCCAGGTCTATTGCATAAAAAATAGAGATTCTCCTTGATTGCCAGCTTATGCACCTTGTCCTTGATTACCTCTTTATTCTTCTTCTTCTTTTGGTGAGTTGCAGCATCCACTCCTCCTATGAGTCACTGTTAGAGCCATACCAATCCACCATCTTGAGTTTTAGGCCTCTAACGATTAACTATCACCTTAATTTGAGGAGGGTCCCAACCCCTTATAATCATAATAAATTTACGAGTCAAGGTAGGCCTATTGACCTCCTTACAGGAAAGTAATCCGAGATCTTAGTGCTTACGTGGGCATACAAGTTGTGGCTTTTGATGATACAGGCGATGTTGCTTTGGTAAGACTTGGATCCATTGGATCAGCAAAGTTAGAGGACAAGTTCTTATTCTTTACAAGACAACGGCCTAGGTCTCCTAAAGGAGTTGTACGTTACCAAAGTATAAGGCAGATATCCTAGCTCAGTTGTAGTGTCAAGTGTTGTGACCTACAATCACCCAAGCACAACGCATAGGTATAGACTTAGACACCACTCAGGTCGCCATGACAATATTACAATTTTTTCCGCTTCACTATGAGTCCTTTCAAGCTTCGCTATGGCAGTAAGGTATCTAGTTCACAATGGCAAAAGTTCAGTGTTGTCGAAATTGTAACTTGACTGAAGAAAATGCTTGAGTAGTTGTGGACTCGCGATACATTTAGGGCCTAATTGGCATGATGGGCTAAGGACTCAACTATTTGATTTGCAAAACAAGGGCCAATTTTATTCACAAGCAATTTGAGGCCTTATAGAGGGGAGCATACTGTTTTGGAGAGAATCATTTTCAAATTACAGACCCAACCCTGGTTTCAATTGAGTATGAATAGGAGGTCAAGACTTTCATTTGGTAGCTTATGATTTGGTTTTTTTTCTCAATTCTTTGTGCTAGAGACTTGCTTCGTGTTGGAAGCAATAAGGAGATGAATAGTAACCAAACATAGATTAACAGCAATTTCAAAAACAAGGATCTTTGATCTTTAGAGTCAAATAAATTTGAGATTCAAATCACAGGAAGACCAAAAATGATCTAACACAGATTCCTAGAATACCCTCATGATTGACTCTGAATAGATTTATTACATAAAAGAGCAATCGCGAGGGAGATACATGTAATTTAAGATTCCTTAATGGAGACACTGGTCTAAAGTACTCCATATATTATCAATAGACCCAGTGATTAGGCTCCTGGAGCCCTATTAGCAGACGGATAAGGAAACTATGTCTTATCAGTAGTCAATTGGCAGATGGATAAGCTTGGCTACTTCTATCGGGCTCCTAGCCCCAATAATTCGGACCTCCTAGTCAGAGATAAATAGGCCTGGTGCAGTGGGCCTCTGGGGCAGCTTGATGGATTGAGAGTGGTTATTAGCTTAGAACAGCTCAACTTAGTATAAGTTACAGTAGCTTCAAATTAGAATTTAGCTTGTTATGTTCATGAATTTATGGATCTCAAGAAACATTATCTATTAATAATTCACCATAACTAACGGACAATGAAGTGATTGGCACTTATGTAACTAAAGGACAAAATCAATTTTCTGTGTGCTAGAAATCAGCCTGATATCAAGTCACAGTAAATCTGGTCCCAAAGGTCTCTGTCCAAACATTAATAAGGTGCCATTCTCCAATCATGCTTTGGAAAACTTTGTTAACAAATATCTGGTATAGCAAATTACTGGATGGCAGGCCATGTCAAATGACACACACCTAGACCAAGTGCAACTCCAAAATCTTCCCGATTGATCTCAGATGATCCCTTCTCGTTTATTTTGAGAAATCTGCGCCTCGCTCGCTTCAACTCTTTGTAGGTCACTGTACAGTTATCAAGTTACATTTATAAATCTTAATCGATATTTAATATTTAATCCTAAATCATCTCTCTCTCTCTCTCTCTCTCTCTCTCTCTCTCTCTCTCTCTCTCTCTCTCTCTCTCTCCCCTTGTGATCTCTCTCTCCTTGTGAAAAGGTTAGCTGGTTATTTTTTAAGCTAATTGTAGTAAGATCTATATGACTCGATACTGAGCCATCTAAACTTCATGGGAATTAGGTGCTGCGCCTTTGCTAATCCATTAAAGCCTTATCTATTTCTGATGTCAAACCCAACAATATATCAAACATGATAAATTAAGCATTAGCAGTCAAAATCACACAGAAATTTAACATAAACCGATTGATCTAATAGGAAAAAGCGTTCAAATGATGTACAGAGCTGCACAGTCTGCACTAGAAATCTGAAGCCAACATTGGCGTACATATAACTAAAGACGGGCACTTTGTTCAAGTGCTATTTATCCACTCTCCGCTTGATGCAGGTCTTCTAGCCTGGCAGGCGCTTTAAATACAATAGTTGGTGCGCATACGCAAGTGATTTTGATTATTTTTTTCAATGGAACAGCGTGTCAGATGTGATAGGTCTTCTGCAATTATTGTTCGCGAATTTAGATAATGTGCTGGTTTCTGGTCCAACTGTTAGACCGTCACAGGCTAATGTCAAAACGAACCTATAACTGTCACAGCCTCACAAGTATTATCAGCCTTTAACTAGTGAAGACGTCCCAGCTCCGGAGTCTGCGACATAAGTCATGCTGATAGATGCTTACTCAAATAGGAGGCGCAATGCCACCCTTAAAATGCATTAGCACTCCCCAAAAGACGGGTATCACGAGAAACCACGGCGTTTCAACATCTGTTTTATCCATAGCCCATTGAGGCCTCATTGTAGTAGATCCATTTTCTTCTGTATCTATAAGACTCTGTTCTCAAACTGAATGAATAACGTAATCCAAAACTACTTCTCTGAAGCATATTCTAGCATTAGTCATGATAATGTATGAGCACTCAGCACCCTTAAAAATATAAAATTGCTGTAATTTTGCTATACCGATGACTGTTAGATCACGGACCACCCTGGTTGTCGCAAAGCTCAAAGCTTTCAAGCTCTTTTTTAGATCATGTCAAATCTCAAGTCACTCTTCGTACCTTCCATTACTGAAGGGAGACGTTTAAGCGGTCTTATAGCTCTCTTCAGAAATCAAGTTCTTATCAGTTTACTTTTCCAGAAACTGTTTGAAACTTCAGCAATGGAAGGACAATAGCCTTCGAGAATGCTTAAAAAAAACTGAAAAATAGTAGATTTTCTTCTAATATTCAAGATTTTCGAATACCTACTAGAATTTCGTGTCAATGGATGACAAAGGAGCAGCTAAGACTGGATAACTTTTATCCTTTTCTGATGGTTAACTCATCCTTAGTCAAAGAAAAAGGTAGATCCAAGCAGGTTCGTTGAATAATAATAGAAATGAGGAGAGATTACTTACTACCAGGACTTTGAGAATAGCCTTGTATGTTGCCCATGTCTTCACATTTTTCTCAACATTCCTTGATGCTGTTATCTTTATTTTCTGCTTCATGGATATACGTTTTCGAAATTACTCGAAGCGAAATGTCCACCTTTCTGCGATTTTCTTTCCTCTGCTGAGCACCTCATACCTGTCTAGAACTTAGGCTGTTTAGCACAGGATATCGGAGAAACAAGGCATAACATAGGCAAAGACTGAACATAAATGAGAAAACTACTTGTGCTCTTATGCTTCCACGTATAACTTCGTGTGCTTCCGTGGCCGTTCCCGACCGCGGCCTTATCACGCTAATAAGCAGACGCGAGGCAAAATTCCAACAAAAAACTCAAACGAGATCTTAGAAAACACAGCACAATAATAACTCCAACCGAGTGACACTTCTATAGGAGCTAGAGCTACTTACTTTCTTAACAAAATGAGGTCCAGGGGCCACCATATCCTAGACATTGAATACGAACTTTTCTTTCGCAAATCCCTCCATTCTTTCTTAAATCAAGCCAAGAGCGATTCAATCTAGAGCATGACATAATCTGCATCTGCATCTGTGGCAAACGATTTTCTGCATTACCTGAAGAGTCAAGTCTGATCACTATGTTTGTGTGTGTCCCCGTATCTGCCAGTTCTGTATCGAATGATTTCAACAGCTTTGCTGGATTGGATCGCTACTTTGCTGATTTAATCGACTGAAGCTGACACCAGATCGAGATCGTTCACCATTATTATGTTTCCTCGTTGTTTGTGAGAAGGAAGACGACAGCTGCTGCTGCTGAGGATGGCGCCACAAAAACCTTTCCAAATCACGAACCGAACTTCGAAGGGTCTTTTTCAGGCTATAATAAAGCGTCTCCATTTCATTGGTCCACGTGGCTCAATCACTTTGAGTTGGGATTTTGAGGCCTTCAACTCACTGCCCTCTCATTTGGCCCCACCGTGTTGCCTTGGCGCCACGCTGCAAGGCGTGGGGGGAGCGATGCCCGCAATTTGGGGAGAACGGTGCTGCCTCTCGTGTTTCACCTGCTGCCATGCCCATCCTCTCACCTGTTTGCGCCCATGGAATGTGGCAAAGGGAGCAACTCATTGCATTCCACTGGGCATGTCTACATTCCACAAGTGCATTGGCTTGTGCATTAAAGATGGGATGAAGAAAGGGGTGACCACACGCTCCTCATTGCTTTGCCTCCCACATTGCTTAGCTCAATAACATCAAGTGCGCTCAGCTCAGCTCATGATTATCAAGTGCCCTCACGAATATAGTTGGTTTGCTCATAATGGCTTACACAATTTTCCTTATGAAGATCCTCATGCAACGTGCTAGTGATAGTTCTATGAGAATCTGCTAGCAAGAGAAATTTCGATAGTTCAAATCATTGGCTTCCAATGATCCTCATGCAATGCTTTGATTGCAATTTTTTGCGAGGAATGCTTTTTGTTGCTTTTACTCTTTCTCCCTCCACCATATATGCTCAAGGAAATTCGTGTCGTAAAGCAAACTATAAAATATAACATAATATCATACAATATAATCAAAGTGAAGATAAAGTCAAAAATTGGGGAGTGGATAGTATCATACAGTATAATCAAATTGAACTACATTTTCAAAAACCTTGTGGTCATTGTTGAGATTTTCGTCTATAATTCCCAAGTTTCAATTTACTTTGAATTTGGCAACAAGCTTTCTATTAAAATTATCTTCTAAGCAGACTAAATATTTAGAGTTCAAGAGAATTAGATTTTGTGAGACTCCCTTAGCACCAAGAGAATTTTAAACTGTAAACCATGTGAGGTTTTTTTACATTGTGAAAATATCTTGGATTTATATCCTCTCCATACCTATCTTTCTATTAATCTATATCCATTCCCTAGCTGTTGTAAATACTTGTACAGTCGCATACTCTGCAAAAATACACTTGTTTTCTGACAGTCTGCAATGCTCATGTCCCAAAGGACAACAGAAAGAAATTAGATGAGCATTCATTCAAAACTATTTTTGTTGGCATATTGAGATAGCTCATCACTTTGTGAGGGAGAAGGTGCAATCCAAGGAGGTACAACTTCATCGTGTGCCATCATTCGAGTGCATATCTTAACCAAACCTTTGGCTAAAGATTTTCAAGTTAAGAAGTGCTCTTGGAAATGTAGATAGATGTACATTAGACTTACCAAGTTAGAAGTGAGGAGGAGTGTTGAAATTGTCACTTCCAACTTGTTATATTTGATCAATCATGAGATCTATGTTCATGATAGGATCTCACACGCGTGGAGCATGTTCCCACGTGTGAAAGGATGTACAAAATGTACTTGATAATAGTTAGATTCATTTTGGTTCAATCTACACAAGTGTGAACTTGATTTGCGGCTAGAATCTAAGAAAAAATCACCTTGACCAATTTCCATGTAATTAGCTTGCACTTCCATGTGAATGAGTAAATGCTCCCACATGTCAAGTTGCTATTTACACGTGTGGATTAGGTTGTAGAATATAAGATTTAGATATTCCACTAGATCCTATTTTATAGAGAATATTCCTATAGTTGTGGAAGACTAGCTTTTTGGTTTCTAGCTAATGTGCGATTCACTATAAAAGCTCCCAAGTCGATGTACTTGATCCCTTAAAAACTTGCTTTACTACAACATTTGCAAAAATTTCATTCCAATCACAAAGTGATTAAGGCTATGATATCACACTACGAAGCGATTGACCAAATGGAACTGAAATTAATAGATAGTGCATAGGTCAAGTAAATGCTTACCTCAATGGGCAATTAGGTAGCTGCGACATGTAAAGCCCTAGTCATGAACGCTTCCACTGATTCGATTTCAACATTTGCTTCTTTGGCCTTCACCATTTGCCACAGACATGTGACTAGACATGCATTTGTTCTTTGCCAACACCCTGGCATTGGCTACTGTGAAAATCCATGGGATTTTACAGACTAGAAAACACATCTTCATACCACATAGGGTCTCAATCAAACCGTGGAGACTACAACAGGTCCAATAGAGTCCTCTGACAAATGGATGATGGCATAAACATGGATTTTTGGCCACAAAAAGAGTTGATAGGGCTGCAACAGGTCCCCACATGGTAGACAAGGCCGCAAACAACAAATAGGAGGATCTGAACAGCGATGGAATGCCACAACCAGGCTTGGGAAAGCTTGGAACAGGTCGCAGGTAGGGCAACTGGCCACAGACAGGCCTGGAACAGGCCGTAGGTAGGTTAAGCAGGCTGCACATAGGTCAAAAAATGTAGGAAAATGGCTGTAGGTGGCCGCAGACAGGCTATAGAGGCTGCAGTTAGGGTTTGGAGGATCCAGAATCGACACTTTCAAACCATCGTAGCTCTGATTCTTGGTTGTGGATGGTGATGGACAGCAGAAGGGAAACCTTGCTCAATGCATTGTGTGTCAGTACCAAATCACGGAATTAGAATTGGATTCAATCACTTCTTGGCAGTGATGGAAAATAGAGCAGAATATGTAATCATTCATCCTCCTGTCAACACCGATTTGACATAAACTAAAAGCATGTGTGCGAATGATACTAATGATAGAGCACGACCTTACCACAACATCAATGAATACCGTGAAGTGATGAATAGAAGAAGTCCATCTCGAAAACTCAATTACTGACTCAATCAAAATACTCCAAGCTCTCCTCTAAATGTGATCTCCCACATGCTCTCAACACACAATGTAGTGATACTAAACAGCTTAACACCACCACCTTGCATTCAACCAATTACCCATGACCCACGTCCTCACAATAAGACCCCATATTTCACTAACACTTAAATATCAAACAACAACACTCACAACTCTCCAAGAATCAAGTGATATACTCCTCCAAGGCAATATTACCATCAAATATCACCATTGCTCCTAATGCTAACCCTCACACACCATTCATCACAAGATGGAACTAGCCTCAAAAGCAACCTCAATCAACCAACCATTCCCACCACAACAATGCCTCCAAGTCATATCAAATATTCAACACACACCCAAGAATCAAAACTACAAAAGGCATACGATACCTCTCACCCAAGAACTACAATCCAACCAACGCCATGCTTAATTAATCATACATCAACAAAACTTCAACTACCTTCAATCACCATCAAACGAGCATGACACTTTCCAACTGAGCCTTTTGTACACCCTAGAGGCCCAAAATGTCAATGGCTAGTGGGTGTACCTCCCAAATTTTTTAGCCTCCAAGGTGTTTTGGCATTTATTATCCAAATTTTGGGTGAGGCCCTTTTTTAACCCCTATTTTTAGTAGGCAGCCTTCATTTTTCTCTGGGTACCTTTCTTTTTGGCCTTTCTTCGATTTTTCAAGGGTTGTGCGCCTACTGCTCATTTGTCTGGGTTTTTGGTCTGTTGGGTAACTACTTGGCCCGCATATTTCGTTAATTGCCCGTAAATTGCCCAAACTTTCCCGTTAGGATTTCTATGATTCCTTGACACTGAATCCATATTTCCCAGTCTCGTTTTTACTCGAAATTTTTCTTTCTCGATTTTTTCTTCTGTGGTTGACTTTTTTGGCATTCATGACTAGGGCTCCCACGACAACACGGTTTCCCTGAAAAATACACTTAGTGATTATATATTAGTAAAAAATGGACTCAACACATGGTGGGATTTTAGCACGGTCATACCGGCTATTTTTTTTACAACTAACCATTTTTTTGAAAAGCCGTAAAATATTTATAGGCCATTCTTAAGGACGCAAAATTTGCTCTAGCCTCATTTAGGATGGGCTGGGACCAGTTCTAGGTGGACCAGCATCTTGGCTCGGTCTTACAAAACCTGACCACAAAATATTTCTGACGATTTTTTGAAAAGTCAATTTCTTACTTTTAAACTATGTCTAGCCACTTTATGGGCGGGCTGGGACCCAGTTCTAAGACAAATTTCTGCCAGATTTTTTTTTCGAATAACCGGGTTTTACATGCCGGTTTTTCCAGTTTTGCGAATTGAAACTTCAATATTAGCCCGATTTTCCGTGCGAAAATATCAGCTAACATTGGCGACTACCATTGGGTAGTATGGTCCCCATACGGCGGACCTAGAGTCTCTGGTTTCGCATACCAGCTCCTAGTGGTGGATCAAGGGTAGGGGGCTCAGCACCCTTGTGCTAACCACAGTGAGTTGGTAGGATGTCTTCAACAGCTTCCTACCCAAAGGCCATCGATTGAGCCCTTATGGATCCATTTGCAACCGGATTGAATTTAACTGCAACATCTTTGAACAATTTGGTGTCTTCATACCTACAAAAATCCACCTGTGACCTAAATGGCAAATGCTCTCATTCCCATCAGTGTAAGACAATGCCCACGTTCGGACCCATGCATGGAGGGATATGCAAATGCAAATCTCAAGATTGGACATGGGATGATATGGATGCAAGTCATCAGTATTGTGTCTAACACCATGTCATTGATGTGTGTGTGAATGCATACGCAATGAGGCTTTAGTGCCCCAACTCTGAAACCGGTCCAGATTGGTGATTACCAATTTTTTCTGTTTTGTTTAGACATTCAACTTATACTCTCTAAGAACTGACTCGACTGATTCGACGGGGAATAACCATTTCTCCTCTCTATACTGACTCTTCTCTCAAGCCCTATAGTTTGACAGTAGTCCATGTAGGACAACTTATTGTCCTAAGGTCCAATACACAAGATGGTAGGAAGTACTGGTTTTCCGCTAGTCTATGGAATCAATTAGAAAAATCGTCCTCACCTATTATGGATGTGTGAGGCGTCACTCATCCTCACAAATTGGTTCGAGATTTGATAGGGCCATATGGTTGAAGTCCTTTTTTTTTTTTTTACTTTTCTCTCAATCTTTCTTTCTCTCTCTTTTTCTGTTTTTTTTTTCTTCTTTTATTTATTTTCTTTTTATCATGCTTAGGCTTTCAGGATTGTTCATAGCTCCGCAACAATGGTTATGGGCGAAATGGCTACCCTACTTGGCTCACATTGCCAGTAATGACCATGGTCGTAGGCTATCACAGCTAGACTATCAGCACGTTGGTTCTATGCTCAAGGAATATGCATCCATTCGATGTGGGACTAGTGTATTGGTTGATGGCGATTGCATAGGCCTGTAAGGTCCTGCTTTTGAGTTGGTATATACCAGTCATACCTCGAATTGGGAGTTGTGAATCTCCCATAATTCGGAGGTTGCCGCTAGTTTGCGCAACTCACATGGTCATTTGTAGACCGATTAGAAGGGCTTTGTATTCGGCAATGTTGTTCATGAATCCTTTCCCTAATAGGACTCCTATACTGGCTAGTTCAGTCCCATTGGGATTCTGCAATATTGCTCCTATGGCACCTTCTTGATTCGAATGCCTAGAGGCCCTGTCTAGCTTCAACGTATACGACCCAAGTTTCTAGGTGAGTTCCATATCACAACAATAATCTTTTTATATTTTCCTTGATTTTATGAATTTTTGTTTGGGTTTTTCGCACCCTTTCATTCAACATATATGTACAGGGTCACTAGAGCTACTTTTGATTCTTTGAGTGTTGCCAGTATTCGTGATGCCTCTAGGTTCGTTCACTCCGATACTTGAAAAGGTGAACAGGCAAAGGTGTTACATACTGTACATGTGACTTCGGCTTCTCTTTAACTACGGTAAGCTTTTATCTTATTTATGTTGGTTTGGTACTTAAAAAACTCACCGTTTAACTCTGTCAGCTTAACCGTGTTATTTTCATACAGCTTCACTATTACATACGGACCGTTCCAGCATGGCCCCAACTTTTGAGGCATCCACTCGTGTCTAGCATCGTAGAACAACACTAGCTGCCCCTGCTCGAACTGGTAATCACACATGTTCCTATCATGAATCTCCTTCATGCATCTTTTGTGGGTTTCTTGGTGATTTAAGGCAACTATACGGTGCTCATCCAGGTCTTGTAAAGTGTCCAGTCGGTGCTGTATTGATTCTTTCTCGCCTAAGTCGTGCTTCATGGCAAACCGCAAGGATGGGAGCTCTATTTTTATTGGCAGTACACATTCTTGGCCATACACTAGAAAAAAGAGGTGTGGTTGGTACTGGTCTTATAGGTGGCATTATATGCCCACAATGCCAAATACAATTTTTTGTCCCAATCCCTCTGTAAGTCTGATACGGTTTTCCTTAGAATACCTACCAGTTGTTTGTTGGGGCTCTCAGCCTGATCGTTGGCTTGCGGGTGGTAGGGTGTGCTCTTCTGGTGCTTGATCGTCAGCTGATCAGTCAAGGCTTTGATAGTTTTATTTAGGAAATGGGTACCCCTATCAGAGATGAGTTATCTGGGTGTACCGAACCGGCCTATCACCTATTCTAGCAAGAACCAGACGGGTTTTTTTTGCATTGTCTTTGGCCACAGCCCATGCCTTGGCCCACTTTGTGAAATAGTCAATGGCCATGATGATATAATGTTTTCGGCTAGATGAAGCTACGTGTATTGGGCCAACGAAGTCGATGCCTCATTTTTCAAAGGGGAGACAGGCATGTATTGGAACTAACGATTGCACCTTGTTATCCCTCTTGTCAACTCGTTGACAGGTGTCGCAGTTCCAGGCATGTCAATGGGCATCTTGGAATAGTGTCGACCACCAATAATCCGCCCTTAGAATTTTCTGCCCTGTGAGTACACCTACCTTTAATTAATGATTGTTTTTGTTAGGATTTTGTGTCTAGAATTGATCTAGATTGATCTTAATATCAAGTAGATTGATAGATCAAGTAATCTGACAACCAATCCCTCTTGAGGATCAGATTACGATCCACTCTTGGTCCTTTTTTGTACTTTCTGCACACAACCTACAGTTCTTTTCATACAACACATTCTAAATCAGTACGAAACAAAGTCATTTACTTAACACTTTCACTAAACAAGTTGAAAATAGGCACTCGTTGTTCTAATTAGCCAGGCTGCATTAATTTATAAAATATTACAATTCCGGACTGAGTTCGAATTAATGCTAAAAAAAATGATTCACTATAAAAGCTCCCAAGTATTCACTTGGTTATATGGATACAACCTCAAAATGCAACCGTAGCAAAACACAATCTGTATGATTCGTTCTTTTAAATCGATTTACTTGATCCCTTAAAAATTTGCTTTACTACAACATTCGCAAAGCTTCCATTCCAATCACAAGTGATTAAGGCTATGATATCACACTACGAAGGGATTGACCAACAGAACTTCATGGAACTGAAATGACTAGACAGTGCATTGGTCAAGTAAACACTTACCTCAATGGGCAATTAGGTAGCCACGGAGTGTAAAGCCCTAGTCATGAACGCTTCCACTGATTCGATTTCAACGTTTGCTTCTTTGGCCTTCACCATTTGTCACAGACATGTAACGAGACAGACATTTGTTCTTTGCCAACACCCTGGCATTGGCTACTATGAAAACCCATGGGATTTTACAGACTAGAAGACACATCTTCATAACACATAGGGTCTCAATCAGACTGTGGAGATTGCAACAGGTCCAGTAGAGTCCTCCGACAAATGGATGAGGGCATAAACATGGATTTTTGGCCACAGAAAGAGTTGATAGGGCTGCAACAGGTCCCCACGTGGTAGACAGGGCCGTAGACAGCAAATAGAAAGATCTAAACAATGATGGGAAGCCACAACCAGGCTTGGAAAAGCTTGGAACAGGTCGCAGGTAGGGCATAGACGGGTTGTGGAGGCCGCAGTTAGGGTTTGGAGGTCGCTGGCTGACTGATAGATTGCTGGCAGCTCTGACACAGTGCTAGTTGATCTGTCATAACTTGCAAAAATTGTGTAGGGAGGTCGCAACAGGTCTGTTAGATCCAGAATCGACACTTTCAAACCATCGTAGCTCTGATTCTTGGTTGTGGATAGTGATGGACCGCAGAAGGGAAACCTTGCTCAATGCATTGTGTGTCAGTACCAAATCATAGAATCAGAATTGGATTCAATCACTTCTTGGCAGTGATGGAAAATAGAGCAGAATATGTAATCATTCATCCTCTTGTCAACACCGATTTGACATAAACTAAAACCATGTGTGCGAATGATACTAATGATAGAGCACGACCTTACCACAACATCAATGAATACCATGAAGTGACGAATAGAAGAAGTCCATCTCGAAAACTCAATTACGAACTCAATCAAAATACTCCATGCTCTCCTCTAAATGTGATCTCCCACATGCTCTCAACACACAATATAGTGATACTAAACAGCTTAACAACAACACCTTGCATTCAACCAATTACCCATTATCTACGTCCTCACAATAAGACCCCATATTTCACTAACACTTAAATATCAAACAACAACAGTCACAACTCTTTAACAATCAAATGATATACTCGTCCAAGGCAATATTACCATCAAATATCACGATTGCTCCTAATGTTAACCCTCACACACAAGATGGAACTAGCCTCAAAAGCAACCTCAATCAACCAACCATTCTCATCACACCAATGCCTCCAAGTCATATCAAATATTCAACACACACCCAAGAATCAAAACTACAAGACATCATTAAAACTATACCAAATTACAGCTATTATACTCATCAATGAAGGTCACAAAATTTTAGCACGACCAATACTTGTTGTGCTAGAAAAGTGAACATATGAGTGTACTAATTGAAGAGGCTCCTTGGGTCTTCATGCATGTCTTGAAGATGACTTATGATGTATTGAATGCTCTACAAGAGTTACATACCTGCACCCATTCCAATTTTACTGTGACATACCTAATGGACTTTTTCCATAGTAATTGCATAATTGTTATGGTTGTATAGTTGCATCTAAGTACAAAGGAGCATAATGTGGATCTTAATGTTCCGCTTACCAATTTTTAGGACCAGATGCTCTAAGCAAATTATTGTTGTCCATTTTCACAAGCTATGGCTACTTGAAAAATAACCATTTATTCCAATACAAAATATTGTTGTCTAATAGGCAATATGCAAGTATATTCTTGTCTTGAGAAATATGGTTGTCTTTCTCATGGTTTGTAATTAGTTTGAGGGATGAATCTAATATATCCATTTCAAGAGTATATATTCAAGATGATTTCAAATCAAATTTTCTTGGCAAACTACTATGAATGGGAGCGTGGTTTACGTGATTTGTGCATCATTTACTAGTTGTAATGTATTTTTTTTTTGTTATTATTAGATCATGGGTATCTAAATATTGACTGCAATTTGTCAGTTTATGCATTATCTAACTTATAAAAAAAGTAGATACAAAGAAACAATGCTAGACTAAATCTATACAGTACAAAAATATAGATTCTATACAAATTAGAGACATTCGCATGAGCACAATGGTTTATCTTGGGAAACCCTTTTGGGAGAATATCCAATCACCACCAACCTATAGTACTTTAGATGAGACAATGATGCACATGGTTGCCACTTCCCTTTGTCATAACTACCTTCCTATGGTACAATATTTAGTAATGTAATAAATGATTTTTTTGAAGTAGCTATAACTCTTGAAAATGAAGTTCAACAAGGACAAGGACGCTCATGGCTTCTCTTTGTCATAGGTATGCTATTATTAATTAGACATAGACAAGAAGCACATAAATGTGAGAAATATGGGCATGCATATAACGAGAATAAAAATTCTACATAGCCACATCACATACAACAAGGGCATAATTTTCAAGTGACATGGAAGAGTATCAAACATTTTATTTAATTTGATAGAGCAATATTATTGAGCCTCCAAATCTACACTTACATCATTCAACACTTTAAACTATCATCCCTTTCAAATCAGCATCACCTAGTTCACTAAATATTGCATGGGGATCATCCACATAGTACTATCATAGTTAAGTACCTTGACATTTTGAAGCAAAACTACAAGTTTCATATATGGGTTACATCAAAAAGTATAACGAGTTTACTAGAAAGCATAGCAGCTAATCTTTGTGGCCAAACTGCTAGCAATCAAGCACAACATTTTCTCTAGCTTCATTTACAAGCTAGGGTCCATCACAAGACTATGTAAGTTTTCAACGATTATTTTTTACTCATGGAAAGAAAACCTAAAACTAGATGCATGGAGCATGTGCCTCTCCAAAAGTGGAGGTCATGGCAAGCATGCCTTAATATGTGTTTTATACAATCTCCAAGTAATAGAACAGTTATCCTAGTCAACCATATACATTTGATACTCTACATGATAAATTAGCCAAATCACTAGGTAAAGTCACTAGACCACATGAAAACAACACTTAAATTCTATAATTCTCATCAATGCATTTGAAGATAAAGGAATCACTACGTTTGAGTTGGAACCATCTAGATTCTCAAGTTGAGCATGACTTACACCTCACAAAGAAAATACAAGATTGAATACTTAGAATTTGTTCCAAACAGGATTACAGATCATGCAACACAATAACACAGACAGAAAGCACTCTCCACTCCAAGCTCACGTAGCAACTGTATTTCTCAAAACCAAAATACACTGTACATATAGTTTCTCACTATGGCAACCCATGCATGGCCCAGATTGTCGTTGACGGGATGCGTGTCCCGTCAACTCGCCTCATGGCGAGGACAACTAGTCATTATCCACCGATAGGACCCACAGTACAGTAACACAGTAGTTCTACTTTAATTCTAACTCTCTCCCTAAAAGTAGAATCTACTTTTTATACATCCATATACATAGCATCAAAGTTTACAAACTTTAAGTATAGAAAGCTTTGATCTAAACTTATCAAACTTTTCTCCTATGAGTGGCTTAGTGAAAATGTCAACTAGTTGTTCATCTGTACTACAATGAAAAACATTAATTTCCTGACTCAGCAGCCTCTCACGTATAAAGTGATACTGAATCTCGATGTGTTTGGTTCTCGCATGGAACACTGGATTCTTTGCCAGCTGAATGCCACTTTGATTGTCGCTATGTATAATCGTGGGATTTTCCTGTTTCCTACCAACTTCATCCAAGATTTGCCTCAACAATATGGCTTCATGTGCTGCGCTACACATTGTCTTATACTCTGCTTCTGTTGTGGATAGAGCAACTGTACTTTACTTTTTACTAGACCAGGAAAAGCAACTACCACAAAGCTAGAATACATACCCTGTGGTGGATCTACGATCATCATAGTCACCTCCCCAATCTGCATCCACATAGCCACATAACTCAGGTAAACCCTCATGCTTCTTGTACACCAAGCCATAATCGGAAGTGCCTTTGACATATCGCAAAATGTTTTTGGCTACCTTCCAATGCATTTTCGTAGGTGCTATCATAAATTAACTTACAATACCGCATATATCTAGTCTAGTCATGGTAAGGTAAATCAAGCTCCCTACTAACTACCTATATAGCATATCATCAAATGGCTATGATTCGTCAAGCTTAGAAAGCTTCTTACCTGGCTCAATAGGAGTGTTCACTGGCTTGCAATCCTATAGCCTGAACCTGTGCAGCAACTCTCTAACATACTTCACCTGTGTTAGACCCACCTCATGTCCTTTTTGCCACACCTCCACGCCAAGGCAATAATGCATTAGGTTGAGATCTGTCATCTCGAATTGTTCCATGAGATCTTTCTTGATCATATTTTGATTATTTCTCGTAATAATCAAGTCATCAACATAAAGAGCAACCAAAGCAACCATACCATCAAAGCATAAGATGTAAAGATTTGGATCAAAGTGTGTTCTCACCATCCCCTTAGAACGAAAGTAGGCATCAATCTTGCTGTACCACACACGTGGTGCTTGTTTGAGACCATAAAGTGCTTTCTTCAAGCGACATACTTTATTCTCCTGTCCTTTTACTATAAAGCCTTCAGGTTGATCCATAAACAACTCTTCTTCTAGCTCAATATTTAGAAAAGTAGATTTCACATCCATCTGATGTAAAGGCCAACCAGAATGTGAAGCTAAAGCAACAAGTAGACGTAGAGTATTCCACTTACATACTGGTGCAAAGGTCTTCTCATAGTCAATGCCTTTACTTTGTGCATAACGCTTTGATCACCAATCTTGCTTTGTGCTTTGCTATACTTCCATCTGCATGGTACTTAGTCCTGCACACCCATTTACAACCAATAGGTTTCTTGCCAATTGATGGTTCCATTAAGTCCCATGTGCTATGCTTAGCAATTGACTCCATCTCTTCTTCCATGGCCTTGACCCAAATGTCATGATCCTTTGCTTCAACATAAGTCGAAGGTTCTTTGCTTTGAATAATGCTAGATGAGAGAGCATGATTTGCTTCATACCTATTAGGTTGTGCCTTCTTTCTTGTTGATCTTCGTAGATCTCCCTAGATAGATGATCCTGAAAAGTCATCCATGTTGCGGCTCTCCATCAATCTCTCAAACCGCTTAGGGAGCTTCTTGTCAAGTGATCGGCTTCTTGGTAAAAATGTATCCCACGATACATTCTTCTCCTTGCATTTGTCACCTGCAACTTCAATCCTCTTTGCACCAAAAGGTTTATCTCTACCTCTCCAACCTATCTCTTAAGGTTGAGCAGTAGCATCATGAGGTGTATCCACATGTCCATCACTAGGAAAGTCAACAAATGGATCATCATCAAGAGAAATTCTCATTGTACCATCTTTCCCACTAGATGTATCCATCTTCTCAGCATCCTCATCTTTGTACATCTTAGATTCATCAAAGATAACATCACGGCTAACACGTATTTTGTTCTTCACTAGATCAAAACATGTATAGCCCTTTACACGATCATCATATCCTAAGAATATGCACTTTATAGCTTTTACATTAAGCTTACGTCTTTCCTCCTTAGGAATGTATACAAAGGCCTTATATCCAAAGATTCGCAAGTGGTTCTTTTTTAAAAAGTAAGTCCACGTCTTACGTGACATATTATCTATGAAGGTCATGAAATAAAAAGCTCCACCCATGGACGTAGTCGTCATAGGGCTGCATAGATCTGTGTAGATCAAGTGATAGGACCCATAGTACAGTAACACAGTAGTTCCACTTTAATTCTAACTTGATTAACAAGATAATATGATTATTCAAAATTCTTGAATGTAATGGAGATTTGTGGGGAGTTCACAATAAACAAAAGTGGACTCTTTTGATGAAAGTACTTATAAAATTATAAACTAGAAGCGGTGACATCAGTGGATGTGGAAGTGGAAGCGGAAGAAGTGGATGCAGGACGAGATGGTGCAGTGCATTGTCGAGTGGCAGGAGGGCTAGCTGAGCAGTGCCACACATACGTTTGTTGGCCGGTGAGTTAGTTGAAGCACAATGAGTAGAGGTAGTTGCGATGGTAGGGGGAACAAGGTTGGTGTATGGAATGATGGTGGATAGGACGTCAGATCGATTAAAATCCCGAACTTTTGGTCCAAGGAGGGTACATGCGAAGTTGCAAAGACGAGGTCTTGTGGCGATTCGATCACGTGGGTCTGGTTTGATGACAAGGTACAATTCATTGATGTGAAGGAGTGCCAATCATAGGGCACAACGGAGGGGTTAAGAAATTCAATGCAGGATTCTACAATTTGGCTAAGGAGGTTGGATTGAATGCGATCCTTTCGCAGACTTGATACGACTAAGAAAAGGGCAGCGACTTGGATGATGGGATTATTGATAGCCTCTATCAAATAACCATTCTTAGTCTTCAGAACGGTTTCAGGAGTAGGAGGGAGGGGTTAGGTAGAGTTTGATGAGGTTATTAGGAGTACGCGGTGGTGGGTTGGCTTAGGTCTATTACCAAAAACAATCTCGATGGTAGCCATGGAGTTAGCATTCACATGAACGCGATGCATTCACATGAACGCGATGCATCTTATTTGGTACTAAATGTAGAAACAGTTTTTCTTCGCATCCCCCACGTGGCAAAGCCATGAGGATGAAGTCCATGTTAATGGCAGAGGAAAATAGCGCTGGTGGGTAAATGCCCATTGCTTGGAGAAGAGGGCTGATTGCTTGGACCCATGGGGCGACCAGAGACTCTGAAGGTAGAGCCCAGATTTGAGTATCGGCAGGGAATTTTGTTGGATTTCAATGCTCAAATCCATTTATTGATGAGCATCCTAAAATATGTACAGAAGATCGAAAAAATTTCTCATGTTCAAATTTTTTCGACCCAATGTAAATCCCATCAAAAGGGATTTTTTGAACATGTTCGGTTCGGATCGGTTTTGAATTTTCTGAACGTGTTCGGTTCGGATCGGTTCTGAATTTTCCAACCCTATGTAATTTTCAATACTGTCGGTTGGAAAACCCGACCCAATGACTCTACATTGATGACTCTACATTGACGACTCTACATTGATGACCGCCCATTTTGTACATACAGTCAATACAATGAGGTGGTTGTAATAAATGTAGGAAATTCAGTTGTAGATATTTTGTAGCATATCTATCCTAGAATCTTCATCAGAAGACTTCTTCTGATAAATGTAATTGATCAATCAGATTAATCTGTATCAGCGTTATCACGCACAACAAGCTAAAGTAATAACTTCATGCAATTGTACTCATATATTGATAATAATTAGAGTGCAATTTGTTCTATAGTTGTTATTGGCAGTTGCACATTTGTTTTATCCATCATTTGAACTATTTTTGTTGCTAATTGTTGCATTTTTTATTCATTCATCCAGGTCGCTCCCAGCTTCCGCACAACCCACTGATTTCTAACATGATATTAGAGCAGACATCCAAGTAAGCTACTTCTCATTGCAGATTATTAGTCATGTTTCTATCAAGACAATGATCTAGCAAACGCGCAGCTAATAGTATTCCGAAAGCGTTATCACTACCAACGATCTCGCTCAACCAAAATGGATCAATCTTCTCAAATCGAAAGGCTTGATGGAGGGAACTGTCATCTCTGGAAGTTCAAAATGAAGGTGATGCTATTAGCCAAGGAACTGTGGGACATTGTTGATGACACAAAACTGAAGCCAGAAGGTGAAGCTGCTGCTATCACCAAGTGGAGACTGAAAGATGGCAAAGCTTTTGCCATGATCACTCTCAACATAAAGGACACCCAAATCAGTCATATAAGAGCTACTCAGACTGCTAAGAATGCATGGGACATTCTAGCAACTCTCTATGACATTAGGGACCTCACCTCCAAACTCCATTTAAAAAAGAGATTTTTCTCCTTGAGAATGATTGAGGGAACAATTGCTTCAAGTCATCTCAACACTTTTCAAAATCTCATGGAGCAAACAAATTCAACTGGCTCAGAAATTCAAAACTCTGATGTTGTTATGACTCTATTATCGAGTTTGCTTGAAGCCTATGAAAATTGGGTAATGGCAATTTTGATCCACTTTGATCTATCCTTCTTTTTGCCACTTGAAGCATCCACTTGATCTTGCCCTTTAGACCACTTACTTTTGGTTTTGCCCTTGAATTTGCCCTTTGTGAACATAGCATCCTCTTGAAGTGTCAATGTAGATCCACCTCTTGCTTGAAGCCTATATTCCTCATTGATCAAGATCTCTTGAAGATCCATCAAACTTGGCAAAGTCTTTTGAATAGCAATACTTTGAACAATGTTAGCATGAGCATCCAACAAGCCATTAAGAATTACTTGAATAAGTTCTCCTTCCTTAATGCTTTCATCAACACAAGGCAACTCATCATTCAATGCTTTCATCCTCAAAACAAAAGTACTTGGACTTTCTTCATTCTTTTGCAAACAAGAAAAGATTTGTCTTCTTAGAGTCAACACTCTGAAAGTAGACTTGGATTCATTTAGCTTCTTCAATGAATTCCAAGCTTCCAAAGATGATGTACACTTACCAACTTCCTTGAGAAGCTCATTGGTAACATTCATCTTTATCATGTATAGAGCCTTCTTGGCTCTCTTGTCATACCTCACTTGATCTTGTTGTGTTGCTGGTCTCTTCTCCAAACCTACAACAACATCCAAAACATCATTCATCTCAAACGATGGATCAAACAAATGCGCAATTGCAATAACAATTGTAGAACAAATCGCACTCTGATTACTATCAACAGATGAGTACAATTGCATGAAGTTATACTTCAACTTGTTGTGCGTGATAACATTGATACAAATAAATCTGATTGATTAATTACAATTATCATAAATAGTCTTCTGATGAAGATTCTAGGATATATATGCTACAAAATATCTACAATTGAATTTCCTACATTTATTACAACCGCCTCATTGTATTGACTGTATGTACAAAGTGGATGGTCATCAATGTAGAGTTGTCGAGTCTGTTTTTTAACCCGACAATATCAAAAATTACAGTCGAAAAATTCAAAACCGACTGAACACATTCAAAAAATTCAGAATTGATCCGAACTGAACAAGTTTGAAAAATTCCTTTTGATGAGATTAACATTGAATCAAAAAAATTCAAACATAATACATTTTTTCGATCTTCTGTACATCTTTTAGGATGCTCATTAATAAATGGATTTGAGCATCGAAATCCAACACTCCCCCTTAATGTGGATCTTGGAAGGTCTTGATCTTCATATTTCATATGTCGTTGAATATGAGATGATGCTCCATAGAGAGGGCTTTTGTAAAGTAATCTGCTGCCATAATTCCTGTCCTACAATAGACCGGTGAAATATTCTTGCTTTGTACTTTCTTCCTTAAATAATGATACATGATTTTGATATGCTTGCTTCGTGAATGAAATCTCAGATTGAGAGAGAGAGAGAGAGAGAGAGAGAGAGAGAGAGAGAGAGAGAGAGAGAGAGAGAGAGAGAGAGAGAGAGAGAGAGAGAGAGAGAGAGAGAGAGAGAGAGAGAGAGAGAGAGAGAGAGAGAGAGAGAGAGAGAGAGAGAGAGAGAGAGAGAGAGAGAGAGAGAGAGAGAGAGCAATGGCACTTTTATTATCACAGAAAATAGTTGTTGGATGTGACTATGCAAGGTCGATTTATGCTAGCAGATGCCTCAACCAAATTGCCTCCTTTGTAGCATTTGTGACAACAATATATTCTGATTCCATTGAGGATAATGCCATTGAGGCCTTCTTTCTACTGTTCCAAGAGATAGGACCTCTCAGTTTGACAAAATTGCTGCTTTGATAGCTTCAGTCCTAGGTCGAGTGGAAATTGACTTGGTTTGCAGTTAGCCATTCCATACCTTTCCAGCACATTGGTAAGATATCTCTATTGGCTGATGAATAACAGTCGGCTGGTTCGAATTCAGAAAATTTTGATTCCGAGACAATAGTGGGTTGGACCCATGTCAAACATCTTGTACTCATTGGCCAACATGCATTTCGTTTCCTTCATCATATTCAGATCATTACTGAATAATAGTGTATCATCCACATAGAGTGATGATGATGAAGAAGTTCGATACAGACTTGAAGTAGACATTTGAGTCTACTGAGTTTGGAATAAAACCATTCTCAATGAGAAATACATTTATCTTCTGGAACCAAGCTCTAGGTGACTATTTCAGCCCATAAAGTGCCTTGTGTATTCTGCAGACAAGGTGTTGCTTGCCCTTCAGCTCGTATCCTTCAAGCTGTGCATGAAAATTTCTTCTTCAATGGTCCCGTTGAGAAAAGCGGTCTGGACATCCACTTAATGGACTTCGAGATCTGCTGCAACTGCAAAGGAGACTAGAAATCTGATCGAAGCATGCTTGACAACTAGGCTAAAAGTTTCAGAATAGTCCAGATCTGGAATCTAGGAATAACCTTTGGCAACCAACCTGGCCTTGTACCGATTTAGCCTTCCTTCAGCATCATACTTCGCTTTGAAAATCCATCTGCATGGGATGGATTTTCAATCCTTTGACAGCTCATCGACTGTCCATGTTTGATTCTCCATTAGAGAATCAAATTCTCTGTCCATTGCTACTTTCCAATGACCAGCATCATTTGTAGACATTGCCTCTAAAACTGAATTTGGTTCCTGCATGAAGTAGCAAGCTGCATCATCCATAAATCTAGATGGAGGCTGTCTGGGTCGGTCCGATCTTCTAGGCTGAACTTCGACCCTCTGCTGATCAGACTCATTTTTTGAATTTTATTTTCTTGAATTTTGACACTGTGTTCAAAATTTGATTGTTCGAATCTGTGTTCAGAATTTGTCTGTTCGAACCTGTGTTCGGAATTATGTTGTTCGACCCTTAGGTTGGAAATTTGTGCAGTCTTTTCCTTGGGTTCGAAAAACCTATACTCTAGAAAAATTACATCTTTGCTCGTAAATGTCTTTTCTGTTTCCAGATTGTAGAGTCTGTATGCCTTGTGATATGAAGAATAGCCAATAAAGATCGATTTTCTGCTGGTGTTGTCAAGATCGATTTTCTACTAGTGTTGTCAAGCTTCTTCCTGAGATCTTCAAGGATCTGAGAATAGGCAATGCACCCAAACACTCTAATGTTTTTGAGTGATGGCTTTGAACATGTCCACACCTTATAAGGTGTTTTGTCAACCAAGGCCTTGGTGATGGATCTATTTTGTAAATAGGAAGCTGTATTGACAGCTTTTGTCCATAATTTCTTTGGAAGAGAGGCACGGGCCAGCATGCCTTTGTCAATTTCAGCTACACCATTGGACTGTTACGAGTAACTAATTGTAAATTGTTGGTGTATCCCATTGTCCTTTCAGAATTCTTTAAATTCTGTGGAGATAAATTCTCTCCCTCCATCCCATCTAAGCGTAGTGCTTTGATCTTCTTCTGGGTCTAATTTTCTGCAAACGCTTTGAACTACTTGAAGAATTTGAATGTCTTTGATTTGTTCTTTAGGAAATAGGTAGCAGTCCATCGTGAGAAGTCATCAATGAAGGTAAGAAACTATAGTGCTCCTCCTGAGGTAGCAATCTACACCGGTCCGCAAATGTCACTATGTATAAGATCGCACAAGCCTTTGGAAGCATGAACTGAGCTCAAAATAAAAGGGCTTCTTGCATGCTTGCTGATTATACAGCTTTCACATGAGAAGTTGGATTGCTGACAGAAGGCAGATCTTGTACTAGTATTTGATTTGACATTTGTTGAATATTGTTAAAGTTGAGATGGCCTAATCTGAGATGCCATAGCACCTTGGATCGAATGTGATGAGTTGTCTCCAAGTTTCACAATTCGAGAATGGATGAAAGATTTGTAATCCTCAAACCAGTCATGATGGTGAGTCATGTGTTGAATTGCTCCAGAGTCAAGATACCAAGAATCAATATCTTGCTGTTCTCTGACCTTTGTCATAAAGGTTGCTTCATCTTCCTCTTGCTGCTGGTTTGAAAAACCGGTTGAAGCACTATGTGCTTGTTGTTGGTACTGCTTCTTTTTTTCATTGTTGTATTTTAAAGTCCTGCAGTCCTTGATTTCATGACCTATTTTCTTGCAGTAGCTGCAGAACAGTTTCTACTTTGGTTGGTAAGATGAAGTGTGCGAATTCAATGCTGAGTCAAAATTTGACCTAGAGTTAAGATTCAAATTTGTGACAGAATTCGATCCTGGCTGCAAATTGCTCTTTTTTTTTTAATCTAAACTTCTGATTCTTTGAATATAGTGCTTGTGGATCCGATCCTGAGCTTGATAAGGAGGTTGATCTGATTTCTTCTTGTAGAAGAAGTGAGATTACACTTGATAGAGTTAAATTCTCTTCTATTGTGGTATCAAAGGACACTTTGCAAGTGATTGCTACAAGAAGAAGAGAGATCAAGGAGACAAGCAAGGTAATCTTACTCTTGATGAAGATTGTTTGGATGTTCAAGATGCAAATGATGATGCTTTTGTGATGTCTTCATGTATGCTTGCTAATGATGGAGATCTTGATCCTTGGTGGATTGATAGTGGAGCACGTTCACACATGACCTTTCACAAAGAGTACTTCACTTCTTTGTTGGCATATGGAGATGACAAGAGGGTGCTCTGCACGGCCAATGATGGTGAGTGTGCAATCAAAGGAATTGTCACAATTCCTATTTTTCTTTCTACAAATAGGAATGTTCATTTGGAGGATGTCTTGTTTATTCCATCTATTACCAAGAATTTGCTTAGTGTGAGTCAAATGCTAAGTAAAGGCCTCAAGGTGGAGTTTGATGGAGATGCTTGTATGATCAAAAGGAAGAATGTCTTGATTGGAAAAGGTAAAAGGCAAGGGAAGTTGTTCAAACTAGATGCATGTGTTATTGCTCTCCAAGTTGGATGTGTTGCAAGGGAGCAAATACCTATTCAAGAGGTTTGGCTAAAAGGATGGGACACCTCAACTTCAATTCATTGGAGGTAATGGCTAGGAAGAAGATTGTGATAGGTCTTCCAAGTTCCTTAAATGGCATCAAACATGTTTGTGAGTCTTGTGCTTTGTCTAAGTCACATAGATTACCTTATACTATATCTATATCTATATCTATATCTATATCTATATCTACAGATCCTTTTCAACTTGTACATTCAGATATTCATGGATTTACTACAATTAGCAATAGTGGAGCTAAGATGTATGTAACATTCATTGATGATTTTAGTAGATTTCGTTAGATCTATCTACTAAAGAGCAAGGATAAAGTGTATGATGTCTTTATCAAGTTGAAGAATGCAAGGGAGAACCAATTTTTTCACAAACATCAAGTGCTTAAGGATTGACAATGGTGGCGAATTATCTACCAAGTTCAAGGCCTCTTGTGATGAGCATGGGATCAAGAGAAAGTATACAACATCAAGGACCCCACAACAAAATGGAGTGGCTGAAAGGAAGAATAGAATTTTATGTGAAAGTGCTAAAGCTATGAGATTAAGTGCTAATCTTGACAAACCATTTTGGGATCAAGCTTTGTTGTGTGCCAATTTCTTGTGCAATAGGTGGCCGAGTGATATTTTGGATGGAAGGAAACCTTTTGAGATGCTATTCAAGAGGAGGACGAGTGTCAACTTTCTAAGAACCTTTGGATGCACATGCTATGTCAACATTACTCTTGATGATAGGACCAAGGAGGATCAATCTTCAAGAAGAGGTATTTTTGTTGGATATAGTGAGGTGAGTAAAGCCTACAAGGTTTACATTGCTTCTACTAACAAAGTGATTGTTGGTAAAGATGTCATTTTGATGAGGGGAACATTCCAAAAGTGTCTTTGAAGCATGATTGATGGTAGTGTGGATGGATCTAACATTCTTGATGTTGATGAAAAGGATCCTACATCATCTCACATGCTACTCTTTATGGATGGTATCTATGGCAATTGGACATCACAAACACTTTTTTGAATGGTGATCTTGAGGAGGAAGTGTACATGGAACAATACGAGAGCTGAATTTTTTTCTACAAAGCCAAATCATGTGTGTTTACTAAAGAGTTTGTATGGTCTTAAGCAAGCACCAAGGAGTTGGTATGCTAAGCTTAACACTTTTTTACTCTCTCAAGGATTTGTTATGAGTGAGTATGATCATTTGCTTTATTATAGGTTTGCTGGAAATGACGTTACCATCTTGCTAATCTATGTGGATGATATCATCTTGAGTGGTGGAGACAATCAAGATGTGGAGGATATCGAGTGCTCTTAAGAAGGAATTTGAGGTGCATGATCTTGGTAAATTGCATTAAATTTTAGGAATAGAAGTGATTAGATCTTCTCAATCTACTTTTATTTGTCAAGAGAAGTATGCTAATTCTATTCTAGAAAGATTTCATATGGTAGATGCAAAATCTTGTGATACACCTATGGAGTCTCATGTAAAGCTAACTATGAAAGGTAATGAAAGATCCTTCAAGGACATTACTCTCTATAGGAAGCTAGTTGGTTCACTCATCTATCTAGCCATTACTAGACTAGATCTAAGCTATTGTGTTGGAAAATTGAGTCAATTCATGCAAGATCCTAGTGAGGAGCATTGGAAGCTAGGAAAACGAGTTTTGAGGTACATCATTGGAACTCGAGATTTTGGCATATTGTATGAGGGACCATCACCTAACTTGTTTGGATTTTCAGATTCGGACTATGCTGGAGATATAATGGATATGAAATCCATTAGTGCTCATTGTATGTTCATTGGTGATGGAGCTATATCATGGATGTTGAAGAACAAGCCACTATCTCATTGTCATCTAGTGAGGCCGAGTACAAAGCTCTTACACATTGCACAAAGGAGATGGTATGAATCAAGAGGATGATCAAGGATATTCACTTGCTGAATTTTTCAAAGAGCCCAATCATCTTTTGTGACAATCTATCAGCCCAAAGGTTGGCAACTAATCCTATCTTTCATGCTAGGAGCAAGCACATTGAGATACAATATCATTTTGTGAGGGAGCGAGTCATAGCAAAGGAGGTGGAGCTTCAACATGTGTCCTCAAGGGAATGTGTAGCTGATATCTTCACCAAAGCATTGGGAAAGGACTTGTTCATGAAGCATAGGACTTCACTTGGAGTGTTATCAAAGCCTATGCTTAAACTAGTTGAAGAGGGAGTGTGAGAAATTCAACTAGTTTAGTTTGTTTTGGTCATATTTATATATTTGGCAATTGAGGCCAATTTTCATATTTGACTTAGAGGTTGACTTTTCAAAATAAACACTTTTGAAAGTGTGAAAAATGTAGAAGCCGAGTTTGAGTAGATTCAAATTTGAATGTTGGGTACATTGAAATTAGTCCCAAAAATAGTAGGATTTTTCATTATGAAGGAAAACCAAGTGGCAATTTAGGTTTTGGACCTATTTTGAAAGGATGTAACCCGTGAAAAGAGAAATCTCTCTCTCTCTCTCTCTCTCTCTCTCTCTCTCTCTCTCTCTCTCTCTCTCTCTCTCTCTCTCTCTCTCTCTCTCTCTCTCTCTCTCTCTCTCTCTCTCTCTCTCTCTCTCTCTCTCTCTCTTTCATCTCATTCATGTTTATATGTGGATATCTTGGGTTCTACTATCCATTGGTGCACTATACTTGTGATATCTTGCAATTTTATGTGTAGAATGCTCATAAAATGCTATTTTCAGACCCACACATGTGAAATATAGTAGCTTACTGTTATTGTACGGACATCCACATTATTTTATGTTTTGGTTCATGTTTGATCAAGAACTATTAGACTTTGCATCTCATTCTTAGTGCCTTGGAACTGTTGTTGGTTGCACTGAGATTAGGTTCAAAGATGCACTTGTTCTAGGTTTGAATGGGCAATTCTTATAGCAATGTCTGTATCTGCATTCTCAGAAAAAGGGTGTATACATGCCCTTGTGAGGACATTCAACAATTCTATGCCCTTCGCCGCATCCATAGCAGCCATAGACTCTCCCACCTTGTCTTTAAGATTTGGCAGCATAGGTCGCATAATACTCATTTATAGTTGGATCGACAAAGGTCTCATCCGGACCGTACCACTGTTATTGCTCTGCTTGGGGTGGTGCCTCGTGCTCCGCTACTATCAAATTTATGTGGGCCACTTGATTGTTAGTTGGCCCTGGTAGTGCAGGTAAGGCCATGCGTTGTTGATTCATCAGTGTTCCATACCGCGGTGCCGGGGAAGTCTATGGTAGCTGGATCTTGATAGATGTGTGAAAAGAAGTCTAAATCTGTGAGGATTTGATCAGTTTCAATGGCTAATAGGGTGTTTTTGGCCGTTTACAGTGGTTTTTCCTTGATAACTTTTTACTCCTTACTTTGATTGGTCTGAGATTTTCATAGTAGCTAGATCTGGGGCAAATCTTGCTACTGATTATATCTTTGAGAGTTACTCAGCGCAAGGGTTGGTTGTGCGAGAGTTCGTTTCACTGTTTGTAGGTTAAAAGCTCTGATTTCTCAAGATCTATTAGGAACTAGCTCTCGCAGGCTTCTGGGAGCTGGATTTGATGTGGATTTGGCTCTGTTCAAAGTGGGGAGGGTTCTTTCTCAAAGGTCAAGAAGTTATTGATGTCTACACGGGTTAAAACTTACTTTTTGGCTTACAGATCAATCTAACTCTCGTAGACTTTATCATTAATGGAAAATGACATTATGAAGACAATGGGATGGTCTGCGAAGTTTACTTCTACGAGGGTGTTACTTGAATTTTTGACACCAAAAATCAGAGTAATTTTGGAGCTAATTCTGCCATGATATAGAAATCGGCATGTAAAAGCCGCAAAATTTCGATGTAAAATGGCTAGAAATCGCCAATACATAGGGGTCCTAGTCCGCCCTCAAAGTGGCTAGACACGTTAATTAGTAATAGACAATATATCTGTATACATGGTCTAGAGAACCATTAGAAACATGTGACATAGACACACTTTTTGTAAGACTGAAGAAAAATGTCGGTCCATGTAGAAATAGGTCCCAGCCCGTCCGTAATGTGGCTAGAGAAATTTTGGCCTTAGAGTTGGCCTTTAAAGACGGCCTTTAAAAAATCGGCCTATAAGTATAGTTTCAGCTACTATGCCAAAATCTTGCAATGTACTGTGATTTTCGATACTAATATAAAATCGAAGTATTGTATTTTCAGGTTGTTGCTCAGTGGAGAGAGGGGGCTCAGTTACCACAAATTGCAGAATTGCGAGACAAAAAGCCACGAAGTGTGTGAAAAAAGTGGATCTTGAATGGATCCAAACTCCCAAAATACTTGGCTAAGATCTTTGCACAACAAGCTACAAAAGCTAGAAATGGAAAAGCATCCTAATGCTACTTTGATACACATGAACTTGACAATGTATTCAAGAGACAAAAGAAACTAATAAAAGGTATTAATGGAAGCCAAAAACAACAGCATACCAGCCCCACAACAACAGCCTGCCACTTTTGAAAACCTCTTAAGATCATACACAAAAGCTTGAAGACAATACACAAAGCAATGCTCTCAATGGAGGAAGAAACTGTGACAACGATCTATTGATCTCTCTCAACAATACAATAAGTTTTTCCAACCTGTTCTCCACGAATTTCAGCCTAATATAGGTGAGAGAGATGACTCTCTCTCCTCTCTCTAGAACTTAGGACCCAATTTTAGGACACCAGTAGCCTAAAATAGCCAATTTTGGCCTATATGTCCAAATAACATGATTTTGGTGTCATTTCGAAGGTCCTGAAGTTTGAGACTTCTTCAATATGAGATATATACTAAAATAAAAGTTCTAGGCCTCTTTCACATGTGTGAAAGGTTAGATCCAAAACTATGTACAAAAATTGCCAATTTAGGCCTCAAACTAGCTAGGACATGTTGACAATTTTCACACTCCCTCTTCAACTTAACTTGCTAGTTTTACAACACTACTTTGCTCCAACCTAAGAATTATCTCCATCATGATAATAGATCTCTTCTCAAGTGCTCTAATATGTACAATATGAAGTACAACATAATTAATATAGATAATAGTGTCCATATAGGATGCTTCACTATTTCTTACATCAATTTTACATAGAATGGTGAACAAGATACATGTAAAAGAACATAGAATCATAATGAAAGGATTCTTCCATGTATCCACCTTTTAATTATCTATAAAACAGTATCAAACAAGTTGTAAATGAAAGTAACCAACAAGTGTTTGCATGCCTCCACATTCCACTATGCCCATAGTGAATGCACCATGTATCTCCATGAATGAACCTCCATCACCACCTTGCCTTTGTAGATCTCCAATCCATGAAAGCCCTTTGAGTGAGTGAATGCCAAAATGATGTGTTCTCTGCTCCATTTGAATGAGCAAAACCTGAACTTGAAGTATCTCCACAAGATTTGCATACAACCCTTGATCCTACATTGTCAACAATTTGCCAATTTGCCAACACTAGGATGCTAGATCTTGAACTTTGCTCAAGAGTAAACATATTACCACTTCAATATCTTTCAAGATTTGAATGAATGCATGTACTTGATCATAAACTAGCAATGATAACTATTCCATCTCCAAGATCCAAATGATGCAAAACTATGGAACTAGTTTCATTGAATTTTGGCAATTCCAACACATTGACATGACAATGTTCATACATGTGATTAAACAAGTAAGGTAGAATAAAAGGACACTTCCTCATGGACCTTCAAGGACCTGTAAAAACAGATCCAAAATGCTTTGCCCATGTGGCCCCCCTTTGATGCTTTTGACTAGATTCCAATTAATACTTGCCTCTTGGTGTTGATGAAGCAATTCAAGATCAACATCTTGATCTTCCAATAAAACATCAGGGACTTTGCATTTATAAACATCTTTGGTTTTGATGAAGCAATTCAAGATCAACATCTTGATCTTCCAATAAAACATCAGGGACTTTGAATCTATAAACATCTTTAGATCTGAACCTCTGAAGATGCTCCCTCTCAAACACATGATTAACATCCCACAAGATCTCATCATTGCTTGATTTCAACCTTTCACTATAGTTAGTGAAAACAATGTCACCATCATAAACCAAAAGATAGATTTCTACAATTCTATCCAACATGAAGTAGAGTAGATGAAGTTGAGTATAAAACCTAATCAAACCAGCCCATTTGAGTTCAAACCAAACCTCAATGAGCTCACCAATGAGATCTTCCTTGCCTTGAAGAAATTGCCACTTGAGTTGCTCCATGTAGTCTTCTTCATCCAACCTTTTGCCATCTTGATCATGCATGAACACTCCACCAAATCATAGCATCCTTTGAGTTGATGAAGAGATTTAAGATCCATGCCTTGGATCTTCTCAAGAGTCACTCTTCCTTTGCCCTTTCCTTCACAAGACTCCCTCTTAATAATCACACCACAAAAGTTAGCAATCTCCCTCTTGATAGTTGCATCATAAGAAATGGAAGAATCTCGAACATTAGAAGCCATGAAAAGAACACACAGTACCTTCAACATAAGAATGATTGAAGTACTTTTTCTTGTCAAACCTGGACTTTTAATCAATGATATAGGTAATGATAATGAACCCTCACTATCATTCACAAAAGCATCATTCAAGGTACATCCTACTTTGAACACTTCACATTCATTTCTCTCTTTTGACTTGAGATCTTCCTCACCAAGTCTCATGATAGAACCTTTTGATGTACTTTCTTTATGAATACATGTGACACCACTTGTTGCACAAATGACTTTCTTGGACTATCACATAAAGATGCAAAAGAACCTTTTTCTTCAAACATGCTCAAAGCACCATCTTTTTCCAAATGAGTAAATAAGTCATTAGCAACAACCATTTCCTTAGACAAGTTTTCATCACCTTTATTGATGAAGTTAGCTCTCGTCTTACATTTTCCATTTTTGCACTTGCCATGTAGTTCTATTAAAGAGCCACCAAGACTTGAAAATCTATGAGTATAAGAGTTCAAACATGATACTAATTTAGCACCACATGACTCCATTTGACTAGTAGGTAGCACTAGTCCATCTTCAAGATCCAATGGATCCAAAACATTGATCATAGATTCACCAAATGTTGCCAAGTTAACACAATAATAACTATCTCCAAGAAGCTCATTAGATCTCAACCTAGGTCTAGCATAAGGAAGCTCTTTAGAATTTGCATAAGATATACCAATCTTATTGATGCTAGGAATTGACTTTTGAAAGTTGAGAGAACCACCAACATCCATTTCATTCCTCTTGTTAGACATAAAAAATGCATCAAGCTTGTAAAGTCTACCTTGTCTATTGCCCCTAGCAATCAAGACATCTCCCTTAGTAATGAAGCAAACATCCCCAACAAACTTTGTCTTGTACCCTTTCTTTAACATTTGACCAACACTTAGCAAATTTCTTGAAAGTGAAGGAATGTAATCCTATTAGTAGAAAGACAAATAGAAATTGAGCCAATACCTTTGATCATACACTCACCACCATTTGGCATGTGAACCACTTTCTTGGTTCCAACATAAGAGATCAAAGAAGTAAAGAACTCCTTTTGACTAGTCATGTGTGAACTAGATCCACTATCTATCCACCATGAATCCTTGTCACTTCCACTTGACATTAGACTTGAAGAACACATCATGAGAGAATCACAAGAATCTAGATCCTCATTAGAAGTACAAAAGTTGTTTTGCTTGCTACCTTCATTACTTTGCTTCTTATGACATTCTTTTGCAAAATGACCTTTTATCCCACAATAAAAGCACTTGAACTTTGACTTATCTTTCTTTATAAAAGAAGTAGAAGAGGAGGAGGAAGAGTGATCATCATGATCCGAGTTACCACCTTTGGACCATTTCCCTTTGCCTTTACCTTTGCCTTTGACTTTGCCTTTTGTGAAGAAAGCCTCTTCACCTCCACCTTGCAAGGATGCACCATCAAGCTTTGATTGCAACCTATGTTCTTCAGCCAATAAGATTTCTTGCAAGTCAACCACACTTGGCAAGACTCTTTGAATGGCAAAACTTTGCACAAGGTTAGCATGTTCATCTAGCAAACCATTCAACATAACCTGGACTATTTCACCATATTATATGCTTTCATCAATGCATGCTAGATAATCACTTAAGGACTTAACCCTCAAGACAAATGCATGAGCACTTTCTCCCTCTCTTTGTCTACTAGAAAATATTTGCCTCGTTAGGGTCAATACCCTAGACGTGGACTTTGATTCAAAGAGCTTCTTCAAGGCATTCCATGCCTCACTTGCACTTTGACTTTTACCAACTTCCTTGAGAATTTCATTAGTAACATTCATTTTAATGATATGAAGAGACCTTTTAGCCTTCTTATCAAACCTTTGTTGCTCTTGAACTGTGGGTGGTCTCTCTTCAGTTCCTGCAACTATGTCCATGAGTTCATTCAACTCAAATAAGGACTCCATCCTCACTTTCCAAGTAGAGTAGTTTGATGAACTCAACCTATCATTAGTTTCTAACATGATCCCACAATTTGAAGCCATGAATATAATGATTCTTCAACTTTTAGGCTCTGTCCTAATGCACCTAGCACTCACTTTTCTCTCAACAAATGATGGATAAGGAGATCTCAAAAGACCTAGGACCCCAAAACACTTCTATCTTGAACCTGGTTGTTTCCAAGCATGGAAAGGAAGATTGAAACTTGCACACACTAAGAATGAATTACAAACTCAAACTAACCTGAACACACTTTTGCTTAAGCTCTCAAACTTTCCAACAAGTGATCAAATCAAGTTATGATGTGAAGAGTTACTTGCATTCTTAGAAAATACACAAGACTAGGCTGCCAAGAATACCTAGAATTGAACAAACTTGATCAACATGTGATCAACACACTAAGATATTGATTCAAGCTGTAAAACCACATGTAAACCACACTTCTAAAAGTTTATAAACTCCAGCAAATGATAAATACAAGCTTTAGAGGTGAATGAAAGAGCACACTTAGTGAATCACAAGACTAGCTTCACTAGCTTGTCAAATCTTGGTGTTTAGATGTAGATCTAAGATCACTTCACATGAGAATGTTCCTCAACCTGTTAAGAACTTGAAAACACATTTGCATAATGGTTAAAACCTTCCAGAAAATGCTCCAATCAAATTACATAAGGAGAGTTACTTACATGCTCAACAAAGGACACCAACATTTATGCAAAAGATTGTTGACAATCTGTTCACCCAAAAGGGGATCTTTCATCCAAGTTTTGGAGAAATACAAAATCACTCAAAGAGTATTTGTCATACACTTAAGGAGAAGTCATCCACTTAAGGAGAGTGTTCATCCAAAAGGAGAGTGTTCATCCATAGAAGTGGAGATTGTCAACAATACATTGAACTAAACATTATTAGTATTGAATATGCACAAGACTCACAATCAACAAATGATTAGGTGTTATGATCTGATCCAAAATAGCTTCTTCTCGGTATCTGATCTTCAATAGACCTGAAATATTCTTTTGATCCACAATTTCACCTCACAAAACAAAGGTTAGTAAGATTTGATCAACAATGCAATGCATTATCATGCTAGAACTTGATCAAACATCCAAATATCACCATAAATGGAAACCTTACTAAAAATAACAGCCAACTAGCTCTAATACCATGTGAAAAACGTGGATCTTGAATGGATCCAAACTCCCAAAATACTTGGCTAAGATCTTTGCACAACAAGCTACAAAAGCTAGAAATGGCAAAGCATCCTAATGCTACCTTTGATACACATGAACTTGACAAAGCATTCAAGAGACAAAAGAAACTAATAAAAGGTACTGATGACAGCCAAAAACAACAGCATACCAGCCCTACAACAACAGCCTACCACTTTTGGAAACCTCTTAAGATCATACACAAAAGCTTGAAGACAATACACAAAGCAATGCTCTCAATGGAGGAAGAAACTGTGACAATGATCTATTGATCTCTCTCAACAATACAATAAGTTTTTCCAGCCTGTTCTCCACGAATTTCAGCCTAATATAGGTGAGAGAGATGACTCTCTCTCCTCTCTCTAGAACTTAGGACCCAATTTTAGGACACCAGTAGCCTAAGATAGCCAATTTTGGCCTATATGTCCAAATAACATGATTTTGGTGTCATTTCGAAGGTCCTAAACTTTGAGACTTCTTCAATATGAGATATATACTAAAATAAAAGTATCTAGGCCTCTTTCACACGTGTGAAAGCTTAGATCCAAAACTATTACAAAAATTGCCAATTTAGACCTCAAACTAGCTAGGAAATGTTGACAATTTTCACAAAGTGCAACGTCAGAAAAAGGGCCAAGATAATCTTAAAAGAAGGGCCAATGGAACAAAAAGGATATGACTTCATGATCAGAGACCAAGGTCTAGGGAAATTAGCTATGGGGCCTTCCAATAGCCATGTGGGAAAAAGAGCAAATCACCATTACTTCCAAGGAGGCCCATAAATGGGAGGTATGGACATTGGAACCATTAAGAGATCAAAAGGAGAAACTTACAAAAAGCATAACAATTTGCAAAAAGTGCCCTTCTAATGGGCACATGGAAAAGGGGCCAACCATAATTTGTCGCGGAAGAAAGGAAGAGAGACTGTTTCATGTTCGTCTTCTCTCTTCTGATTCGCGAACAATTTTCTTAAGATAGCCAAACGTAGAATCACAAGACTAGTTAACGCCAGTCAACTAGTTAGTTAGTCTCCGTTGTTGCTATTCGTTTCAGCTGGGCGTGAAGCCCGTTGAGCTGTCAGCTGGCAGTGCAAAAGACTTCTCTTCGTGTGTTTTTGTTCTTTTTGTTTCTTTTCATAGTTTTCGTTGGAGGTGTGTTTACGATTTGCGATTGACTTGCGAATCGTTCGTTCTTTGAGTCAAAGACACGTTGACTGTCGCGAATTGTTCTTGTTCGACCTTCATGTCTTGTTCGTGCTGCGACAAAGTTGCAGGAGTTCACCATTTCTAACACTCCCTCTTGAACCTTGCAGCTTTGATCGTTTAATCCAATTGCCTCTCTTTGCTTGGTAAAGAGTGGCATGTCGAGCAGTTTCGTGAGGAGATCTGCAATCATACTTTCTGATTTTATGAACTGGACCTGGAGCTCTCCTTTCGAGATCAAATCTCAAATGTGATGGTACTTTAGAGGAATGGGCTTCGTCTTTGAATGGAAGACATGATCTTGGGACAGACACATGGCACTCTGAGAGTCCATCATCATCGTGCTTGGTCCGTCGTGGTATCCCGATTGCCTCCAACATCATTTGCAGCCACACTACCTCATTTGCCACTTTCGAGGCTGCGACATACTCAACTTCGCAAGAGTATTGAGCTACTAGGGTTTGCTTTTTGCATATCCAGTTGATTGCAGCTCCGCACGCTATTGTACATCCCCCAGTAATGGACTTGCTGTCATCTTTGCAGCTCACCTAGCTCGCATCACTGTAGTGATGCAACTCGAATCGTTTCTCTTCGTTTCTAGCTCTATAGGTTAATCCAATATTCTGGGTACCCTTCAGATACTGTAGGATTCGTTTGGCCATTTGCCAATGTGCTAGACCAGGATTGGAACAAAATCGGCTCAATGTGTAAATAGAGAAGGCCAGATCCGGTTTGGTACAAATTGTCAAGTACATCAGACTCCCGATTAAGTTCTGGTAGGGTATACCTGTCATCTTATGTTTTTTCTCTTTTGTTATTGGGCAATCATGTTTTGTGAGCCATTTGTTCGATCTCTTCTGATCTCTAGCCCTAGGCATTTTGTTGCTTCTCCAAGATCTGTGATTTCGTAGCTTTCAGAAATCTGACTCTTCGTGTCTTTGATCAGCATCAAGGAGTTCCCTATCATCAGCGAATCATCCACAAAAATGGTCAGTATCACAAAATCCTTTCCTACTCTTTTGATGTAGACATTGCAGTATGGTTGAGTAGGGTTGAAGTCTAGAGACTTCAGAAGACCATGAAGCTTTTTGTACCAGGCCCGTGATGCCTGTTTTAGACCGTAGATGCATCTTTGCAATCGACAGACATATTGTCTGTTGTCGGGGTCTTCATAGCCTTCAGGTTGCTTCATGAAGATTTCCTCCTCTAGATCTCCATGGAGAAAGGCTGCTTTCACGTCAATCTGGTGAATCTCTAGATTGTACTGTGTGGCGTATGCAAGGAGTAGCCTTATGCTTGTCATCTTCACCATGGGTGAATATGTGTCGAAATAGTCGACACCATATCTCTGCATGTAGCCCTTTGTGACAAGCCTTGCTTTGTAGCGGCCAATAGTGCCATCTGATTTTAGCTTTTTCTTGTACACCCACTTGCAGTTGACTACTTTTTGTTTTCTAGTAGTGGCTCTAATGTCCATGCCTCGTTTTGCCTCATTGACTTGATCTCCTCTGACATTGCCTGCTTCCAGAATTCTCCCTTTGGACTCTAGATAGCTTCTTGGTACATTGTTGGCTCTTCAGCGAAGTTGTAGTATTCGTAACGTGTGTCTTCACTCCACTGAAGATTGTCAGAGTAGCTAAAATCATTGCTCTGTCATTTTCGAGTTCGCGAAAGTTGATCAGGATCTTCTTGTTGCAGGTTATGTGAGATGTTGCTCCTGAATCAATGACTACATCGTAGTCGTGTTTAGAGTAGCTTGTCGAAGCTTCGGCGAGTATTGTGAAAGCTTTTTCACCTCTTTCAGCATCTTCTCTATGACTCTGCAATGTTTGCCTTTTCAGCTTTGTTTTTTCTTTTTGGGTTGAATATGCAGTCGTATGCAGAATGCCCTTTCTTCTTGCGGTGCATGCAAGGTATTGCTAGATTGAACCAGCATTTGTTGGTCGTATGGCCTGGTTTGTGGCAGTGATCGTAGGAAGAAGATTGTTGATTCAAAGACTTCGTCTTCTCGAATTTTGGCTTGTTTTTGTTCTTCTTCTTCCCTTTCGTGAAGAGAGCCTTCTCTTGATCACTGCTTGCTCTCCTTCGTCTCTCATCAGTCTCTCATCAGTGACAATAATGACTACTTTGTCAAATGTCATATCTGGTAGACTCAGTATGAGCATTCTCAACGGTTGATAGGACGTCAGTAGAGATTTCATGAAGTACATCAGCTGTTGTGGTGCTGGGACCTGGTGCTCTTGTCCTGATGCAGCGAGTTGAGCAAAGATCGTTTTGATCTTCTCAACGTGCTGATCCAACTGGTTGCCATCCCACCGTATTGATTGTAGCTGATTGTGAAGGTGCATGACTGAAGCTGCAGTCCTCACTTCATACTTCTGCTTCAATCTTTCCCATGCTGCATGGCTGCTTTCGCAGTCTTCACTCTGCATGAGTAGATCTTCATTTATGGACAAAACGATGATCGCCATTGCGCGCTCATCCTTTCTGATCCATTCAGTTCTCCTCAGGTCTCCCTCTGGAGGCTGCACCTCTGAGCGCTCAGTCACCGACCAGATGCCTTTGCCCTTCAAGAGCGTTTTGATTTTGAATTTTCAGATTCTGTAATTTGCATCATCAAGACTGATTTCTACTCTGGTCTGGATTGTCGTAGCCATATTGTGTTGTCTAGAGGAATCACTGCTGGGATATCAGTAGTGATGACTTGCAAGCTCTGATACCATGTCGCGGAATCGAGGGAGAGAGACTATTTCGTGTTCGTCTTCTCTCTTATGATTCGCGAACAATTTTCTTTCTTTGAATATTCTTTTCGTGCGGAAGCCCTTACAGGATTCCAGACACTCGACACAGCACAAGACCAAGAGATACACGAAATGGAACGACTATATTATTAGTTTGGGTTTAGAGCGAGATCGTCAGTGTCTCGCTTGTTGGCGAATTGACTCTCTGCTCTTTCGCTGTGTTCTGCTCGTTGGCAGACTTTCATGCACAGCTATGGTATTTTGCTTTCTTACTCTATTCGCTACGTCTCTCTCTATTTCTTATAGATCTTTGTATTCTCTCTCTTTTCACTCTTATCGTTATGATCCAGAGAGGATCATTTATACCTCTACTATGCGGAGTTTTTAAGATAGCCAAACGTAGAATCACAAGACTAGTTAACGCCAATCAACTAGTTACTTAGTCTCTGTTGTTGCTATTCGTTTCAGCTGGGCGTGAAGCCCGTTGAGCTGCCAGCTGCCAGTGCGAAAAACTTCTCTTCGTGTGTTTTCATTCTTTTCGCTTCTTTTCGTGGTTTTCGTTTTGCGTCCCTGGAGGTGTGTTTACGATTCGCGAATCGTTCGTGCTTCGAGTCAAAGACACGTTGATTGTCACGAATTGTTCTCGTTCGACCTTCGTGTCTTGTTTGTGCTGTGACAAAGTTGCAAGAGTTCACCATTTCTGACAAATTTAATGCTACCAAAGGGACAAGGTGTTCATCTAGTTGCCATGGGCCTACGTAAAAATAGACATGAGGGGTCTTTGCATAGGCACATGGAGAAAAAAATCAAATCACATTCAAATGCCCTATGCAAAGCTGTGAAAGGATGGGGAAAGTAGCAGGCTGGCAATTTGAAAAGGTTTGTGGACCTCAAACTCCATAAAAGGAGCTGAATGTAGCTGCATAAGAGGATCCTCTCGTGTCTCTAGCTACCAACTTCCTTCTACTATGCTGAGTGTTTTGCCTGGTAAAAAATGTGTTCTTTGGTTGGTCAATTAGTTTTCATCCTACAATTTCTTGTGTTGAATCTCTGCTGAAAAATTTGTGCTCTCTAGGTGGCTTTCACCTCTCTCTCTTGTCATTCTTGTGGGAATACCCAAGGGAGTTGGCTCAATTGGTTAGCTTGACATCCAAAGTTTCTTTGGTCTCAAGTTCGAGCCTTCCCTTGGAAACCAAGAAGCATTCTTGTGGGAAGGACTGGTGTGCTCAGTTTCTACTTCTACTCAAGATTTGTTTTAGAACTGTGGTGAAATTATCTTTTAATTGCATTCAGGGATGTGTTGAACTTTGCTTTAGTTCCTAGAATCTGATCCAAAACGGTGGTGCAAAACTTCTTGTTGTGATTTGGGAGGAGTGTTCCAGAAATATGAAGTGGATTTTGCTGTCAAGGGGATGCTTCTCATTTAGGCTGATATCCATGTGTTGGTTTTTCTCAATATCACCATTTCCCTTGCCACCTTTTTGTGTGAGGCTATAGTGTTCAATTCCTTGCTCTTCACCTGCTCCTTTGTCTACTAGAGACAGTTTCCTTTAGATTTATCAAGACACTGTTTTTGATGGAAAGGTCCTGTTCTGTCACTTTCATATCTTATTCTCAATATCACACTCTCTCCTGTCACTCTCTTGTGAAATTTGGTGTGCTGAGTTCTTATTGTGCTCTCAAGAATATAATCTGAAGGCTGAGCAAAAGCACCTACTATGGCCTGGGGGAGGGTGTGGGCTCAAAAATTTGATGATGCTCTTACTATCAGGAGGATGCTGGTCTTATGTTGCTGAGTCTCTACAAGATAGAAATTATGAGAAACCTTGGAGTTACTTGGGGAGGGGCCAAGAGTCACCATCAACCAACTGAAAGGAAGGAGATACAAGCAGCATCCTGGCTTCCAATGCACTCAGCCAATGAACCTCATGAGAATGTCTGATATCTGTGAGCTGTAAGGGGTGAGCTATAAGAGAACCAGCTGAAATCACCAGGGCATCGCTGCTACGGCTTTATCAGCTCCACGGATCTGCTCAGAGATGTTTGTAATGAACTCTGTCTGTAGAAGATGTGCCACTCTACAATTCCCCCATGGCTATGACAGAGGGTGGGCGAACCTCCAGCAGCCCATCTAAACATTTTCCACCTCCATATCTGGCTCTGATCATTGCAAAGAGGGGCGCCCACTTCCTTCCCCACAGTCACCGCTGGCCAGCAGAGGCAACGCTCTCCCAAGACTACCTTGAAGTCGGGTGTGGAGGGATGAATTCCATCACATTCTAAATAATGTCTTGAGTGTCATTCGAGTGGTTGATATTGCGCTTAGCTGGCGAGCAGCCCTACCATATCTCAGTCGCGATCAGAATGCGCTCAGGCCCTTTCGTGCTACCAGTCCCAATGCGTTCAATAGTTCATTCTTGGAGGCAAAGTATTATGGAAGGAGCCGGGCAAAGGCCATTTTGCCGGGTAAGGATTTTTAAGAAAATTTGGACGAGGTTGAGCCTAATTTTTTTTGGAAAGCCGAACCAAGCATAATGGCCTTTGCCCGGCTCCTTTCATTGCGTAATGGATACCTGAAATTTTTTCAGAAGCACATTACAAAGCATAATAGGCAGGTCTGACTTTGACTGACCAACACAAATGTGCCACGTGGCAGCTGTACGGAATTCGTACGGACGGGCACAGACAGGCAAAAAAAAAAAAAAGCAGAATCTGCCTTTGAAAAAAATGCATGCATTTTCTGCTTTTTAATTTATTTGAAAATAGGCATAATATGCCACAGGTATCCATTACGTGTGTATAATGGTTTTTTTTTGAAAAGGGCTCCATGACTTTAAGAGATGAAGCAACAAACCAATAAGGTGATTGGTAACTGAGTCACCCACCTCTCTACTGAGCGCGATCTGACTAGTAGTGAGGTATATTTTCCCATCACCTTGAATTTTTGTATTGCTATTGCAAATCTTTTTTCTCATTGAATATAAGTTTTGAATGTGTATCTAACTAACACACAATAAGCCAACATGCTCCAATAAGGTCTCTCTCCCAATAACTTTTTATCTTACAAAATGATGAGCTACCTCGATGTGTTTGCTCCTTGCATGAAACACAGGATTATTTGCAAGAGCCCGAGCTGAGATGTTATCATTCTTGATAATTGGAAGGTCTTCATCTCCATAATACTTTAGCTCCAAGAGTAGCCTTTTGATTCATAAAACCTCCTTTGTTGTGGTTGTAAGAGATTTGTACTCAGCTTCACAGGATGATAAGGATATAGATGCTTGCTTCTTTGATAGCCAAGAAACTAGATTCCTTCCAAAAAAAATTGTGTAAGCACTTGTAAATTTTCTATCCAACCCGTCTCCTGCAAAATCTGAATCTGAAAAAGCAACCAAAGTTAGATCTTCTCCTTCATAGATCAATACATACTCTAAGATAGAAGATACATATCTCAAGATTCTTTTAGCCAACTTCCAATGATATATCTCTGGATCCTGCATGTGTTGGATTAGTTTATGCACACTAAAGCTTAGATCAGGCCTTGTCACAGTTAACCGTATAAGTGAGCCAATAAGACTCCTATAAAGAGTGTAATTTGCGGTAGAACGAGCGTCAGCATTGCGAATAGCTCTTGCTTCGGCCCATTTGGTGCAGTACTCGGTAGCTACTATGATGCAATGAGATTGTGTGTGTTGAGCAGCAAGACTAATAGGTCCGACATAATCAATTTCCCATTTCTGGAAAGCTTGATCAGTGGTTACGGGGTGTAAAGACATGTAGTCTGTTTTTTGAAAGCGTTTTGTGCGTTGGCAGACATCACAAGCTTTTTTAGTGTAATTGTGCGTATCCTTGAAGAGTGTTGGCCACCAAAAACCGGCTAAGAGGGTTTTCTTAGCAGTTGTTTCAGAAGAGAAATGGCCAGCACCAATACCTTCATGAGTGAGGGAAATTACAGAGGGTATTTCTCCTCCAGTAAGACATCGTCGGATAATTCCATCTAACCCTTGCTTGTAGAGTTGTCATGCAACTAACGTATAAGGTTTAGTTTTGAGGACCAACACACATTGTTCAGGTTTAGAGAAGGAAGGATGCAACTGCCCTGAAGTTAAATATTCGATAATTTCCTTAGCCCATACAAGTGTAGAGTCAACTTGGAAAAGGATTGCATCTGGTAAATCATCGTTGACACCTTGATCAGGGGTAGGAAGGTTAGGGATTCGGGATAGATGGTCTGCTAAAAAATGCTGAACTCCCTTACGAACCACGATCCTAAACTCAAATTCTCTTAATAATAGGATCCATCTAGTAATACGGCCGGTGGTGCAGGTCTTGTTGATGAGATACAACAGTGCTTGATGATCAGTGAAGAACACAAAGATTTAACATAATGACCTTTTTCGTGGCTGGACTGGTATGGCTCAAATACTGAGTTGGTGGTTGAGGATCCCTCGTCATGGATGCATGCAAGTTTGAGTTTACCCGTTGAGTCAATGGTGACAGAACTGTCACGATTTCCAAAAGTGACTCGGCCTTTGCTCCAGTCATGAACGACTTGTGCATTGGTGAGCCACGGACGACCAAGTAGTAATTCATAAGAATATGCATTATTGGGAATATCAAGTACTATAAGATCAACAGAAAACTTGAGACCTCCTAGTTTGATCAGCACGTGCGGAAGGAAACCGGTAGGTCGGACCACACTTTGATCAGCCATCCAAAGCTGACAAGTAGGTTGGCTAGCTTGTCTCTCAGATTCCATTCCATCATGAGAGATGTGGAAATGATATTAACCCCGGAACCTCCATCGAGTACTGCTAAAACTTCACGGGATTGATGATGGGTAGCTGGGATTTTGATGTTGTCTTGTTTGCTAAGTGAATTGGTTAGACGTAAGGATTGGTTAGACGTAAGGGCATTTCAGACACCTCGTCAATAGTGGTGGTGGTATTGGATTGGATCTGTTGTTTCCACTGGCCAGCATGCTTCCAGAGTACATGGAAGAGAAGAGTGACATTGGCTTGTAGTACATCTCCCCAAACTTTGGTACCTTCAAGGGTTTTGCTTTCAAAGAGCTTGTGAGGTACTTTATGGGAAGAGGAAGATCGTTGGCGGCATTGCAGATTTGCTGGCGATACTCATGATGCAGCCGAATTTCTTCAGATGGGTGAGGGTAAACTATCGGGGTTGAATCATCACTTGGAGGAACAGCCTGCGGTTGAGTTTTGCTGGGTGCAAGTGTAGGGGCTTGGTGTTGGGTTTGTGTCCGAGTCAAGACCCAAGCAGGATGTGTTTCGATTGGTAAGGTTTCTAATTGCACTGAACAGACAGGAGTGGCTGGCTTAGATCGGGATGGGCAGTCCTTCATGTGATGTTCAATACCACAGTTTTCACAAGCTGGAGGAAAGTGGAGTTTATCTGGGCAGCGAATACTAGGATGTTTACCTGCACAGATAAAGCATTCTCATATTGCGGGTAGTTGGTGTGCGGCAAAGATAGCTTGGTTTGGATTGTAAGCTTGGGCATTGGGATCCACCGGTTGAGCATTAGAATCATAGGTATAATAAACAACCATTTTAGTAGAGTATTGCGGTTAAGTATTGTCTTCCACATAGTAGGTGGCCGGATTGATGGTATTCAGATCAAGATAATGGACAGCGTTTTGTGGGACAGGTTGGTTAACAACAAACTGTTGACGTGGGGATGGGTATTGATTTGGTGCAGGTGGTCGTGGTTGGTAAACCCCTGGTCGTGGCACAGGTTGTTGTGGCGGGTAAGGGTGGTAAGCTCAATAAATGGTGGGTCTAGTGGCTGTTGGGAAATGATTTCGCAGTTGAGGACATTCATTATCAGTGTGATGCTATGAGCAGATTGGACACCAGACATTTTCCTTGCTAGAAAGGATTTCTCGAAATCGGCAGTGAGTTTATCCATATGAGATTGTTGAGCTTTTTGCCAGGTTTCCATTTGATGTAGAAGTTCAGAAGACTGAGCAATATTATCAGACTTCAGGTGATTAGGACGGTCCGGATTCTTAGATTTTTTTTCACGATGGTCAAATTCATCGTCGGAACCTTCGTCTTCTTCACAGATAGCATCGATCATCACATCTTTAAGTTGATCATAAATGTCAACTGGTTTGAGTTCACGACGGATGTTTTTAGACAATCCAACTAAAAATAGTTTTATGGCCATTCGTTCATTGATATTTTCATCAACACATTCTACTTTGAGACGTTTAAAACGCTCAATGTAGTTTTGAACAGACTCTTCGTGACGCATCTTGATATGAGTAATTTGAATGAATGGGCTCTGAGTCAGTTTGGATGGTTTGAAACGCTTGATGAGAGCGTCCTTGAGGGTGGTCCAAGAAGCAAGATCAGGAGCTTCGAGATTCAAGTACCACTCCTTGGCGGTGCCATAGAGTACCATGAGAAATAGGCGAAGCTTTTCAATTTCAAAGGTATCTCCATAAAAACGGCATGCATTATCAAAGTCTTGGAGAAATCGGACTGGGTCAGATTCGCCATCGTACTTTGGTGCATCGATATGTGGAATTCTTCATTCTATTCGTGGAGGAGTCAGATTAGAAGATTCAGCATAGTCATGAGACATGATGCAGAATACAAATGAGCAGGGCAGGACTGTACTTGGCAAAAAGGGCATTTTGCTTGCAGAATGGATAGTGTAGGACAAAACCTGGTCTTTCTGGTGGTGATAGAATTCGCGGACAGGCTGGCAAATCGTGGAGAGGTAGATAAAGCTAACTGTAATACTCGCGAATTTTGAAAAAGAGTTCTGAATGTCAGAATAGCGATTTTTTTAGATTTTCTGGAAAAAAATTGCACTTTCAGAGTTCGCGAGTAGGACAACAAAATCGTGCTCCTTGAGAATGAATTCTTAGGCTGGATGGCGAATTCTAACAGAGAGTTTTGACTGGCAAATAGGAAATATGAAAAAAATGTGATTCTTTGATAGTAAACGGGCAAAATATGTGAGAGAGAATTTGCGGAGCTGCTGGAGGACTGATCTTGATGAGATCTAGCCTCAGTGAAGCCGGTGAATTCTAGGACAAAGATTTGGGAGATAAATAAGGGATTTTGACAGTATATCAGGCTGTTTTCTCAAAATCTGACCGTGGTCAGAATTCACGGAGGTGATAAAATGAAAGATCAGGGTCTGTTAGGGCTGCAGACTGGCTGGCGAATTCTAATATACCTTTTTGGTTGTGAAAAAGGTCACTTGGGTCACTTCTTTTGAAGAAAATGCCCAAGTTGACTCTTTTGTTGCTTCCCTCCGGTTTGAAAAGTTGCTCCGCAGCTCATGTAGGACCTGGAGAGACGACGTGTGTTGGAATATCAATCCACACTCTAGAGAGAGCCTTCTAATAGCCATGTGGGAAAAAGAGCAAATCACCATCAATACCAAGGAGGCCCATAAATGGGAGGTATGGACATTGGAACCATTAAGAGATCAAAAGGAGCAATTTACAAAAAACATAACAATTTGCAAAAAGTGCCCTTCTAATTGGCACATGGAAAAGGGGCCAACCATAATTTTAAGCTACCAAAGGGAAAAAGGGTTCATCTAGGTGCCATGGGCCTAAGTAAAAATAGACATGAGAGGTCTTTGCATAGGCACATGGAGAAAAAAATCAAATCACATTCAAATGCCCTATGCAAAGTTGTGAAAGGATGGGAAAAGTAGCAGACTGGCAATTTGAAAAGGTTGGTGGGCCTCAACCTCCATAAAAGGAGCTGAACATAGCTGCATAAGAGGATCTCCTCCTGTCTCTAGCTACCAACTTCCTTCTACTATGCTGAGTGTTCTGCTTGGTAAAAAATATGTTCTCTTGGTCAGTTCTTTTCATCCTACAATTTCTTGTGCTGAATCTTTGTTGGAAAATTTGTGTTCTCCAGATGGCTTTCACCTCTCTCTCTTGTCATTCTTGTGAGAAACCCAAGGGAGTTGGCACAATTGGTTAACGCTTGACATCCAAAGTTTCTTTGGTCTCAAGTTCGAGCCTTCCATTGGAAACCAAGAAGCATTATTTTAGGCTACCCAACGGGGTTGTCTTAGTTGGTTAGCTTGACATCCAAAGTTTCTTTGGTCTCAGGTTCGAGCCTCCCCTTGGAAACCAAGAAGCATTCTTGTGAGAAACCCAACGGGGTTGGCTCAGTTGGTTGGCTTGGCATCCAAAGTTTCTTTGGTCCCAGGTTCGAGCCTCCCCTTGGAAACCAAGAAGCATTCTTGTGAGAAACCCAACGGGGTTGGCTCAACTGGTTAGCTTGGCATCCAAAGTTTCTTTGGTCCCAGGTTCGAGCCTCCCCTTGGAAACCAAGAATTCTTGTGAGAAACCCAACGGGGTTGGCTCAGTTGGTTGGCTTGGCATCCAAAGTTTCTTTGGTCCCAGGTTCGAGCCTCCCCTTGGAAACCAAGAAGCATTCTTGTGAGAAGGATTGGTGTGCTGGGTTTCTACTTCTACTCAAGATTTGTTTTAGAACTATGGTGAAATTATCTTTTAATTGCATTCAGAGATGTGTTGAACTTTGCTTTACTTCCTAGAATTTGATCCAAAACACTGGTGCAAAAATTCCTGTTGTGATTTGGGAGGAGTGTTCCAAAAATATGATTTGGATTTTGTTGTCAAGGGGATGCTTCTCATTCAGGCTAATATCCATGTGTTTCCGGCTGGGTTTTTCTCAACATCACCATTTCCCTTGCCAACCTTCTTGTGTGAGGCTATAGTGTTCAATTCTTTGTTACCAAAGCTATTCTGATGGGAAGAAGTTGCTCTTCACTTGCTCCTTTGTCTACTAGAGACCGAGCAGCCCTACCATATCTCAGTTGCAATCAGAATGCGCTAAGGCCCTATCGTGCTACCAGTCCCAATGTGTCCAATAGTTCATTCTTGGAGGCAAAGTATAGGGGAAGGCCCCCGCCCGAGGGCCTTCCCCGGCGTAAAGCAATATCAAAAAAATTTTAATCCTCTCAAACTTTCTGGATTTTACTCGTCTTTGTAGATTTTACCCCGCCATTTTCTCTTCGTCTATGTTTACCCCGCCATTTCCTCTTCGTCTATGGAGGTGCTCATTTTTTACACTTGCTATCTTGTTTTTGCTTGTTTGCTTGTGTTCTGAAGCCGCAGTGATGGAGCTCCATGGCTCTGTAGGAGCACTATTGTTCAGAACATGTTTAGGCTTTAGATATGGATCTGATGGAGGCGCTATGGTTCAAAACAGTTTTATGCTTTAGTTGTGGATGTCATGGAGGCGCTATGGGTCAGAAACATGCTTTAGCTATGGTTCTGGTGGAGGCATTATGGTTCAAAAACGTTTTTTGGCTATGGTTTTTGTTCTAAAGGTGCAGGAGTGGATGATGTGTTTGTGAAGGAACTATGGAGTGCTATTGTTCTGATGGAGTGTTCTGGTTCTGTAGGAGCGTTGGGGTTTTGTATGGGCTTGAAGGAGTGATGGTGCATGGCTTTATGAGGAGAGCACGGTTTGGAGCACTATTAATGATGCACATTTTACTGTATGTTTGATGAGGGTAGTTTGCTGAGCATTTATTGTTGTTTATGTAGGTGTGTTTTTTATACATTTCTGAGGTTGTTTATGGTTTTGTTTGCATCTTTGCCAATTATTTTGTTTTGAACAAGGTCTCTTGTGATTTTGCTTTGAATAATATTTCCAACATTTCATTTCTAGCTGAGTATGGCAGACTTCATGGATGTTGATTGTGAGGGTGGAGTGATTTGTTGTCCTTATTTTGATCTTCATTTGTCTATGATAATAATGTAGTGGAAGATATTGCTTCCAAGTTGCAGGTTGTTTGCAATGCCTCTATGTCCACTGAAGCAGATGTTGTGGATTCCTCTACTCTATTTTGTTCTAGTCTTGTTTCTAAAAATGTGTGTTTTAATGATTGTGGTACTGATAATGTGAATCAAGATTGTGCTGTTGAAAGATGTAGAATCTCTCGCTTCAGAGATATAGATGTAGTTGAGCTTAATAATGTGAATAGTGGTGGTCGTCGTAGTAGTAAGCATGCTGAGATGTGGGCCCGTAAAGCTTTTGATGAATGGAGGCAGTTTCGAGGCTATAGTACTGCTGAAAGTATTGAAGATCTTTCTGAACATGGAGATATTAAAGATTTTGTGGAGATATTAGCTTTGTTTTTATTGCAGATTACTAAGAAAGATGGACAGCTGTACCCTCCTGGAAGGTCCAGCTAAATTGTTTTTCATGTGGTGTCATTACATTTCATGTTTCATTACTATTATGATAGCATGGATTATGATTTTTTGAGATGTTTTTTATTATTTGCAGTATTCAAGCATTATTCAGAGGCGTTGGTAGATTGATACGTGCTCGTCAAGCTCAACTTGTACTTGAAACCGGGGTTAATGTTATCCCTTTTAACATTCTTACAGATCCTCGATATAATCGTGCCAAGCTTGCTGCTAATGAAGCTGTCATTCGTTCATCTATTTCTGGTTTGGGCAAAAGTGTGAAGAAAAGTGTTGTGTTGACAATTAACAAGGAAAGCAAAATGCTTGCACAAGAAATATGTCAACCGACTAGTCCCTCTGGTGTGAATCTTAGATTTGGCTACTTCTGTACTCGGATTTTTTTCATTCGAGGTGCTTCTGAGCTTTGCAGGCTTGATGATACTGATTTCAGTATAATATCTGATTCAAGTGGTCGAACCATTCTAAGGTAATTGTGATATACGTGTTGTGTTTTTGGTACTATTTTGAGATTATGTTTTGTGTCTTGACAATTTATTTGGAGGTTTTTTTAATTTTTTGTCATTGTTCTAGAACAGGTACAATCATGGTATCTCAAAGAATTGGCATTTTGATGTTTCTTGTTGTGGTCCTGAATATCACCGTCCTGTAGTTGATTGTGGTATCAAGGATGTTTTGGATACGTATAATGTTCTTATCACTCATCGTCCTCAATGGTGTGTTGAGGAATGTGGACCGCATCCTTTATTTTTGACACCTCGCTTGAAATGGAAACCTTCAGATGCTATATGGTTTTTGAAATGTCCAGTCGTGAGGAATATGTTGAGGATTCTTACGATGCGGCTTACTAGTGACCTTCCCGTGAAAAATAAGATAATCAGTAACAAAACTGGTAGGGGTGTTGGAATTACTAGGATGGAAGAAGCATTTGTACCTGTGGAGTATGGAATGCTATTGTCGGGTCATCGTGATGCAAAGTCATACGGGAAGTATGATCTTTTGATTGTAATGTTTTTTTTATGCTTTGTTTCATCTGTGTTTTAATTTTACTGATGTTATTTTGGTTCATATTTTAATGTCCATGTTGTCTTTTATGTAGGTACAATTGTAGCGAAAAAATGATACGTGATCGAGCTCTGCAACGTATAATCTTAGGAGAGACATGGAATGGGAAGGCATTGCGGTTTGAGGATGCATTACAGCAGGAGCGAGAGAAGTATTCTGAAGCTAAAGAGGCTGACTAATTTCTAGCAGCTCTGATGATATTGATTGCAAGAAAGAAGTAAAAGAAGTTAATTATGTTTCTGGTGTAGGAACTCAGAATGTTTTTGTTGAAAATTCTGTTGGTGTTGAATCTGCTGGAAACTGTAATGCAATTAAAGCTGTTGTAGCAGATAACGAGGCAATGAAAGCTGCCACAGTGGAAAACGAGAATGATTGGTCGTATTTCAAAGAAGATGTTGATTTTTGGAATAGCATGGATGGGCAAATTGCTATGGAAGAGGAAATGAGAAAATATCAAGATAAATTAGATTCTATATTTTTTGTTGTTGGTAGATCGAGTTCTATCCAAATTGGTCATCAATTTCACAATTTGAACAATTGCAACATTACACTTAGTCTTGGTGATTCTGGTTCTGCTTCTGATCTGTTGGCGAGCTTGAAAGCTTTTATTTCTAAAAAAAAGGTAGATATTTTCTTAAAGTAAATAGCGTAAGGACATTGATAGTGGCATATTTTCTTGAAGAAATTAGCATTGACAATGGCATAAATTGATGTCAATTTTTTGTGGTTGGATCAACCTGCTCCGATATGGAGGACGCTACTTGTTTCTTCATAACCCGTACAATATATGGGCTCAGGCGCTACTGGCTCCTCGTCCATTTTGGCCCATTCAGCCAAAAGGCTTTTAGCTTGTGGCGCAATCTGCAATAATTCCCTGAGAGGTAAACTAACATGGCTCGCTAGTAAGATTGTGAGCCTTTCAATGCGTGGTTCCTCGGGCTCCACCATGTGAAAAGCTGGTTCATGACGATGCAACCGATCGTTCTGATCAGTGCGCAACGGTGAGCCCGTTTGCGGTTCCCGTTTGCCGTCAGCTTGAGGTTCCATAGGATTGTCCTTTTCTTGCTCTTTCTCCTCCGCTTGTGCTCTCTATACCCAGTGTCGTATTTTCTGGTACTATCTTCTTTCTTCCATCACATTCGGATATGGCGCTGAAGTTGAGGGCTGGTCATCAATGACTAATGGTGCTAGTGAGGGAGCCACTTCCTTCCTCTTCTGTGCTCGCGTAATGGCTAACATAGGGGCATGGAAATGTTGCCCTTTCGGTGGCATCCCCGTTGGAACTGTTGGTTGTTGTATTGCAATCAAGTTTAGTGGTGCACTAGTTCTAGGTCTTAATGAACAATTCTTGAAGCAGTGTCCATAACCGCATTCTCGGCAAAAGGATGTATATTGTCCTTTGTAAGGACATTCCGCAATTCTGTGTCCTTCACTTTTTTATAAATGGGAAAGGCCCTTGCCCCAAAATCCTATTGGCTAATATTTACATTGATCTTATCCATTCATCTTGGACCCAACTTGATCCAAGGGTCCACAGAAAGTACATTGGAAATCACAAGATTGATGTGAGTCCAAAATTGGACCCAACTCTGAAAAAGTAATAAGTTTAAAATTGACTTTGGGCCTCAAGTTTTATTCTAATTACGAAGGGCCCAAGTCTATTATTTTATTTATAATTCAACTTGCGTGCTCATTGGGCCATGGACTTATACGTGCAGGATGCCATGCCCTCGCAACACATTTTATTGGCCAATATTATTTATTTACAATTCGTCGAACACCAACATTCTCCCCGACTGATCTGCTTTGCCATCTTTGTCGTCACGTATCTCCATCAGGTCCGCAATATTAAAATATGTCGAAGTGTCCATGAGAATGTGGACTTGCTGGGCTTGTTCTTGTTGGGCTACTTTTGTATCTTTGGAAATGTCATTCCCATCTCCCCCCCTTCCCAAAACTTGTGCCTTTGGTGAAGTTGGCGGCGTTGGTGTTGTAAGTATGATGGGGGGAGTTATCACTGAAACTGATTGGGCAGCTTGTGAATCTTTTTCAAGATCTGCTGCTACAGAGGTGCCAACTCCATCACCCCCATCGATGATGTGTGTGGGTGAGGAGTGCTGCTGGGATGCTGTATCGGAGGTGGAGCTTCCATCTTGAGAGTTTGTCGAGGTCAAGGATGTCGAATGAGACTGTGTGGCTTGTCTCGTTGCTCTTGGTTTCCTCTTGAGTGGCTCTCCCTCTAATCCTGACTCATCTGACTTCGTTGCATTTGGAGATCTAAAAATAGATAAAATGTTCATTCCACATGAACATCAGAGTAGTTGAGATCCCAAGAGGTGATAGATCAACAAAATGCCTTGTATACCACCTCTGAATTCTAGCTTGAGCCTTTCGAAACATTTTGTTTATTAGGTCCTTACATTCTTGGTCACCACCAAGAACCATGATAAGGTCTTCCTCTTCTTGGTCCACACCAAGATCCACCAAACACCTACCAAGAGTAGAATACTTAAAAGTAGAAGCCACCACATCAAGGTCAAAAAACAACATTTCTTTGTTCTCCAAAGGTGCACTCCTTACATTGGGTGTTGGATATGTTAATGATTCAACCTCATTAGTATTTACAAGATCAACAACCTTAGGACATGACACTACAAAATCTTCTCTTTTTCACTCTCATTTTCACTCCTCTCACTCACCAAAGGATGACATCTATAAAAGGAAATACATTCTTCTTTTCTTAAAAAACACACCTATTCCCCCCCCTTTTTTTTCCATCACAAACTACAAAAATATTCTTAGTAGTTGTCACATCCTCACTAGACACATCCTCTAGAAAAATGTGTGCATAACAAGTACTAATAAAGTCATGGATCAAATACTCTAATCTCAATCTCTTTCCAAAACATGAAAGATGTGATATCTTTCCAACTAAGGCCTCTCTTGGCATACTCATCACAGCCAATATCCTCACCAAAGTAAGACAAATACACAATCTCACAAAATGTCCTACAATTATTCTCGTCTACCTCATCTAGAAATATGCTTGAGTGTGAGAATTGGTTAGCTCTTGTGCAACAAATGTTTGAAAGTGTTCCAAAGATAATCACCATAATGTAATATCTCAACATGGTATCAAAACTTCATGAGAAGCCTCTAATTTTCTACTTCCATTATGACTCTAATGTCTAGAAATACATGAATATTTTATACATCTTTTATCCAACCAAAATCTTACCCGAACCTTGAGAGCATGTATTTTGGGGCGACCACAAGGTAAGTGATAGATTTTGATTGCGCCTAGTAACATGTTTTCTTGCAGTGCTCAAGTTCTTGTTAAGCAATTTGAAAACTAAAAAACAATGTAAAATGACATGGTGTAGAAAAGATGGCAAGAGAAAGAAATCTTGACAAATAACTACATGGCAAAGTGCAAAAACAAAAAACAAACAAAAATCTTACAACGATAGGTGTTGAATATCATGAAATCTAGAATAAATTGATGAGATGTAAAGTGTAGCGGAGGCATCTTAATGCAAAAAAAAAAAAAGGAGTGCCCCACAATGCTTCCAAAATTGACACAAAAAGTATGAGAAAGATGAAAAGTCAAAACTAGTGAATACTAGAGAAGAAAGCTAAGCACTAAGTGTCAAATTTGGGAGTCACAAAGTGTAGTAGAAGGACTTTTCTATAAATGGTATGATGTATGGATTGCCAAAAAGCCGAGGAAAAAGTTAAAAAGTTTCAAAACAAACAAATGTTGCAATTTGTCACACAATACCTTTTGAAATTCATAATCATAAAAAAAAATGTTTTATTGGTCCTTGGAGGCCTTATCAAAAGGAATTAGATGATTCAAACATTTTAAAATTTGAACCAAATAGAAAACGGGTTCTCTCTTCAACACTCAAATAAACAAATGATTTCAAGCACATAATTCAAACAAGGATGTCCCTTAGATCCCAAGTGATTGCCAAAGCAACATAAAGAACATTCACAATATGAAAGTCTATTCTAGTCTATGATAGCACCTTTCATAACAACACCAAATCAAAGAGATTTGTGAATGTTACATCTAGGATGAATAACAAAGGAGATGTGCAATTTTCAACTTCATTCATTTCACCCACAAAGTCTTACGCCAAAGATTTCATCAGGAATAATATCGACCAAATGCTACATCCTTTGTCAACTCCCAGGACATGCAAAAACATATGTGGAGTAGATGTTAGTCACATGCAAAAACATGTGTCCACATTAGCTTCCATATATGTGTGTAGTTGACTAATGTATTGAATTTCTATAACATTTCCAAAGCATACTCGATCACAATTAAGGCTCGCACTCAAGAACAAAGGCAGTAACAATAAAATCTCTACTTCATCATAGATTCAATTTGCTCAAAACCACAAAAATAGCATAGTATAGCCAATGGGCATAATGAAGTCCTAGAGAAAGAAAGAATTAGCAAAACCCAATTGGCTGCAACATAGACAAAGATCTCAAACAAGAATTGCATCTTCATTAATACCAAAAAAAAGGACACATTGATGTTTAAGTCCAAGATAGTACCCCAAATAATAATAAATGATAATTTATGGAGTTTGACCAAAGTCTTAGACCATCAACTCCATCGTACATAACATGGACCAAATGCTACAACATATCTACTCACTTTATCAGCACACCAATATGTGCAAGTCAGATGCCCAAACATGCATCTACATAAGCTTTCATATATTTTGTATTGTTGACCAAGGTACTGGAATCAAAACACTTTTCCAAAGGTGAAGGGCAGACTCAATTATGACGAAAGAGAGCACTAAAGGATAAAACCAATCAAAATTTAAATTTCTTCATTTCAACTTGCACTACCATTAGCGAAATAGCATAGTTGGTGGGCAAAATGCACTACTAAAAATAGAGTAGATAGCACAAATAGCTTGGCCAGAACTTGGACGAAGATCTCAGAACAAAATTGCATGCCTTCTAGTACAAAATTCCACATCCATGTTCAATCTAGAATATCACTCAACTTACAAAAAAGGCAACAAATGCATAAATGTAAGAATGACACGATAAAACACCCTTCAAAACGTTGTTGCAAAAACGGTGATGACAGAATGAAAGAAACATCCAAGGTGTTATGATATGGAATTCTTGAAGAAATCATCCCATAAGCAAGACCAGTTTGCAATAGCCAAAGGGCACTGCCATATGAAGGCTAACCTGTTGGTTTCAGCAACCAAGATTAAGTCCACAAGATGGCAACACTGAATCAATATTTGTATGCCATTATATAACACACAATGTTGATTTAAAGAACCAAAATATAACTACGCTGCTTAAGATACGCTTGCAATCAGAAAAGGTGGCTTCCAGCACAATTCCTGGCAAAGCTTACTAAAATACTCATTTTTGCTGATTAGATCCTCTTAAAGAGCTCGTCCAAAATCAAAACAAGGAAAAAATGGCACCTAGTCTAAAAAAGAAGCTATCCAGATAAACACAGTAACAATACCAGGGTCCCTCCGTAACCCTGGCAGAAATAAAGATCAATAAAGCTTCATAGATCATGTGCAAACAGCCTAGAAAAATAGATGCTTAAAAACACAAACCATTTTTATGACCAACAGCAAGCTGTATGCTAAAATTTGTTATCAATTTGTACCCACAGCTTCTTAGAGATTCACTAATATAGGCCCTCCCACCTCATAACTGATACTCCATATAAAACTGTAGAATCTCCAAAAAAACGTGTTTGGAAAATGTCAATTGTCACTGAAGGAAGTCCTCATCACTTAATAAAGGCAGTCAAAGATATCAAGGAACAGGCAAACGGAAACTCTAGCAGCATACTGCAAACAACACAATGGATACACTTTTAAGTTAAGCCCTAAACTCAGCACTTCCAGATCATTGAGCGCCCAAGTGCCAATCATCTTCATTTCAGCTTAATTCCCAGCAAAAAGGGAATCAGCACTAAAAGAAAATTAGGCCCCATATGGGCCAGATAGGTTTTTATTTTGTATTTATGGCAACTGTACACTCACAACTAACAAACAAATGCATGTATACCCATGCTAAATGTTATATTGAAGATCATTAGGTGCCGTAAACTAGCTCCTATTTTACTAAAATTTTCAGCTACAGTGAACTCTTATAAAAAAAATTGTTCCCTACCTTCACATCCCTGTCTTTTACTATCCATGCATGATACTCTCAACAACTTGCAAAACTCCACATGTTAGCAATCATGCCGCCAGCACCTGACAGCTAACTACCTCTTCATTATCATAAGGCCCAACTTGCATATCTTGGTATGAAAGACATCCTTGCTGGCACTCTCCATCCAGCTCTACAACCAAGATTTCAAGTCCTCTTCTGACCACATATAATTTGCTTCCCACGCCAGCCATACGTGGATTTGCCATCAAAATGGATTCCCAACGAAATTCTCTTAACGAAAGACCTCTCAAGTAGATCCAACCAACTCCAGAAACATCAGCTACTCTAACTCTACCTGCTGCCCAGTCGATTGTGTGAAGCTTTCCACCCATAACTGCACTCAAGCCATACCTCAAAAGAGCTTTCATTTTGCTTGTTTTATATTGCCATTGACCAGTAACTGGATCATATAGCTTGACAAATGCCCTGGCATCATCCTCCTCTCGATAAGAACAATAGAACCTGTCATTTGCAAGTGTAATACACAGCCAATCAGGTTGCCAGCCAACATCAAACCATGTGGGAGATGGAAGTTTGGGGTGTCCTTGACTTTCAACACTTGTCCACTCATCTTTCTCGAAGTCATAGCACTCTGAAACATGTAGTGGATGGTTAAAACAATCAAAGCCTCCTAAAACAAACAACTTCCCAACCAAAACACTGATTAGAGGACTGTGTCTGGTGTTGATCATGCTCCTGCCTTTCATCCATCGATTTGATATCGGAGAGTAAATATAAAGGTTTCGTAAAGTTGGACCTGAAATACCGGCCTTCCCTCCCACTACGTAGAGGTTGCCTTTTGAAACAGCTGAGACTCTTCCAAATACCTCTGCGGAAAGGCCTCTCCTTTTCGGGATAGGAGGAAGAGGTCGCCATTTTTTTTCTTGCGAATCAAATGCATACCATGAAACTCTCTTTGAATTAGGATTCCAAGTTTCAACATAGAGCCATTCTTCTGTCACACCAAAAACCCTTCTAATATCCTGCAGTAGAGGATGCTCCAAAATACTTCTCCATCTCTTTGAGACAAGTCTCAGAGAAAGTAGACATGTTCTGGGGAGTCGTGCAAGACATAACATGGCAACATCATCAGAGAGACCAGGAATGATTGGAGACGGAAAATCTAAGGAGAGGGAAGCTGACGGAATTCCAGGAGAAAGGGATAATGCGCCAGACATAATGAAGTCTGTATCATGAGCGCAGGAACAACAAATATTTTCAGTAGCCAAACTGGAAGAGAATAATCAACTTTCCACCTGAGCATAGCATATAACAGAGATTTAGAACTTTGAAAATGAAGGCACATAAAGCCACGTTCAGTTAGCAAAAGTATGCCTTATATTCAAATGTAAGGTGATGGTATGCCAAATTTTCAAATCTCTATTCACCAAAAACTGCACAAGGAAAACTTTCTCATAAATAGCGAGCCAACAGGCCAATAAGCTTCACTATACTTGCAAACAAACACAGAAGTTGCATCATGTTAAAAGGATTCAAATGTCTCAATAGACGCGTAGGAGCTGCACGGAAAAATGTTAAACAGGCTTGATCAGTTCCTATTCTTGCCACAAATATTGCAATCTAATGAATGTCTACGACATAGGAATATATCAGATCCATAAAGCAATCTCCAAGAAAACAATTCATTATTAAAGCAAAATCCAGAAATACATAAGGGTTTACTTACCTCGGATAACATAACTGCGCTCAAGAAGTTTACACCATCCATTGTCAATAAAAGATGTGAAAGGATTATGTGCAACTAATCAGTAGTAGTAACGATCCATTGCTGCATATAAGTGAAGCAGGAAAGCTGAGCAAGAAGGGGCGAGGGTTACTTGCACACAACGCACCTAAATTATCAATACCAAGCAAAACTTAAAAGATATCAAAGCAACAGAAATCGACATAATTCCAAACACGATCAAGATCTGGAAATCAACATAATTTCAAACACGATCAAGACCTGGAAAGCAATATGTCAAAACGATTCCTTACGAAAGAAAGCTCCAGAATGATTGTAACAGGTTGACTCACCTGTTAATATAAAAATAATATATGAAGATGTAGCGGCGCTCAACCAGCTTACGGCATCCATTGTCAATAGCAATTGTGGAAGGATTATCTGCATAAAATGATGAGTGGTAGGAACGATCCATCGCCGCATATACAATGAATGAAGCAAAGCAGTAAAGGCGAGGAAGGAAAGGCAAAAGCCATGTGAAATATTGTTTCTGTGGAAGCACTGCCTCTTGGACTGGAAGCGCTTCTACCGTGAAAGCCCTCTAAGGAACTAAGAAGAAAAAACGTGGTGCATCTATTCATAGAAAAAACTAGTAGTTACATTCATGATAAACATATATACGTGCCGAAGGAGAAGTTTAACCAAATGTAATCCAAACACGAGCGAAGCTTGCTTTAAAATTAAGATTAATCCAGATCTTGGCATTAAAAATAAAGGTGCAAAAATTATGATGATGTCAGTGGGAGTCTACCAATTGGCTGCAGTAGATCAAAAAAGTGAAGAGGTGGTGAGTCGACTAATGAAGAGAGATGAGATGTAGCAGACCCAGCCACCGTCGCCCGTTGTAGGATTGATAGGGCCTGAGGACGTTGCAGGGCAATGGAAATATGTTGTTTGAAAGAAGCAACAAGAATAGAACCTGGAATACCTTGACACTCTACCACTTGATGGGAACACATGCGAAAAAAGTTCTCAAAGCGTCGATGCAAGGTGCCATAAGCCAGGGGAATTAAAGCATCAGTAGGGCATGAGTTTATTTCCTTCTCTTGTGCTGCCACGTCTGCCGCTTTTCCTGGTGTGGAAACAGAGCGAGGCAGTAGGTCACCACGCGTGGGATCAGTAACAACAGCATCTGCCAAAGTATGAAGCCCATCCCGAGAGAGGACAATGTCAACACGCCTACGAGAAGAGTAGGACATGGTAGAAGAAAGGACATGAGACTGCTCTCTGAGGACATGGAATCCTCCATCTCTGGCTATAGTTGTCGCTGCATCTCTGACAACGTCATGCGTAACTGTGCGCTCATTTCTAGAAGGACAACAGAGGAGGTCGATAGCAAGAGCATCAATAGGGTGACCATAAACACACCTGGAAAGACCCAAGGCCGAAGGATGAGGTAGCCCCAAGCGAAGACGAAGAGTGAAGATGACCAAAGACAACCGAAAGGAAGGAATAACAGGCCGAGTTGACGGCCAAGCCCCCGCACCTGGACCCACACAAGAAAGAAGTCGAGTTCAATGCAACGTCGAAGGTGCTTCAGAGAGCATGCTGGAAAGGATTTGCTTGTGCATGCGCTCCAAGAGGGTCTCTTGCAAGTGGTCTGAACTGAAAGTGAGGAGTTGCTCAAAAGGAGGAAGACATGCTTGGGCAGAGAGGGGGAGCAGCTCCCGCACAGCGATGAGAAGGTGCTGAAAAGGAAGTGATTTTGTTTGATTTGATGTTATGTATCTATACTAATCTTACTCTGTGTCTACATACAAAGTAACAAAGTTTATCATCTAATCAGTTCTTGTAAATGATGTGTTTGACACGGGTTTTGACAATCTACGAGTAAACTTTTTGTGAGTTTCATTCTATCCATGGTTCATTGATTGTCGGTTAAAATTATGGTTACATGAAGGTGACGTAGTTGGTTCATAAGAGGATCTTATCCATTTGGAGGACTTATCTCTTAGTATTCCTTTAAAACCTGAAAAGGTACTTAGAACTAGAGATAAATAATTGGAAATCGTTCTATCTTTGAGTGTTTGCTTAGGTGGAAGCGACGGACTGAGGATGATGATTCATGGGAACGAGTCGAAAGCATAAAGAAGAATCTCCCTAGTTTCTGCTTCTGAGGACATAAGTGGTTCAAGGGGGGAAGAATGTTATGTCCATGTCCAGTATGAGGGATTCAGAATAATTCTTGACGTGGATAGCCAGTCACTCTAGTTGTATGTGGTTATTAGTTATGCCTTGTCATTTCGGGTGTGGTCGATAAAGTAAATAATAATCATATGAGGGCCTAGGCCTATATTTGGACATAGGAGCACTTGCATGGTGTTTGACTGCTTAAATGCAAGAATAGGAGATCAATAGCTTATTGTAGGATTGCATGGGGATCCTAAGGAGATTATTCTCTCATCTTAGAGAGAATATATACCATGGAAACTCGCTCATCTCCCTATTGGAATTTCAGAGTCATGAGCTGGGATCCTCTCCTCTCTTGTATTCATTCACTATGGCTTGGGGGTTGAATTGGTTAGGGTATTGACTAGCCATTTCTGTTGGTTGAGTGGTTTATACTCCACAGGTGTCCTTTTGGTTTGCATGTGACAGGATTCTTGAAGATCTTTACTTGGCGGACCAACAGAGAGAGGGAGATCAATAAGGAAGATCGAAAGGCAGGAGCGAGAACAAGCAACAAGGCGGTGAGAAGAAAAACAACGTTTGATGCAGACATGATGGCCATACTGTGGATAGATGTTGCATGAATCTGAAGATCGAGTGTGTACACTGTCACAAGAAGGGTCATGCTACCATGGATTGTTATCAAAATTCAAGGAACAAAGGAAGTAGGCAAGAAGGGGAGCTCCAATAGCTCATCATAAGTGGGAGGAGCCAGAATCCTCAAAGATGGTGAAGAATGAGCCAATCGCAATCCATCTGCCTATCTGTGTACAAATATATGTGCTATATCTTAGGCCGATGTTCAAGACGTTGTTCTTGACTAAGGTGCTACATCACATTTTGTGACAACAAGATAGATAATAGTTGACTTTCGGCAGATATATTCCTCATCATTCTAGGAAATGGATCGGGACTTGAAGTGAGCGAACACCGATGGTAGAGACAGAAGGCTAAACGATGTCATGTAGATGCCTACATTACAGAATGACCTGCCATTGACACGACTGTTTGAGCTTCTGGCTCATGCGTGTCCATTGTCGACCTACTTTTTGACAGTGAATCAAATGAAGACATTGCTGCTACACAACAACAAGTCCCAGGAGTGGTTCATCAGTCGAATCCTCCGAGAAGATCAAGCCGATGGCTTGAAATAGTCTACCAGAGCTTGGTTTTAGAGGATCAACACATTCCTCATCGAATAAAGATTCAAACCAAGCATTGTTGACTGCAATGTCTATTCCAAGTCAGTGCATCAATCCTTCATTATCATCACCTTATACGTGGATGATACGTTGCTCTTCAGCAACAATACCAATTTGGTCAAGGATTCTATGTAGATGCTATTTTTAGAGATGGACATGACTGATCTGGACGAAGCTCACTTCTGTTTGGCCATTTAGATCCACAGAGACAGAGCGAGACGACTGATCTACATCACTCAACAAAGGTATCTTCACAATGTTCTTAACAGATACAATCTAATGAATTGTAAGCTAGTTCACTCACCGATGGATTTAGGCCTGCGTTTGTCAAAGGACCAATGTCCTCAGACCAAGTAGGAAGAGGAGCAGATGAGAGAGTATTCTTATCGATCGATACTTGGATCTCTCATATCTGCAATGGTCTGTACAAGACTAGATATCTCTTTTGCAGTAAGCTCACTCAGCCAATATATGACTAATCCTGGCATTACCCATTGGAAGGCTCTCATAAGAGTCATGAGGTATATTTGAGCTACTATGGACCAGTACATATGCTATGGAGATGTCAGCAACAACAATCTTCATTAGCTCAGTGGATATTCTAATGCAAGCTGGGGAGGAGATGTAGACAATCGTAAGTCCACATCTGGATTTACATTCTTCTTCAGCGGCGATCCTATCTCATGGAACAGTCGTAAGCAAATCTCTATCGCACTTTCTTCTACAGAAGCAGAATACATTGCTGCTTCTCAATCTATTAAGGAAGCATTTTGGTTGAGAAAGTTTTTGTCAGACATTAATTTGTATTAGTACAACCTCACAATTTTATTTTCTGATAATCAGAGTGATATTGCCTTATCGGCCAACCCTAGATTTCACTCTAGGAGTAAGCACATTGAAATCAGATATCACTACATCAGGGGCAAGGTTCTCAACAAGGAGATGAACTTAACGTACTACAGAATGCAGGACATGGTTGCAGATATATTCATGAAGACATTAAGTGTTAATGCACACAACAAATTTTGTGCATTGCTTAGTCTGAAGATCAAGGCATTTACAAATCTAGATTAAGCGGGGGTGTTGGATTTATCTCCTCTACTCTCCTAAATTCTATTTTAATCTGCCTCCATTCATGTTGCATTTTTACTCGTGTTCTCGCACAGTCTGCATAAATACAAGTAATTTTCGACAAGCAAAAAAGATGAAAAACATGACACTGTGTTCTTACACGTGATTTGTGATAGACCAAAAAGACGATACTGCCTTACAAAATGTCGAAGGTGCCCTAGAAAAAGTGAAGGCACCCTGTAAATCAAATCCTAAGGCATTTGTCAGAGTGTGACATTTTTCGCATCCTCACCAACGTTCATTTCAGCAAAGACTGATGTTGCGGCCTTCTCACACTCATCCCATGCAACTGTGCTAACAGATTTGACAATGACAATAGCCACCCACGATCTCCTACAGACAGCACATCCACTTTGTACTTTCTTCATCAGCACACCTATAAAATTGTGTATAAATACATATATATATACATATGTATATATATATATATATATACATGTATATATATATATATATATATATATATATATATATATATATATATATATATATATATATATATATATATATATATATGACAATATGTGAGATAAAAAAGTGTGTGAAAATAATAGCATAAAAAATTTATTAGAGATAGACGAAGTAGATGTCTTGCGCATTGATTCTTTTGTATTGTCAGGTTCATTCCTTTTACAGATTGAATTAGCTTTGTCGAGCACACGGTTTTGTCCGCTATTGTCTTGTGCTCCACAACATTATTGACATGCATATTTTGTTATGCTTAATCTGATAATAGCTTTGTTTTGTTCTGTGTTCATATTTGTGTCAATTTTGCTATGCTTTTCTACATTTTGTCTGACTCTCTTATTGCTCAATCTGATAATCTGTTCTTAGCAAATTATTATTAGTCTAGCTGTTGGTGACTAATATTTAGTCTTGCCTTTTGTGACTGATTATCAGTTGAGCTCAGTCTAGCTCTACGCGAATCATTCGCGACTAATAATTTGTCTAGCTATTCGCGACAAATTATTCTTCTGATGTTTTGTTGCTTAATGTTTGGCTACATATTCAGATCGACCGTGATTTCTATCACTGATGTTTTGTTCGTTTCTGATAGGCGTAGTCATGCTTAGGGAAAGAGTAATATAGCTCATTTCGTTGCGCACGAACACTTTCCGTTTGAATTTGTTTCTCGTTCGAGTTTCGAGTTTGCTTCTTTTTGTGTTCATTTCTTTTTGAGCTATTTTAGTTTCTCACAGTCTCACACTCTCTTTCAATACCCAACATAAAGAAAGAAGGATATACCATAAGTCCATCTTTGGGTACAAAAAGCACACAAAGAGGAAGCTGCACAAGCACGAGAAGCTTCTACGGAACCTCAACCTACGGAAGAACCAGCACCACCAGTGGCCTCTCCAGTGAGAATGAATCAAAACGATTGCTTGCATCATCACGAACCACAGTTCCATATGAAAGTGCCGGAGGTCCCACAGACATGTGTGCTCACTAGTTTATTGTCTAGATGGGCTAACTTATCTCTCGATGAGTTACTTTGATCTCACCTCAAGCCAAGAGCATCCTAGCTGAATGGGCCAAAGTGGAACCGGAAATAGTAGCGGAAGAGCCCTTATACTATGCAGGCTATGAAGGAACGAGCAACGTCCTCCATATTGGGGCAGCGTGGAAAAGTGAAGAACACAACATCACCCTGCCAATTCACCACCAGAGGTTCGAGGACGAAGCAACAGTGGTAGATGGAGGATCAAGTCTAAATTTGATCTCCACTACCTTGTATCAAAAATGGGGTTTGCAAGGATTGAAACCAACAAAATTTGCCATCAAATTAGGAGATCAATCATGTGTAAAACCAAAGGGTGTACTTGACGACATCCCAATGAAAATGGCAGGAATGCAGTTTGTAATCACTTTCGTGGTGATGGACATACCAGAGTCCCCTTCTGCCTACCGTGTTTTACTAGAAAGACCTTGGTTGAGGATCGCGCAAGTGGTTCACAACTAGAAAACCAGAAAACTCACCTTCGAAAATCGAGAGCAGGCTGTAAAGGTTGATCCAACCACATGGGCAGTGAAACCAATTGCACCAAAAGCTGATGACGGATCGTCCACCATTGATCACACAATTGATCGCCCAAGGCAAACCAAGGGAGGTCACTATGACTTTGAGACGGATATTGTGAGATGGACGGACGCATTGACGACCATTGACTGTATGGATGGGCATGCTTGTCAACCGGATTCAGATCCAAAACCCAGCAGATCTTCACCCAAGTGTTATACCTTGAACATGCCAATCACTTTTGGGGTGAATATGATCAATGTGGCATGGGTATCAATGGAAGCTATTGAGAACCCTGTGGACGATGATTTAGTCCCTTGGCAACATGCTTTTACCTACAACAAGGAAACTGAGCTGACTGATGAGTAGGTACTACAACATATGGACCCCGATCGCTATGGAATGAGGAAGATACCAACTCAGCCACCTCAGAGATTGGCCATGGCAGAAGTCTCCAAGGTGGTTCCACCAAAGGTGCCAACGACTAAGAAGGACCAGATGAAATAACACTACAGTCAACAGGTGATCCGATGGAGCGATCTACCTAAAGAAGCAATAGCCGTAGTGGATATTGATAATTGTAATTATGAAGCGAATATTGTACCAGTTTCTAAGAAAGATAAAAAGGATGAACTCAACTACATGGGCAGGAAAGGAAAAAAGAAAGTGTATGGACTCCTTGAAGTCAAACGCAGCGTCATCATCCTCATAGATGACTGAAAATCCTAAGATTACAAGTTGCGCTAAGATCAACATGCTAAAGGAAGAATCCCGACGAACGTCAGTGCATGAGATGCCATAAACCTTCAAGAACTATACCTTAGACAACGTGATAATCATGATGTCGCAAGTACAAAGAGAATCTGATCAAAACCAGGAACCAACAGAATAAGTCTTTGAAGGACCTGCATGGATGCAACCTATGAATTTAGATGAGCCAGGTAAAGAGGAGAAGATTGTGCATGTGGGAGAACAGCTAACAACCACTCAATTCACAAGGCTACGCGCATTATTGGTGGAATACAAAGACTGCTTCGCATGGAACTACAAAGTATACCACCAACCAACATACCATACCTTTGGTGGATGGAGTAGTCCCCAAGGTGAGCCGCTACTATTGCTGCAATCCTAACTATACAAAATTGATCAAGCAGGATTCACAAAAATTACTTGACGTTGACTTCATTTATGAAATCGAGCACAAAGAATGGGTATCACCGATAGTCATAGTATCCAAGAAGAACGACAAAATGCGAATCTGTGTGAACCTGAAAGTGTTAAATGCAGTTACCAAGAAGGATCATTTTCCCTTACCATTTACGGAACGTGTTTTGGACAGAGGCTAGCAGGAGCAGAAGCCTACAGTTTCCTAGATAGTTTCAGCGGCTACAATCAAGTGAAAATAGTGCCGCAAGATCAACACAAGACAATATTTGCCACGGAATGATCAACTTAAAGACGTAATGACTGATGTTATCCGTGAAGAAGACGAAGGTTATAATGATAACTTTGACCATTGTGAAAAGAAATCTAAGAATCTCGAACGTCTTAACCACTTGAAGTCTGAAATTGCTGCCCAATCTTCTGAACTTCTGCAGCAAATGGAAACCTAGCAGAAATCTCAACAAACTCATATGGATAAACTCACTGCTGATTTCCGAATAGCCATGAAAAATATTGCTGAAAATTTTTTTCCAACAAGAGAGAATGTCTGGTGTCCAATCTGCTCACAGCATCACACTGTTAATGAGTGCCCTCAACTGTGGAATCATTTTCCATCAGTGCCCAGACCCATGTATCGAGTATACCGCCCCTATCCTCCACAACAGTCCATTCCATGACCAGGGGCATTCCAACCATGACCAACTACACCAAATCAGTACCAACCACGTCAACAATTTATCGTCAACCAACCCGCTCCACAACAAGTTGTCCACTATCTTGATCCCAATACCATCAATCCAACAACATATTATGTGGAAGACACTACTCAACCGAGGTACACCATTGGGACCGTTGTTTATTATACATATGATCCTAATGCTCAAGCGGTTGACTCCAATGCTTAAACCATTGCCCCGATAAACTTCGCTTTTCTCCAGCTTGTGAAAATTGTGGCATTGAACACCACGTGAAGGACTGTCCATCTCGATCTAAACTAGCTGCTCTTGTTTGTTCAGTGCAAGTATAAACATTACCAGTCGACACTCATCCAGCATGGGTCTTGACTCATGCACAAACCCAACATTAAGCCTCTACACTTGCACCCAGCAAAACCCAGCTTCATGTTGTACCATCACCGAGTGAAGACTTGACACCTATTATCTATCCTCACCATTTGAAGAAATTTGACTACATCATCAGTATCACCAGCAAATTCACAATGCAGACTAACAATTTGCCACCTCCCATAAAGTACCTCATAAGCCTTTTGAAACCAAAACCCTTGAAGACACTAAAGTCTGGGGGGATTTATTACAAGCCAATGTGACTCCCCCTTTTTTACATTCTCTGGAAACATGCGAGAAAATGGAAACAACAAATCTAATCCACTGACACCACCACCCCTAAAGAGTTGCCCAAAATGCCATTACACCTCACAAATCCACTCAGTGAACGGGGCAATATCAAGATTCCAGCTACCCATCACCAATCTTGCAAAGTCCTAGTTGCTCTAGATGGTGGTTCTGGTGTCAACATCATTTTCACATCCCTCATGATAGAATGGAATCTGAGAGACAAACTCACCAAACCCACTTGTCAACTTAGGATGGCTGATCAAAGTGTGGTCCGACCTATCGGTTTCCTTTCACAAGTATTGATTAAACTAGGAGGCCTGAAGTTTTCTGTAGACCTAGTTGTACTCAATATTCCTAGTAATGCCTATTCCTACGAGTTACTACTTGGTCGTCCATGGCTCACTGATGCAAGAGTCATTCACGACTGGAGCAAAGGTCGAGTCACCTTTGGAAATAGAGACAGTTCTGTCACAATCGATTCATCTAGAAAACTCAAACCCGCACGGATTCATGATGAGGGATTATCCACTAATTCAATGTTTGAGCCATACCAGTCCACCCACAAAAAAGGTCATTATGTTGAATCTACTGATATCATAAACTGGAGTCACAATTTAGCTACCATTGATTGTGTGAATGCCGATCCTTGTGCTCAACATCAGGATAATTGTACCTATACTCCTCTGACCGATAACGAAAAAATTCCTAATCTAGACACCCCTATCATTAATATCAATTTTATTGATATTCTTCCACACAATGATGAGTTGTTAAATGTTGCATGGCTACCTACTGATGAATCAGAAGATTTTTTTTATAGATGACAACAATTTCTTACAAATTCAGAATTGCTCAAAAGATTCAGACATTTATGATATTCAAATCCTCAACTACATGGAGTCCCTTCCACTTAAGGCCTTTCAGCAACAATCATCCAAAGTGGAACCAGTCGCCAAAGTTACGGTCGAAAAACATGATACTAAACTATACAGGGTCAAACGACCAAACTACCCATGGGACCTCTATGAGGAGGAAACAATTTTTAAATCGACGACAAAATCCTCCCTGATGTGCCACCACTTCCTCATCGCACACCTCATGCCCTCCGAAGGCAGAACCTCGTGGCCATAACATGAAATAAAAGATGAAGAAACCCCTACAAATTCAATCGTCTGGAGACCTTAAGTTTTCAATTGGCTTTGCCTCCAATTTCAACAGTTAGGATATGGCCTATCAAATCCGACAAACGAAATCACTTACTTCTTCCACAAGTTAGGTTGGTGAAAGAGAAAGGCAAAGGGTATAAGAGAGACTACCACTGATACCATGCCTCCTCCTTTTCCTCTACTCTTGCTTTTTGTTGGCTTACATCTTGTAGTTCCCAACTACGGTATGATACATTATGGCTTTCATTACTGGTTGATAGTTTCATGGTTTGTGTCAAGTTTTCAGACTGATAGAATGATAATGGATGGGCGTTGATCACGATCCACCAACCTCTTTGTTTGGGATTTGAGAATGAAGCTTTATAGCATAAACAATTTGGTTTTCAATCATGCTTCTGCTACTTGTTATAAATAGTGTTCTTACATACACGAAGTGGTTGGGTTTATGTGGTATAAACCACGTTTTTTAGCTAATGCTACATGTGATGGTAGTGCGCTGACAATGCTTGAGGCTTCTGTTGTCTGCGGGCAGAAGCAACGAGAAGAATAGCTTGCATAGCTTTCAAAACCATATATTCCCTCGTTAGAACAGCGATGAGCTTGCCTCTCACTCATAGTTTGATCACATACACTTTTGGCACATATAAGTAATCAATGGCCTCACCTCCATCGTTGTCTAGACAACGTTGAAGGCATTGCAATACTTTATAGTAATCGTCTTCTTGACGAATATTGGTGCATCATCACCGGTAGACAGCGTGCTACGGAAACTTATGCTTACACATACTTATCTCTTGCTTTCACTTTATCATACTTTGAAAGGAATGATATAAACAATGTTACGTCTCTTCATTCTCAACAGTCATTGGGAATACAAAATCGCTCATCGATTTGCTCTTTGGATTCGAGGTGCATTATCACACATGTATATACATGCAAGCTTCCTCTCGAACAAACTGAAAAGATAGCGTAGCTGTCAGTATAAGCTCTACTTACGCATGATAACTAACGAGCTAGTTTTAAATAAGAATGATAGATAGCTTTATTTCTAACACTATCATTTTTTTTGAATTAATGACAATATATAGACTTGAAATCACTTTATATTGTTCTTCAAAGGAAACGTCTCTTGTAAACAGTCACGGCTTCCTCACAAGATTCTCTTACGACATTTATTCATGTCAGTGTTGCTATACTTGTTTTGGTGTATGAATGTATAAAGAAAACGTTGACAATAAAATAAAAAGTGTAAATACTCGATGCCAAGACAAAGTAGACTGCTTGTCTAAGTTTCGATTGCTGGAAAAATAAACGTATACTTGGCTTTGCTTATAACGCTTCTGCAATTCTTCACATATGTAAAGGTTATAACCTGTAATGCAAGTATTGATAACCTATGCACCCTTAAAGCACTACAAAAGCCTTATAGAAAGCTTATTGGTTCATTGATGTACTGGGTAGGTTTGTCACACAATGCTCAAGAAAAGATGATTGATTATACAGTAGTTGTAATGCAATGTTTTTATTTATTTTGATATCGAATGTTTTGATGTCTGATCATTGTCAGTACATGTTCAGCTATTTATTCTTATTCCGCACACTAACTCATTCTTGTTGAATGCTTAAATAAATCAATAACGTAGGTCACCAGTGTCTGTCTACACTCTAGAAGATTGTAGATATGATCTAGCAACAGTAGCCGCCAATCAAAATTGTATTCTATCCGAGTACAATGAACCCGTTGTTCATGCTAAGATACAAATCAGTTGTATGAGAGCAATCGAGGTTCGAAGAGAAGAGAGTGCGAACGTGAATCCCTTTCGGTTTTGTTTAGTGCAACAAGTGCATCAATCGACCCCCTTCTCTTTCAACAGTGGTATCAGAGCCCTTGATAGCTTCAAAGCCAATTGGAGCTTATTATAACAAGAGCCAATCAGATCTCTGAAGGCTATCAGATCCAAGAGATCATACATTCAAAACAATGATCCAGAAGTAAGTTAAAAACATAGTTCACAACAATGGCATCTATAAGCATCATACAGTCAAAAATCTGCACCATCCTCGACTCATCCGGGTCTAACTTCCTAGCATGGAAGGTAAAGACCTCTATCATCTTGAAGGGAGAAAGCTTATACCCTAAGTGGACGGCCATGAAGAGAAAGATTGCGAAGCGAATCCTACAGTACCTTTAGAAAATGAATGTTACTTCCGTGATGCCGGATTCCAATGGCACTCCTATAGAGATGCAAGTTGGGCATCACTCAAGGACGACTATAAAAGCGTCTAGGGAGGTGCACCATCGCAGCAAAGGTAGCCATTCTCTAGGTTAGCAAGAAGCTTAGTCATTCTGCGAAACAAAATATGTCACAGCCGCCAAGATGGCCAACGAGATCACATGGCTCAGACAGTTCCTTGACGGACTGGGTGAAACCACCAATGAGCCTTTAATTCTACAAATGGACAATACATCTGCCATACACTTGATGAAGGATTCCATGTTTCATTCAAGGACGAAACACATTGCAGTCAAATATCATTTGATAAGGGACCTAGTCGAGAAGAACAAATTAAAAACCACCTTCATTGGAACAAAATAGATGGTAGCTGACATCTTTACTAAGCCCTTAGACAAGGGGATGTTCGAAAAGCAGAGGACAAGTCTGGGAATCCTAAAGCTACCATGCTTTGAGAGGGAGCTGAAAAAACTTAATGTTTCTAGCCACAAATCTTTGATAGCTTTTGAGTTCATGTCTGCAAAAATGCACGGAAAGGACCAACATGTCTTTGTATCTACAGAAATACAAAGGAACTGATCACAGGCAGAAACCGCCCCAAACAATAACCGCCCACATAACGGTGTCAACGAAGGCCAAGACCCAAAGGTCAAACGAACAAAGACTCGAAGGCGAAGACCCGAAGTTCGAAGACCGAAGGACCTCGAAAGGGAAGCCGAAGGCCGAAGGAAGGCACAAAGCCACGAAACTCGAAACACTCGAAGTCTGAAAAACGATGGATGGTGGCCGATATCCTCACAAAGCCTTTAGAAAGGCAATCTTTGAAAGGCAAAGAGCGACCTCAGAAATCAGAAAAATACCCGCTTTGAGAGGGAGCTGAAAGAATTTAAAGTTTCTAACCATCAAAGCTTTTGTATTTTCGCTTATGTTTTTTGGATTGTTGCAATTTTGGACTAAATTTTGCACAGTCTACATATTTGAACTGTTTTTCACACAGTTCGCACTTTTTGCATTTTTCAAAAAATCGGCACATGGCCGAAATATGACTTGGAACATATTTCAAAGGACCTTTCGATTTTTCAAAAATTTTGGAATATGCGACACTTCATCTAAAATGACTTAGAGCAAGTTTTTGTTGACCTTTGCATTCTTTGCATTTTTTTCGAAGGGTAGAAGTCCGAACCGCACCGCAGAGTCAAGGGATGCAGTTCACACATGATCTTAGTCAACGATTGTGGTTCACATATGGTCTCTCCTCTAGAAGAGATGAACTGCCCAAGCACCGCACCAACTCCCAGTGCGATAGCTTGCCAAGCCCTCACGCTTTGAACAATGTTCATGATCGTAGAGGCACTGCAAGGAAACAATTGAATGACGGATTGTACAAACTACTATGACGAGCACCTAGAAGCTGTTGGGATTAAGTCTAAAGCTATTCTTTTAATTCTGAAGCTTAAACTAATCATCTCTCTTTTTCCTCTATATATAGGATCAATGATAGTGATGAAGAGGTTGCATATTTTATAGAAATACAAAGGTTATTTGACACTTCATAGAAATACAGGTGATTGTCAAACAATCTGTAGAAATATAAGGGAATCACTAACATGTGTCTATTCGACAAAATATCGATTGGATATGGAGGAAATATCGAATATAATTGTTGAAGCCAACTATTGAAGACAATTACCAAAGGGAATTCAAACTATCGACCATTTCGATTTGAACATCTTTTGACCATGAGTGATTTTCATCCTTATCTTTCACGATCGAACAGAATCTCTAACATAATCAAATTTTACCAGATAGCGATTGTCAACAACTGAATGGAGTGTCTTAATCCACCTTGTAAATGGATCAGTTAAGCATTCTTTAAGTTGTACAACTACCATGTATATATATTCGAAAACACATTGCTAATCGACTAATCAATGAATCATCTGACGACTCTGTGAACTAATGCAAAATAGAGCGCTCTCTATTCAATCCTCTCTCTAACCACCATTGTTTGAGAAAGATCGCGCATTTGCAAGCATTTAGACATGTACACTCTTTCAAACTAATAATATTCATTTCAATACACATTGTTGTGTCATATCGCTTGCATAGTTTTTGTTTCATCTAAGTCGAATCTTTTGCATACAAAAAATTTGTAGATTGATTTAATTTATGACTACTAGTGTATGTTGATTTTAATGCTCTTAATCCAATCTTTTTTTTCACAGTTTTGCAATTGAATGTATTCGTGTGTGTCTATGGAATCGATTGGTTTGATACTCACAACTTTGAAGCCTGGATCAAGTAGAGCTACCATCGAATTATCGAAAGCAGCTTGAATACGATAGACATAATTCATACACCGAGGAGTCAACCAATTCCCAACATGGTATAAAGGCAATAATCTGATATAAGAGCATACAATATCAGAACATTTCTTGTTACAATACAAAGTAAGCATCCACTAAATTGTCTAGAATTCATACAATCTGTCTGGTATAATGGTAGACAAGCTCGATGGATCGAATTACTATTGTGAACATTGAAGATGAAAGTCGTGCTAATGGCCAAATAACTTTGGGAGATAGTTGTAAGTGTCAACTTACTTTACTCATTCTATATCATGTTTGAGCAATTTCATGTGAATGTGTGCAAATTGTCAAGATATGATGAAACTACTCACATTCTTCTTCATTATTTTGGTTTTGAGGATGGAGTCGTGTTCTTGGCTGGTTTTCATGATGGAAATGAAGCTAAGGGAGGCTCTTTATGTCACTCATTCATGCACAAGTTCTCAAGTGTTGAGGATATCTTGTGGCAAGAAAATGGAGGCTCTTGCTTCTCTCCTTGATCTCTTTTCTTTGAGTTGTAGAAGATAGTCCTCCTCTTGCTTGGAGTCTCTTTTGCCACCAAGACTTCTTGCAAGCCCTCCATACTTGGCAATGTCTTTTTGAATAGCAAAACTTGCACCAAGTTAGCATATTCATCCAATAAGCCATTAAGAACTACTTGCACAAGCTCAACATCCTTAATGCTCTCTCCAATACATGATAATTCATCATTCAAAGCTTTAACTTTCAAAACAAAAGCATGAGCTCGTTCATTCTTCTTTTGAAGACATTGAAAGATTGTCCCTAGAATCCTTGATGTAGACTTGGACTCATGAACCTTCTTCAAGGTTTCCCAAGCCTCACTAGATGTAGTGCACTTACCAACTTCCTTGAGAAGTTCATTAGTCACATTCATCTTGATAGCATGAAGAGATTTCTTTGTCCTCCTATCATCTCAATTGTTTTTGAGGTCTCTCCACACCTACAACAATGTCCATCAACTCATTCATCTCAAGTAGAGACTCCTTTATCACCTTCCAAGTTGAAAAGTTGCTTGAGGTAAGCCTATCATTGCTCTTTAACATGAAGCCTCCATTTCTAGCCATGTTGCAATGATTGATTCAAATCTTCAAACCTATTCCAATGCACTTAGCACTCTCTTGATCCTCAACAAATGATATCAAGAAGAAATCACAAAGATATGGAACCTATCTATCCTCTCTTTCTCTCCAAAAAAGACTAGCAAATCTAGCACATAGAATTGATTGGCTATTGATCACACTTGCTCAAACTACAATAGAATGAATTTTCGAGATCAACCAAACTTGAAACACACTCTTGAAAAAGATCAGATCCGTTATCACAAGAGATACTATCCAACTTTTATTATTTTTATCAAAACACATACTATTAAAAAAAAACCACAAGCTATATGCATAAGCTATAATCTTGATACAAATTCTAATAGAATGCTACTTTTACAACCATGTGAAATTTTTTTCTCCAACTTCCAATAAGTAGAATAAAAAATTGGTCCGCTTCGTGATGTGACCTAAAATGAGTTTAGGATCACAAAGATCCACTTCCTATAGCTTGAGATAGTAACCACTATAACCCCCTCTAGAGTTGATGGCACCCTTAAATACTCCACTAGATTTGACAAATCCTCCAAATTTAGCATGCAACAAGCTCTGATACCATGTGAAAAAATCAGATCCATACCATGCTTAATGGATCAATTAAATCTAGAGGTAAATTTGGTTGCACATCTAGTTTATTAACAATGTAGAAAATCATGAATTTAACATGCTAGAACATGGAAATACATAAGAAATGCTGATAATTTTTAGAATCTAAAATCTCGAAAGCGAGTGCTTGGATAGAGTCGATCTGTGTAGTTGTTGCTAATGCTCCATAAAATACTACGATCAACCATCTTCTGGACAACATACTGACACTGCAGATCTGATTTATGAACAATAGATAATGTTTAATAACAACGGAAGTAAATCTATTGTGTGCAAGCATCAAAATCATTCATAGATTGAACACCATAGGCAGAATGTCGCAACTCTATATTTCAAAAATAAGTTTACAACAACAATTTTAGCGATGTTTGTTTTCCATATCAGTGCGTCGATGCAAGAGAGGTATTCTTTCTTATGAGGAACTAGCTACTGCTAATTCTATATCTGTTTGTGTGACAATATGTGTCTACTGTGAAGGATTTCAGATCATTCAAGATCCAATCCATGTCCCTAATCTTTGGTTACAATAAGGAGCAAACCAACAATCCTACCAATGTAGAAAAATCAGCATCTACATACAAAATGAGATGCAAACTATAAGAGACAATGATCAAACATGAAATATGTTTGTTGTCCGTACAATTACAATATCCTATTGTAATTCACATGTGTGAAACCAAAAATAATAATAAATGATCATTTTACACATAGAACTGCAAGATAACTAGATGTGCAACCAAATTTACCTCTAGATTTAATTTACCTCTATTCGAGCGCTCACTTTCAAAAGTTTAGATTCTAAAAATTATCAGCATTTCTTATGTATTTCCATGTTCTAGCATGTTAAATTCATGATTTTCTAATTGTTAATAAACTAGATGTGCAGCCAAATTTACCTCTAGATTTAATTGATCCATTAAGCATGTTTTGGATCTGATATTTTCACATGGTATCAGAGCTTGTTGCATGCTAAATTTGGAGGATTTGTCAAATCTAATGGAGTATTTAAGGGTGCCATCAACTCTAGAGGAGGTTATAGTGGTTACTATCTCAAGTTGTAGGAAGTGGATCTTTGTGATCCTAAACTCATTTTAGGTCACATGTGTCTCTCCACGAGTTATATCCTTTTATAGAGTGTCCAAAACCTATTTGGCCACTTGGCTTTCCCTCCAAAATGTAAACCCTACTATTTTTGGGTCTAGATTCAATGTACCCAAAGTTCAAATTTGAATCTCTCTCAAACTCGACTACCAACTTTCCCACACTTTCAAAAAGTGTTTATAGAATGTATTTTAAAAATATAACTTCAAAAATTTTATCTCTAAGTCTAAAATGAGTTTTGGCCTCTTATTGACAATTTACCAAAATATGACTAAACTAGACTATACTAGTTGAAATCTCTCACATTTGCTACTTCATGACTAACACTCATCAACCCAAATCAACCTTCATCACTCTCATTGATCCTATATATATAGAGGAACATGAGAGATGATTAGTTTAAGCTACATGATTTGAAGAACAACTTTAGACTTAATCCTAACAGCTTCTGGATGCACATCATAGTAGATCGTGCAACCCGTCGTTGTCCATCCATGTGCTGGGATCATGAAGATGCTTCGCCATTGCAGCCGCCTGATAACCGCAATCGTTTTCTTGTGGTGCCTCTACAACCGTGAACATCGTTCCGAGGATGAGGGCTTGGCAAGCTACCGCAAATAGACCACAACGGGCATTGGTGTAGTGCTCGGGCGGTTCATCTCCTTTTGCATGTGAATTGCATTCGTTGGCTGAGACCGTATGTGAACCACATTTTTTGACTTTGTGGTGTGGTGTGGTTCGGTATTCTGCCCTTCGAAAAAAATGCGAATAATGCAAAGGTCAATGAAAACTTGCTCTAAGTCATTTTAGACGAAGTGTCGCATATTCTAGAATTTGAGAAAAACCTAAAGGTCCTTTGAAATATGTTCCAAGTCATATTTCGGCCATGTGTCGATTTTTTGGGAAATGCGAAAAGTGCAAACCATGTGATAAATAGTTCAAATATGCAGACTGTGCAAAATTTAGTTTATTGTTTAAGCCATGTCAGGTCATTAGCCATCTTGGCTGCAACAACATACTCTGTCTCACAAGAAGATTGGGCAATTATTGTCTACTTCTTGCTGACCCAAATAACAGCTGCATCTACTGCGATGGTACAGCCTCCCAAAATGCTCTTAGAGTCATCTCTCATAGGTGCCTAGCTAGCATCACTGTAGGACTTCACATGAAATCCTGCATCACGAGAAAAACAAAGACCATAGTCTTTTGTCTGCTGCAGGTATTACAAGATTCTCTTGGCAATTTTCTAGTGTGTAGGTCCTAGATTAATGTTGAATTGGCTCAATCTGAACACTACGTAAGCAATGTCCCTGGCCATGTATTGTCTGCCAAGTAAATCAATGAACCAATAAGCCTTTTGTAAGACTTTTGTGGCATTGCTTCCTGCTCTGCATCGTCTCTGCTGGGATAGTCTTTGTTGGTTAGTACTATGTCAGGTACCATTGGAGTGTTCACTTCCTTGCAATTTGCCATTTGAAAATTATCAATGATTTTTTGAATGTATCTTGACTGGTGTAGATACAATATTTCACCCTCAAGATCTCTGTCAATCTGCAAGCCCAAGTAGCATTTTGCTTCAGCTAGGTCTAATATTTCAAAATGCTTTGAAATATTTTCTTTCACCTATGTAATCAGTGTGTCACTCTTTGACAAAATCAGTGTGTCATCAACGTAGACACCAAGAATAATAATTTCACCATCTATGACTTTCACATAGACATTGTAGTCAACCATTAAAGGCTGGAAGCCTAAGGATATGAGTGCATGATCCTTCTTCTTGTACCACTGCCTAGTAGACTATTTTAATTCATAGATGCTCTTGTGCATCTTCTAGTCAGTGTCCGCAAATGACTTATAGGTAAAACCTGGTGGCTGTTCCATGTAGACTTCTTCGTTGAGACCTCCATGTAGGAATGTTGTCTTTTCATCTACAATATGGATCTTCATATTATAGGCTGCTGCATATGCGAACAATATGCATATAGAGGTATGCTTGACTACAGAAAAAAACATTTCGGTGTAGTCAACACCATACTTCTACGCAAAATCTTTCGCGACTAGCCTGGCTTTGTATCTTGATACATTGCCATCTGGTCCATATTTACACTTGTAGATCCACTTACATTTGACAGTCTTCATGTTTGCTAATACTGGTGGTACTGGTCCGAGAGTCCAGACTTTGTTCTGTTTCATGGAGTTCATTTCGTTGTCCATGGCCTTTATCCATTTGTCCTTTTTTGAACATTCAACAGCTTCCTAATAGGTTTGTGGTTCACCTCCGAATCCACAAAACTCTTCATGAGTAGAAGCTGAACTGTCAGGTATATACCTGACAGGCTGTCTTTTCTCCCTTGTAGATCTCCTTGGAGATGGTACAGGATCAACGAGTGCTTTACCTTTGTCCATCCTATTGACAGCAACCATTGTGCGTTGTAGGTGTTTTGGGTACAGGCTGCATGTCTTGCTGCTCGTCATTGAACTGTCACTCAGTTCATTCACAGTTTGAACATCCTGATCTGGATGTTCAGGGTCTGCTCCCTCTGTTAGAGTGGGCAGTTCTTAATACTGCTTGTTGAGAATCTAGTAGTTGACTGGATCGTCATTAGCCATCGTTCTTCCTTCGTCAAACCTGACGTCTCTCACAGTCTTTATTTCGTTCCTCTCCAACATGTAGATCCTATAGTATGATGAATGTACATCCTAGCCTACTAGGAATTCTTGCTCCACCTTCTCATCCAGCTTCTTTCTCTTCTTGTATGGAATGTGTGCATATGCTACACATCCAAAGATACGTACATGAGCCAAATTTGACTTATTGCCCCACCACACCTCATGTGGAGTAGTGTGAGGAACGTATGGTTTGCCTATCCCGTTCTGCAAGTAGGCGGCCGTAGCTACTGCTTCAGCCCATAAAGATCTTGATGCCTTTGAGTAGGCCTTCATGCATCTTGTTGCTTCCATGAGAGTCATGTTCTTCTTCTCAGCAACACTATTGTGTTGTAATGTGTATGCTGCAGTCTTCTTGTGAAGGATGTCGTGGCTGCTACAAAAATCAACAAAATGGTTGGAGATATATTCTTCGCCTTTGTCAGTTCGTATCTGCTTGACTTTCTTTTCTACCCTATTCTTAGCCCAATTTACATATTTTGTAAATTTATCAAGAGCTTCTGATTTGTTGTGGATGAAGTAGATGACAACAAACTTAATGAAATCATCATGAATGTGATATAGTATCTTGAGCCTCCTATAGAAACCACGTTGAAAGGTCTTTGTGGCACGCATCGCAGGATGTTTGACCGGTTGCATCTTTGATGCTAACACTTGTGAATACGCTGTGTTGGTTGGCTTTATACAGGGCCAACGTGTTCATATGACATAGTCTCCTATGCCATAGAACGTCCATGGGCTCATAGATTTGATGAGCTTGTTCTGTAGGTAGGCGTACCTTCAGATGATACAGGTTGCCTTTCCATCTGCCTTGCGTGATGAGGGTATTGATGCTGGCATCACCCATGTTGCATGCTTCATCCGTGAATGTCACACACATGCTTGCATCTGCTATCCTTGCAATAGATATCAAAAACTTGATTTCTTCAGATTTGTTGAAAATTAACCTTCGTTGGCTTTTGGATCAGGTATGGATCTGGCTCTGTTCCAAGGGAAAAAAATTCTTTCTTATAGATCAAAAAGTTATGGCTGTCTGGTTCAAAAGCACTTTTTTGATGACATATAAGTCATCTCTGGTAACTAATGTTCGTAGGCTTCATCGCTGATGTAAAAAGACATTTTGAAGACATTGGGATGGTCTACGAAGATTACTTCTATGAGAATTTGATAGATCTTCTAATTTTAGTGATTTTTAGGCACTCAGATCCAATTTTTTGCTCATTGGAATCAAACTAACCTTTGTAGGCTCTTATGTGTCCTTGTCTCATTGAGATGGAAACTCAGAATTCTCTACAAAGGTTTTTGGCCACTGGAACTAAAAATTTGGGTGTTTGCTAGGTGTCTAATTTTCTCGTCTTTTATAACTTGGAAACATTCGCAAGAGCACTTATACTGGGAACCAACCTTTGCAAGCTTCTATGTGTCCTTGTCTCAGATGGAACTTCATAGAGCTCTGCGAAGGTCCTTATGAAGATCTAGATTTTTTTTAATTTTCAAGAGAATTTTAAAATTTTTATGGTTTTTTTGAGATTTTCCAAGATCTGATTGGTAGGGACCTTCGCAGGCTTCTATGTAGGTCTAGGATAGTACTCTGGAGCTACTAGCAATCGTGTAAAGGTTGGTTTCCACTAGATTTTGAATAAATAAAATCCAATTGAATTTTTGTCTCTTTTCCCTCCAAAAATAGATTTGAACTATTTTTGTGGTTGTTTTAGTTTTGTGAATGGATGCCAAGCCCTTAGAGATTGTTTTGGGTCTCCACTACCCTCTCACACCTCCTCCGCTAGCTGAGAATAGTCCAAGCACAAGAAATCACACAAAACAAGCTAAATCTATCCAAAAACCATCTAAAAACACTCTAAAAAAGCAAAACACAACTAAAAGTGCAACTAAACTAGTTAGTGAAACTTATCCCCGACAACAGCACCACTGTAGGGTGTGTAGATTGGTTGGTGAGCAGCCCTTCCACCTGTCAAAGAGGGTTAGAACACTAGATAGGTACCTAACTATGTCAAGTTGCTAGGTTTAGATGCTTTTCACTCTTTTTTCTAACACTACTCCTTCCTACATTAACCACACACACATGATTTTGAGTGAAAGAGAGAGAGATAGATAGATAGATAGAAGTCGAAAGTAGAGAAAGATGGAGAGAAAGAGAGTGAGAGGGGAGGTTAGCTCATTTGCTCATTGTGCATGCTAATGGAGAAACGTTAACTAATGAAACAAAAAATATGGTATCTAGATAGCAAAGACACAAGCACACAAAAGCATTACCAAGTATTGAATAGCAAATGAGGATGGTTTTTTTTCAAAATGGTAGAGATTCCTCCTTCTCATTAAGCATCAAAATGAGTTACAAATGGTGCCTTTTTATTTTTGGGGTGGCCCTTGCCCCTTGCTTCCTATTGGCTACTTGCAAAAGATGGGATTGTAATCCACACCATCCACAAGAAACACAAATGAATCTATGGTGTAGGAAGAAACACACTCCACCTACTACCATTTGACTTTTGAATAATCTCAAAAAACTTGGTAACTTAACTAAAGCTTAACTTTGGCCTTCTAATATTATTTCTAATTACATGGCCCGAAGTCAAGTTTATGTCCATAACAATTTGCCCTAAACACAAAATCGTATCAGGGCTATTGTGTCGTCAATGTAGCATAGGGTCAGAATGTTGGGAGTGTCAACCTCGCCTTCACCTGCATAGCAAAGAGAGAGAGAGAGAGAGAGAGAGAGAGAGAGAGAGAGAGAGAGAGAGAGAGAGAGAGAGAGAGAGAGAGAGAGAGAGAGAGAGAGAGAGAGAGAGAGAGAGAGAGAGAGAGACTTTGGGAGCTCGAGCACCTACCCAAAGCTATTCACACCCAACCTAGGAAGGAGAGAGAGAAAGAGAGAGGAGAGAGAAGGCCTTGGCTAGGAAAGGCTTTGGGGGTTCGAGCACCTACCCAAAGCTATTCGGTCCTAAGAGAGAGAGAGAGAGAGAGAGAGAGAGAGAGAGAGAGAGAGAGAGAGAGAGAGAGAGAGAGAGAGAGAGAGAGAGAGAGAGAGAGAGAGAGAGAGAGAGAGAGAGAGAGAGAGAGAGAGAGAGATATGGATATCCCAAGAGAGTTTTCTCCTTTGATTGAGAATGTCAAATGAGTACAAATGGTGTCCTTTTATTTTTGGGGAGGCCCTTGCTCCATTCATCCTATTGGCTACTTGAAGTGGCATGGATTGCAATCCTAGCCCTTCCAAAGAAACACAAAAGATTTAATGGTGTACAAAGAAACACACCCCACCTACCACCATTTGACTTTGACTCAACCTTGTAACTTAGACTTTGGGCCTTTAACTTATTTTAATTTATTTGCACCTAAGGCCCAAGTCACTAGAAAACAGCTTAAACTATTTAATTACTTGTGCTCATTGGGTTGGGCTTATACACGCAGGAAGTCAATGCATCACACTTATTGCTCTACTGTATTGTAGCGGGGCCCACTTGGTAAGGCTTGGTCCACATTAGGTTTAGTGCTGGGACCCACTAATTTATTATTGTACAGAAAATACCCACAACAGGGTCCTCGGCCCAAAGTAGTGCAGGTCCCTCGACACTATGCCTGCTTTTGTCGTGGAGGAGCATTGTTGTCGGTTCGTTTATTGTTGGGATATGGATGCTTCACTCAAGACAGAAGAAAAGTTAATCTATATCATCTGAAGATATGCCTACCTGCAGATCAGGTGCATTAGACTCATGATGTTTTGCCAGACACTCTGTGGCACATGAGACTATGCCACATGAACTCAATGGCACTTTACCAAGCAAGCCATCATGGAGTGAAAATAGGGTCAGCATCCTGAATGCAACCAGTTTGACCACCTGTGATGCATGTTTGAAGGGTAAGATGTCATGCACTCCATTTGTCAAAGACTCCTATAGAACGACCAAGATTTTTGAGTTAGTGCATTCTGACCTCTATGGGCCTTTCAATGTGATTTCAGTAGGAGGCTCAAAGTATTACACAGCCTTCATTGATGATTATAGTAAATTGGCCAGAGTGTACTTTATTCAGAATAAATCTGAGGCACTTCAACAACAGCGAAAACTGTGATAGCTGGTACCTAGACAACGACGCTATCCAACACATGACCTCTCACGAGGAATGGTTTATCGAGTATGCAACTTATAACAGAGATCAATTCATTTACCTCGAAGATTCAAGCACCATACACGTGGAAGGCAAAGGAACAGTGAAGATCACCTTCAACAACGATCTATCTGTTTGTGTTCCTAACGTCCTTCATGTTTCTCAATTATCAAAGAACCCGTTATCAGTCTCTAAGATAACTGATGAGGGCTACACTGTTACTTTCTCATCTGAGCAGTGTACAATACTCGAGGAAGATACTACTCTGACTACGTGCACTAGAGTCAAAAATCTTTACGTACTCTCTAATTTAGTTGCATTAGCAAGTATCTCTAATGAAAATGTAAACGACAGTGTTGTTCCGTGGCATAGTCGATTTGGACATGTGAATACAAGCTCACTTTCTTATATGCATTGTAATAATTTAGTTGATGGACTGAATTTTCCTTCTCCCTTAGATAGGAAATCTTTTTTTTGTGAATCATGCATCTATGTGAAGCACTCTAGAAGCAAGTTTCCAAAATCACATTCCATCAAAACAAAGCATGTATTGGATCTGGTACATAGCATCTTTGTGGTCCAATGCCAACTCCGTCCTTAGGAGATGCAATCTATTTTATCACTTTAATAGATGATTATTCTAGATGGTCTACCGTTATTTTCATTAAGCACAAATCTGAAGCCTTGGAATGCTTCAAGAGATTCAAGGCCATGGCTGAGACACAAACGTCTACAAAAGTGAAGGCACTCCGAACTGATGGTGGCGGTGAATACATCTCTAATGAGATGTCTAACTACATGGCTGAACATGGTATTAGAAGACGGTTCACCACTTCCTATTCACCTCAACAGAACGGGACTGCAGAAAGGAAGAATCGAGCTCTTCTCAACTCAGCTAGATCCATGCTATATCAAGCACACCTACCTACAAAGTTCTGGGCAGAAGCTACTGCCACAACTTGTTATGTGTAGAACAAATCCAGCACCAGAGCTGTCAATAACAAAACTCCTTATGAAGTTTGGCATGGACACAAGCCTAGTGTCATCCATTTAAAAATATTTGGTTGTATATGTTTTGTTCACATTCCTAAGCAGCTTAGGAAGAAGCTGGATCATAGGACAAATAAATGTATTTTCATTGGCTATCCTGATGAACATAAAGCTTATAAAGTTTATGATCCATCACCAATATAGTATTTGTCTCTAGGGATGTAATATTTCAAGAACATACATACTATGATTTCAAACAACCATCGATAAACAATGCTATGTCATTTCATCCTATTTTACGTAGCATGGATTCTTCCAATGTTGAAATTCTTTCTACAGAACCCGCAGCTATAGCTACCGACAGTACTTGTCATCAGACCAGACCAAGCTAGCTCGAGCAGATCTGGAGAAATTCAAGAAGAAGCATCATCGCATCTTGGTCAACCAAACGTCCGCAGATCCTCATGGACTCGGACAGTTCCTGAGAGGTATGCACCGCAATCATTCTGGACTTCATCTCAAGAACCAGAGAGCCTAGCTGAAGCAATTAACTCCAAGGATGTTGTGAAGTGGCAAGAAGCTATAGAAAGTGAGTACAACTTACTTTTGACGAATCGGACCTAGACACTGGTCGACTTTCTCACTCACAGAAGAGTTATCAACAACAAGTGGATCTTCAAGAAGAAGATCAACTCTAATGGTTCTATTGCCAAATGGAAAGCCCGGCTAGTGGCTAAAGGATTCACTCAAGTCCAAGGAGTGGATTATCAAAAAAATTTCAATCATGTCGTCAAGATGCAGTCAATCAGGACTCTGATTGCGTTAGCAGCCGCAAAAGACCTCAAAATGCACCAAATGAATGTCAAGACAATATTTCTCAATGACAATGTCGAAGAGGAACTGTACACCTTCCAATCGGAAGGATTTGAAGTCAAAGGCCAAGAGCACAAAGTGTGCAAGCTGCACACAGCAATTTGCGGTCTGAAACAAGTCGCAAGAGCATGGTTCAATAGAATCAACTCTTATCTCATTCAATTGGGATTTGCAAACAATTCAGCTGACTGTAATGTTTATTCAAAGCATATAGGTACCAATTCAGTTCACATAGCTCTTTACGTAGATGATGCATTTATTTTGTCTAACGACACTTCTCTACTACACACTACTAAGAGTGATCTGTCAAAGGAATTTGACATGACTGATTTAGAAGCTGTCAATTCTTTGCTAGGAATTCACATTACTAGAAATAGGCTTCAGAAGAAGATCTATCTTAGCCACTAGACATATCTAAAAGGCATTTTAGAAAAAATTCATATGTCTGATTGCAAACCCATTGATACTCCAATGGATCCAAGTATAGTATTGACTAAACCTACTTGTGCTGATTATGGTAGTGAAGTACTCGACATAGTGAAGTACCCTTATCATTCACTAATAGGATCTTTAATGTATGCAATACTATGTACTAGACCAGATTTGGCATACACTATTAACACGTTAAGTCAATTCATGTCTAATCCTAGGATCTCTCATTGGAAAGCGTTAAAGAGAGTGATGAGATATATTCAGGGAAGTCTAGATCACATCTTATGTTTGACTTTCACGAATTGTTCTCCGTTTGACCTTCGCTTCGTGTTCGTGTTGCGGGAAAGTTGCAGGAGTTCACCATTTCTGACACCTTCAATTTGTTTTAAAGGCACCTTTGGCTTTCTCGAAAAGAGCGAGAGACTTGAACTGATAAAGAAATCTTTGCCTTCTTAAGGGCATCTTAAACTTGTTAAGGCACCTTCGGTTTTTTTGCAAAAACCCGAAAGGAGAGAAAAATGCCGAAGGTTGTCTGTTTTGAACGAGGAACATTCCAGCCACTTCCCATAATTTGTGAAGTGAGAGAAAATCACTTCACGTAAAATGCAAAGTGAGAGATTTTGCGACGTCCTCGTCCGCATCAACGATCCTGATTTGTTGACTGTATATACTATGTATAGTTGTCACAAAAGCCATATACTTCCAAGTAAAACGGCTTTCCTAATCAAGTGACAAGCATTCAATGTAATTAATACACGGATGAAATCTATAAATAGATCATCCAAGCGCAGATTAGTGGTTGTTCTGTCCATGAGACGTATTAATTGAGCCTCCTAGTTACGCCATCAATTTCTGGTTGTAATTGCTATTTGTATTGTGCTTCAGTGTAATATAGCAACAACATATTTTCTATCTGTGTATAACATAGATGAATGCTTGTTGTGATTGAATGCACTCTATTGCTATTTGATCACGCTTGTTTACTCACTCTGATCAGAACACGGATGTCTACAACTCCTCAGTTTATGATCAGACGATGGTTGTCTTTGACGTCTAAGGAACTCGCAATATCATACTGCACTTCCATTTATTTCAGAACCATACTTCACATTGAATCTGATTTTCAGCGATACCACATACAAACCATTTCTAATCTCTTCGGTGGACTGTACTTTCATTTTTGAGAGTATGATTTAATTTTTAAGATCCTGTTGGGCAATTAGAACACTTAAAGCTGTGATTACATTTAGCATAAGCTGTCTATTAGATTGTTTTGGCGTCTAGTAGCTAATTAGAATGGGAGAGCTATTCCGCAATATTCCTGCTCTCTTCTCCGTTTGCGTTCTTCTATCTCCATTGCCCCCATCACTACCAGATATACAATCGGTTCGATTATCAAGCACTTCAAACTAGTATTTAGGAAGTGAGTTTCAATTTTCTTGAATCACCTATGTTGCCGATTTCTTCATTAAGAGCACTCTTTAGTGCTGGTTTTTACGATTTTTTGGTTTTACATAACAGTGGTTTATGTGATTTGTTTGCTGCTTTTTTCTTTTTGTGGAACCGGTTTTACTTTAATCGACGAGAAAGGCAAGAACAGATGCAAAAATGGACCAACCACTTGCTTTGAGTGTTGGTGGCTTTTACGGATTTGCATGCGGTTTCTATTAGATTTACAGGTTCATGCTGTATTTTCCAACAAACTAATAATGTTTTGCAGGTTAGTGTGAGTCCATAAGGCCATTCTTTGAATGGTATGGATTACAGGAACGCCTATCCTGGGGTTAAGAATAGGCAATATGCATATCTGAGAGTTTGGAAAAATTTGGGTAGCATCTACCCTGTTTTCCAGTCATAAAGAAATCTAGTGGTTGTAAATTTGTAAATGAGGACTGAGATCCGTGGGTTGATGCAAGGGAGGAAATTCATGCTAACAATATATATTTTTTAGTTAATCTTTGGTTGAGATTTTGGATGTGAAATAGCACTCTTTGAGAAATATTCTCTCTTAGAGGATAACCAAGTTACAGGATTCTCGGTTAAGAAAGTGTTGTGTATAGATCAGGAGATATCTGTAGAGATATGCTATGTAGAGAATCTTTGTGGGATCATAAGGCCTTTTGTACAAACTTTTAATCCTGTGGATCTACAAAGTATTCCATGAACTAAGTTATTTGCATGCATCAAACTAGTCGGGTATACATAGGCATATTGATGAGAATTGTATAGAGACAATTTCTCACTGGGTTATAGTAATTTCTCATTGAGAAGTGTTATTAACCTAGGTGGAATTAGAATCAAAGTGAATGTGTGTCTTGGATCCACACCTGCACATTCAAATATTTTCTAAATCCAATACAACTAACTAAGTCAGAAGCGCTACTTCTAAGTTAGTTGTTTGAATCAATAGTATAACTTCTCTTATGGATATTATTGCTAAAATGTATTGCTTATAAGTCGCAACCTTTATGGGTCAAGTTTGGATTCATTTAAAGGTTTATGCGCATAGAATACATGAAAACTTTTGGCCTTATCTTTTCTAGATTGGAAAGAATGCTATCTCATAAGACTCAAGAGAGTTGGATAGTTGTTGATTGCCAAAAGTTAAAACTTCACATAATGAGATTCTGGTAAATCTTAAGTTATTCTAGATTAGAACTTAAGAGTAAATTCTAGAAGTATTCTAGATTGGACCCTACCTTTGGAATGACACTTTGTGCCATGGCTAAAGTAAGGGCATTTTTTGGATTACAATCCTTATATAGGCACCGTGTGGGAGTTGGAAAAGTCTGAAACTTTCCAAACGGAAAGGATTTTTTGAACAACTCATGTGTCTTTAAAGAATTGTGATACACTCTTATGATATGGTATGGTCTTGAGAATCCAGATAGTTGGGATTAGTGAATCATAACTCAGACTCTAGGATATAAATGATCCATAAGAGAGGTTTGTGTTCATGATAAGAATACCCCGGATGAATAAACATGATAGTGGAATTTTGGTACGACTGATCATCTTACCAAATCGACTATGTTTATTCGGGTAAAGACCAAGTAGTTATAGAGTGTCTGTTTAGGCTTTACGGATTACCAAGCGACATTATGAACATTCGCAATTCAAAGTTCACTGGTCACTTTTGGTCGGCCGTATTCGCTAAACTAGAGATGACTCTGAGCTTATTGGTAGTTGATCATTGGTAGTTGCCTATAAGACAAGAATCCAGTGAATTATGATTGACAAATCATAGTTCAGATTCTAGTTATACTTGATCGTTTAAAAGAAGGATTACTTGCATGATCAGAAGATCAAATAAGATATGTATTTATATTTTGATAGCAATCTCCTCGGAGAGGAAGTTATCCTTGATGGAGATTGAGTTATAGTAAGAATTTGACTACCGGTTATAGCCCATGCGAGCAGTACATTTGGGTGTACTGGGTGCTTGATGATGCTCACTGTGTGTGTGTGTGTGTGAGAGAGAGAGAGAGAGAGAGAGAGAGAGAGAGAGAGAGAGAGAGAGAGAGAGAGAGAGAGAGAGAGAGAGAGAGAGAGAGAGAGAGAGAGAGAGAGAGAGAGAGAGAGAGAGAGAGAGAGAGAGAGAGAGAGAGAGAGAGAGAGAGAGAGAGAGAGAGAGAGAGAGAGAGAGAGAGAGAGGGGAGAGAGAGAGAGAGGGGGGAGAGAGAGAGAGAGAGAGAGAGAGAGAGAGAGAGAGAGAGAGAGAGAGAGAGAGAGAGAGAGAGAGAGAGAGAGAGAGAGAGAGAGAGAGAGAGAGAGAGAGAGAGAGAGAGAGAGAGAGAGAGAGAGAGAGAGAGAGAGAGAGAGATTAATCTTCATGATAAAAGAAAATTTGTATACCAAAAGAAAACAAATGTCTTAAATTTGATGCTCACATGCCTAATGCCAAATAATATTGTAGGAAGTTTATGGTTGCCATGGTAGTCTCATGCACACCACCATCCAAGGGTGCAAAAAAATAGTGGTAGCTTGAGAATGAGAGAGAATGTCGGTGTACATTCTCAAGCAACCACCCCTTTTTTGTTGGGGGTGGGCCAGAAGTTGCCTCCATGCTCTTCCCAAAATGATTTTTCTACATAGCAAGACTTTTAGGCATGTGTGACAAATTTGGTGATTTTATTAAAAATTGCTCTTTATTTGGGAGGGGATATTATTCACACAATATCTTTTATGATCTACAAATTGGTGTATAGAAACTTCAAAGTCTAGACCATAAAGTTTTCAAATTCTTTTAGATGGTGGAAGATGGCAACTTGCTCAGTTGTTGAATACTTTTTTTCTTCTCCTCGAGGTCAGGAGTGTGACCCAATTTGGTGCACAAATGAGGACATGAGGGAAAATAATTGTAGATTTTGTATCTATGAGAATGACATTTTTCTTGAAAATACTTTGTTTGTGTTCACAAACCTTAAAACATGTGATATATGTGCAAATAGGTTGAATTCACTTATTATTCCCAAGCACACACTTGGATACACTTGAGATTGTGGGAATCTTAATTGTTTTTAAGCATTGCCATAAAAAAAACATTGAACTATTTGAGATTAGATAATAAAGTCAAGTTTCTTAGGCATATTTGGTATGTTGAAGTGGAACAAATTAATGACTTAAAATGCATGGTCAATTTGAATCATTAGTCATGATATGTATTTTCTTAGACATATGATGCCTAATAGCCCTTTTTGACTTCCCACCTACAACATGAAATTCAATGCAACTATCAAAAGGCAATATGTATAATCAATGAGAAGAGAAATAACTAGAAAGCGTGCACCTCTTGTAGCGTCACAGGAAACCCTTGGAAACCTAGTCGAATAATGCCTCCTGTCCACCCAAAATAATAAAAATCTTGTGAATAAAGGTTGCTTTTTCTTGCCTTCAAAATAACATGAAGAAAAATGAGTATTATAAGCAAGATCCTTGAGCTTACAATCATAAACATCAATGATGATTTTGAGTGTTGTGAGATTGACTTTTTGAGTTTACTCTAATGCAATCACATCTTGAAACTACTATCCCATACTCTTTTTCTTGAGGCAATTGGGCTATAAAACATTGGCTCCATGTGTGTGTGTGTGTGTGTGTGTGTGAGAGAGAGAGAGAGAGAGAGAGAGAGAGAGAGAGAGAGAGAGAGAGAGAGAGAGAGAGAGAGAGAGAGAGAGAGAGAGAGAGAGAGAGAGAGAGAGAGAGAGAGAGAGAGAGAGAGAGAGAGAGAGAGAGAGAGAGAGAGAGAGAGAGAGAGAGAGAGAGAGAGAGAGAGAGAGAGAGAGAGAGAGAGAGTTGTGTAGGCTTGGCTCGGCCTTGATGAGAATCTTCAACTAAACTCTTGGGTACATATATTCCACCAATTTGCATGCCTAATGGACATATCAAAGTCCCATGTTGAGCATATGTGGCTCAACTCTTTACAAATCTTGTGGGACTTCAAAGTTGACTTGACAAGTTAGACAACCTTGAGATTTTCATATTAATCGAGAGAAAATAGTTATACAAATAACTAAATACAACTATACACTTTGCACTAGATTTATATTTAAAAATGCTGATAAGAGATTCAAAAGTTACCTACATAAAGTAGACTTGGATCTTAGCCCTGATTGGATGGATGAAGCTATTTCAAAAAAAAGATTAAGACTAGTGAGAAATATGTGGCCAATATATATCAATATAAAAGACATGTTAAGTTGGTCTGTCACATGAATTGGGTGAGTTACTTTATCATAGTTGGCATTGGCAATGTGTGAGAGCAAATTATAATTACACTCAAGCAAGTGGGAACTTTTTGCCAAATCAAGATCCGTTGGGCTTGAGGACCAATTTACATAAATGGTCCCCCAAATGTTCCGTACACACTTCTAACATTTTTCCAAAGCCAAAAGTGTACGTGGTCCAGACTTTGTTCGGTAACTTGGTACTACTTGTTGTTGTGTGACTCCATGGTGGTTTAGAGGCCATTTGGGAAGGCCATCTTAATACATAAATGTTAGTAAATATAGTAGTGAGAAATTGGTGATGTATTAGAAAGCCTATATGAAAAAAGGGTCATTGTCATTACTACATGGCAACCTCAGTTGGAGTCATGTTGGAAGCCAATGATAGGCTTACCTCAAGTAACTATTCATTGTGGAAAGTGAGGAAGGGGTCACTTCTTGAGATGAATGATGTTTTGGATATTGTTGTAGGTTTGGAGGAGAGACCATCAACACAACAAGATCAACTGAGGTATGGCAAGAGGGCCAAGAAGGCTCTACACATGATAAAGATGAATGTTACCAATGAACTTCTCAAGGAAGTTGGTAAGTGCACATCATCTTTGGAAGCTTGGAATTCATTGAAGAAGCTTTATGAATCCAAGTCTACTTCTAGAGTGTTGACTCTAAGAAGGCAAATCTTTTCTTGTTTGCAAAAGAATGAAGAAAGTCCAAGTACTTTTGTTTTGAGAATGAAAGCATTGAATGATGAGTTAGCTTGCATAGATGAAAGCATTAAGGAAGCAGAGCTTATTCAGCATCTTCAAGTGGCAAAAAGAAGGATAGATCAAAGCTCAACTGCTTCTATTGTGGCATCAAAGGACACTTTGCAAGTGAGTGCTACAAGAAGAAGAGAGATCAAGGAGACAAGCAAGGTAATCTTACTCTTGATGAGGATGGTTTGGATGTTCAAGATGCAAATGATGATGCTTTTGTGATGTCTTCATGTATGCTTGCTAATGATGGAGATCTAGATCCTTGGTGGATTGATAGTGGAGCAAGTTCACACATGACCTTTCACAAAGAGTACTTCACTTCTTTGTTGGCATATGGAGATGACAAGAGGGTGATCTACACGGCCAATGATGGTGAGTGTGCAATCAAAGGAATTGGCACAATTCCTATTTCTCTCTCTACAAATAGGAATGTTCATTTGGAGGATGTCTTGTTTATTCCATCTATTACCAAGAATTTGCTTAGTGTGAGTCAAATGCTAAGTAAGGGCCTCAAGGTGGAGTTTGATGGAGATGCTTGTTTGATCAAAAGGAAGGATGTCTTGATTGGAAAAGGTAAAAGGCAAGGGAAGTTGTTCAAACTTGATGCTTGTCTTATTGCTAACCAAGTTAGATGTGTTGCAAAGGAGCAAATTTCTATTCAAGAGGTTTGGCACAAAAGGATGGGACACCTCAACTTGAAGTCATTGGAGGTAATGGCAAGGAAGAAGGTTGTGATTGGTCTTCCAAGTTCCTTAAGTAATGACAAGCATGTTTGTGAGTCTTGTGCTTTGTCTAAGTCACATAAACTACCTTATACTATATCTATTTCTAGATCTACAAAGCCTTTTCAACTTGTACATTCGGATATTCATGGATTTACTACAATTAGCAATAGTGGAGCTAAGATGTATGTAACATTAATTGATGATTTTAGTAGATTTTGTTGGATCTATCTACTAAAGAGCAAGGATGAAGTGTATAATGTCTTTTTCAAGTTCAAAAATGCAAGGGAGAACCAATTTTCCACAAAGATCAAGTGCTTGAGAGGTAACAATGGTGGTGAGTACATATCTAACAAGTTCAAGGCCTTTTGTGATGAGCATGGGATCAAGAGGGGGTATACAACATCAAGGACCCCACAACAAAATGGAGTGGCTGAAAGGAAGAATAGGACTTTATGTGAAAGTGCTAAAACTATGAGGTTAAGTGCTAATCTTGACAAACCATTTTGGGATCAAGCTTTGTTGTGTGCCAATTTCTTGTGCAATAGGTGGCCGAGTGCTATTTTGGATGGAAGGACACCTTTTGAGATGCTATTCAAGAGGAGGCCAAGTGTCAACTTTCTAAGAACCTTTGAATGCACATGCTATGTCAACATTACTCTTGATGATAGGACCAAGGAGGATCCATCTTCAAGAAGAGGTATTTTTGTTGGATATAGTGAGGTGAGTAAAGCCTACAAGGTTTACATTCCTTCTACTAACAAAGTGATTGTTGGTAGAGATGTCATTTTTGATGAGGGGAACATTCCAAAGGTGTCTTCAAGCATGATTAATGGTAAAGTGGATGGATCTAACATTCTTTATGTTGATGAGAAGGATCCTACTCTGGATGGTGGTGATGATGGACCTTCATCAAGTCAAAAGCCAAGGAGAACATCAAGAGAAAGACAAGTACCTTCAAGTCTCACATATGATCAAAAGGGTAAGCAAGTAGTTTCTGGAAATTATGTTGCTTTCCTAACCTCTTTGGATGAGCCTACAAATGTAGATCAAGCAAGGAAAGAAGAGGAGTGGATCCAAGCAATGGATCTCGAGTATCGATCTCTTATGAAGAGTGGAACATTGTTTGGAGGATTTTTTTGTGTAGATGGAGCTATGCAAGTGGATGGATGTTATCTTGCTGTAAAATCAAGTATTGGATCTGGAAAACAAAGTTTGTTCAATGACTTTGATGATCAAGTTGATGATCAAGAGGTTGATCTCAAAACGCTTCAACTAGTCAAAAGGGAAGTTGGCAATTTGGAGCTAGTCAAGAGCATCAAAGGAGAGGTAATTGGCAAAGATGTTATGGATATGTTTTTGCAGCATATTGAAGACTCAAGTAAGGTCAAATGAGCATCAAGGAAGTGTTTTTCAAGTTTACTTTACTTGTTCTATCTTATGTTTGAGCATTTTCATGTGGATGTGTGCAAATTGTCAAGATATGGTAAAACTAGCTACATTGGTGAACATTGTTTTGATGTTGGATTTGTACTAGCATTATTGGCTGGTTTTGTTGATGGAAATGAAGCTATTGGAGGTTCATTATGTCATTCATTCATGGTCAAGTCATCAAGGCTTGATGGCATCTTATGGCAAGATGGAAATGGAGGCTCATTCATGGAGTATCATGGTGGATACAAGGCAACAAAGGACAAAGGCGGAGGAGACATGCAAGCAAATGTTGATCACTCACATTTATTGTTTGTTTGCTGTATTTTTCTAGAGATTTCAGAGTTGGAAGCATGGTGGAATCATTTCATTTACATTCTATTTGATTCTTCATGTTTTAGTTACATCTTGATATGTAAAATTGATGTAAGAAATAGTGAAGCATCCCAAGTGGACACTATTCTCTATATCAATTATGGTTGTTTCTATTTTGAGCATTACATGATCATTGAAAGGAGGTCTATTCTCAGGAAGAAGATCATTCTTATGATGGATCAAAGTTCTATTGTCAAAAACTATGCTAGGAGCAAGCATATTGAGATACAATATCATTTTGTGAGGGAGCGAGTCATTGCAAAGGAGGTGGAGCTTCAACATGTGTCTTCAAGGGAATGTGTAGCTGATATCTTCACCAAAGCATTAGGAAAAGACTTGTTCATGAAGCATAGGACTTCACTTGGATTATTATCAAAGTCTATGCTAAAACTAGTTGAAGAGGGAGTATGAAAGATTCAACTAGTTTTATCACATTTTGCAATATTTTCATATTTGGCATATTGAGGCCAAAACTTGTTTTAGACTTAGAGGTTGACTTTTCAAAGTTCAGTACTCTAAATTTCATTTGAATAAACACTTTTTGAAAGTGTGGGAAAGATAGAATGCGAGTTTGAATAGATTCAATTTGAATAAGTTGGGTACATTGAATCTAGACCCAAAATTAGTAGGGTTAGCATTTTGGTGGGAAAACCAAGTGGCCAAATAGGGTTTGGACCTGCTATAAAAGGATGTAACTTGTGGAGAGAGTGATCTTCTCTCTTCTCTATTTCATTTCATGCTTATACATGGTTCTCTTGGGTTCTACTATACATTGGTGCACTATCTTGGTGATTGCTTGCAATTCTATGTGTAGAATGATCTATATTTGCTATTTTTGGATCCACACGTGTGAAATACATTAGCTTGCTGGTTTTGTATGGACAACAACAGTACATAATCATTTCATTCAGGTTTGATCAAGTTCTATTAGTGTTTGCATCTCAAATTGTGTGTAGATGCTGATTTTTCTACATTGGTGAGATTGGTAGTGTATTTCTCTTTCTAACCAAAGATCATTCAAGTAGATTGGATCTTAAGGATCTGAAATCTTTCACATTTATGTCCATATAAATAGTGTCTCCAGTCTTTAACGCATGCACAATTGCTTAAAGTTCCTTTTCTTGAGTGGTATAATGAGTCTGCACATCAGATAATTTCTTACTCTCAAAGGCAACGAGCCTCCCCTCTTGCAGTAGAACCGCACCAATAGCAAAATCACTAGCATCCACTTTCACAACATGAAGTTTATATGGATCTACTATAACTAGAATGGGTGTCGAGACAATTAGATTCTTTAGTTTATTGAAACACAAATCTAATTCTCATTCCACTCAAATTGCTAAACATGTACCCACAATAGCTAGAACAACCATGCAAAAGCAAAGTATGCGCAAAACTTCAATCAAGGCATGTGTGCAATACACATGCTAGTATTGATCATCAGTCCACATGGTCCTATTCAACTGTTACCAAAGTTAGGTCCGTCCTTTATGTCCAAAGCATCCCTTAATGATCCAAATCCAATTATGGTCATAATACTCATAGCCACTCGATCCAAGTGAAAGGCACTATTCATGGTTTTGGTTTTTAGTTCACGTCTATTGAGAGAAGTTTTCTCAAGAATATCTTCCACAAAACTAGTGCATCCCCCTCTCTTTTTCTTCGCATAAATGATACTTGGAATTGGAAATATCTCACCTTCTCACATTCCTATGACATTTTGTATGATAATACCATGGGGGATAGTTAGCCTTTTGTCACTTTGACCAAGAAATGGAACTTGGATGATCGTCCTCACTCATAACTAGGTGTTTCAATAAGATTTTATATCCAAAGTTTAGAACTTCCGCTTCTAGGATCATCACTCAAGCCCTCTCCTACCCCAATCACACTTGTCCTTGTTGTTCCAAGAGAAGACGAAAACCTCTATTTACCTATTCACACTAGCTTTTGGTGGTAGCTTTGGTCATCTCTTCCTCCTTATTACATTCTCCCCTTTTCAAAGTTGAAAACTTCCTCCTTGGAGATAATAACAAATGCTCTATTAGTTGTTCAATTGGTTGGCAAATTTTCAAACTTAACCTCATGTGGCAAATCTTCATTTATTGTAGTATGATTTTTTTTTTAATGGAAAGGCATAATGCTTCTATCAACGACTCCATTGCTCCTGCTAGCACAAACCATTCATTTGTTTCGTTCTTGCTGATTTACTTTGCATATCTAAAAGTTTGAATAAAAATTCTTTGGACTTGCATTTTGCCACATGCACTACTAAATCTCAAGTGTGTTTTTTCCTTTTGTCCATTTCTTATGTTCCATTACTAGTTAGAAGCAGCTCTTGGGAAATCACTCTCATGGCAAGTGTTGGTGGCACCTGACATTACAAAGAACAAATGATGGGCAAATGAGAAGGCAAAAAGCATGAGATTTGAAATATTGCATCTTAATTGCCTATTGGTGGACTTGCGACCAAGCAAGGGCACTTGATTGGCTTTCAAAGTGCAAGACATGTAGTCTAAAGATATTACATGCCTTGCAAGTCTTAATGGCCATAGACTAGCCCTTATTTATACTATAGTTTATGTACCCTTAATTGGCACCTTGGGCTTGTTAGGCAGGGCAAGTTCCCTCGTGTTTTTTGCTAGCTAGTCCACTTGTGTGGTGGCAAGTTCTAGGGTTGCCAATCAGGATGTAGTTTGCTTATTCTTGCATCCTCAGTTTTAAACCACTGCTTTTGTGAAATCCGAAAGAGCTCCGTATGCCGCCCCTAGTGGTGGTTGCTATGAGATTGATTTGCCCACGAGTAATTATGCCACAATATGTGTAAGACAATGTGTGAGCTTGAAAATCTAAAACCATCGTACAAGCATATTTTTCACTCTAAGATTGCATAGATGGGCCCACCCTCATCCCATAGCGGTGTATGGATGTGAGATCATGCTATCTCCACCATTACCAAGGCTTCTCCACTTAGTGCATGTTGGATTTGGATTCGACGAGGGTGAAACTCACCATAGTACATACACTCTCATCACATACACTCACCATAATAGTGACTAGTGAGAGAGAGCAACAAGACCCATTTAAAATTAGGGCAAGTGACTATTATTAGTGTTAGCCTTTTAGGCTCCCAAAATGACCTACACCGAATAGACAATAGAACTAATGATGTGAGGGGTAGACTTAGTGGTACATAGAGACAAGTGCTGCCTCCGATTTTCGGGCCGACATGGGCCGCGCCAATACACGCCCAACCATTGGCCACCCCTGCCGCGCTCCCAAAAAAGGCCCTCCACGGCCCCGTCCTCTCGTCCCTCGCCCCCCCCCCCCTTTCTAGCCTCTCTCTCCCTTTGCTTTACTTTCTTCTTACAGACACCCCCCCCCCTTCGCCCCTGCCCTTCCCCCACCCCTCCCTCCCTCCCTACCTACTTTCTCTTTTGCTCCCACCGTCCAATCGACGAACACGAGCTTGCTCGTATATTTTATTCATCGGCTACGATCCAGATTTTGATGACGAGTTTTTTCTTTTCATTGTAGCGGCAGGCAGCGATGAGCAGCAGCCGAGCCGCCTGCAGCTCTTTCCAAACTGCCATCTCTATATTCTAGCCTCCTTTTGGTAGGTGTTTGCATTGCATCATGGCATATATGGCTCTCTCTCTAGCTTTGCCTACTATTAGTGGGCTTGTTATTAATAGGATTGTCCTTCCGCTTCTGCTCTGCGACGGTGGATTTGCTCAGATGTTCTTGCGTCTGCCAGGCTGAGGTGAGGGTGAGGCAGCCTTTGAGAATTGAGACTGGACTGGACTGGAAGTGGAAGGCTGGAAAGCTGTGTGTAGCGTGCGGTGGGTTGTTTCTTTTATTTCTGTCTCTGCCTTGCGTGGTTGGGTTTTACGTCTTTGCTCTCGTCGCTTTACCCTACCTACCAGCCACACATGCCTATTCTGCATATCTTTTAACTTTGCTGCTGCTTAGCTGCTTTTCCCTTCGAATGCTTCGCTCGCTGCTATCTTCGTTGATTGCTGTCTGTGGCGCTCTTGTTTCCGCGTCAGATGCTTCATCGTGCGCTCCGGCGTGCTGTTTTGTAGTTAAGTTTTGTAGTTAAGCTTTGTGGTCCTTTCGAGCAGCGCAGAGTACTCGCTCCGCTTTATGCAGTTAAGGAGTTTTGTTGCCCTTGTTTACCAGTTGCAGATCTGTTTCTGCAACTATTCACGTTCATAAACACGTTTCCTGACGATGTTCTATGATTGCAGTTCACTCCTCGGTTCGTTTTGTTCTGGATTTTGTAAGTTTTGTCTACCGTAAGTTGTTTTTTCCATCTGCAGCTTGCTTTGTCCCTGTTTACTACCTGATCTGCTCCTAGAACCACCCAGTTATTCGTTGGTGTAAAGCTATTGGCGCCGGTGCAGGCTGTAGTGGTCAAAACTGTCATTAACAATATCTTCGGTATCATAAGATTATGTACCAACTATTGAGATCAACTTTCATAATGCATTCGGTAACCTGTTGTTACTATTTATCAACTCCATCAGTTTCTGTATACTAGTTCCAGGGAAGTCTTCGTAAGCTTGCTAAACTGTGCAAGGACCGGTTGCCGGTTCTTGCGTATCTAGATCAGTACGAGCTTAGCCTGCATGTTTTGTCTGAGGTAATAAAACCGAACGGCGTCGGCGGCCGTTAACCAACTCTTGTGTCCCATCATTGCATTCGCTTTATTTGATTTCCAGGCCTAAGATTCTGCATGTCAAATGTTTTGTTTTATGTCGGACTCTGATGAGATTTGTAGATCGTATTATATGTTAAAAATCGTTAACTCTTTACTGATTTTTCTTCGGCATCTACACCTCGAAAGCAAACTATTCTGTTAACTGCATGTCTTTCCATAAGGTCTTATTATGAGCCATAACTCGTTACTCAATTTTCTTCAACGCCCCTCCCTTTTCATTTGTGATCTTCTGCGCCGAAGCAAAACATCAGTTTGGTTTTTGGCAAAATCATCTGGGTGATGGATTTGCCTGATTTGGATACATATTTCGCTGTCCAGTCATTGTTATCTTCTGCAACTCGGTGGTCTTCTAAGGATCAATTGAAGTACAGTATCACGTAGATGATCGGGCGGCAAAGTAACATGTGCAGTGTTGCGATCCCGCAGATGCTTGAAGAACGTGTACGAAGCTAATGCCTTAGAAAGGGCTTGCATGTACCTGTTAGGAGCATATAAAAAAACCTTCTGCCGCCATTATTGTTACCTTTTCACAGTATTTGTACTTGCATGCAACCTAATATGAGCATTTAGCAAGCAGGCACTTCGCAAATTCTTTACTTATGGATATAACACTGGCCTTCAGATTTGATGGTCTTTCTTCTTTTGTTGCTAACACTGGATGTTGTATGCAGATGTGTGTTTCCCTCCATTTTGAGTTTTTGGTGCTCAATCTCAGCTGCATATTTGAAGCATCTTCTGGAGAATCACTGCCATAACATCTACACAGCAACACGTGAACGTGCTTAGGGCAAGAGTTATTTTCACAAGCGACCAGTTTGTTCGGGTTGTGATCTAGATCTGTTGAGGTGAACCACGTATCTTTATTATTCTTCACGAAGAGGATGCAGGAATTCAAGCGATTAACGGCTTTGTGAACGGGGTCTTCTATTATGTACATGGTGGAGACAGTTCAATGATAAGAAGCGCATTTGGTACCTCGAATTGTAGATAGAAAACTTCGCTCATGTACATTTTGGAAGCCATTTGTTTGGCCTAAATGTGCTGTGAAATATGCGTATTCGTAGCAGACAACAGCAGCACCGTGTGGAAATTTCTAGTGCCGTATCTGCGACTGCAGAAGGCACACACTTGACCTTGCATATAGACCCTAAGAATGGCCATGCCGTACGTTCGACAGACTCCAATCTTTATTCTTTATCGAGATATAAGACCAACTGGCTGGAAAAACTCCGAGCGGCGAAGGGGTTTCCTGTAGAGCCTGTTGTTCAAATTCACGAATTTGTTAGCGCTCTAGCCGAACAGCATAGAAATGGATTACCTCACAAAAAGCCACTGGGTGCTGGATCGCAGTCAAGCGCGGAAGGTCATCGTCAACCTGCACCACCCGAGTCGGATCAAAGCAAACAGGACGTTGAACAGTCGGGAGTTTGCGGCGGTCGTTATCAGAAGTCGGTACCTAATGACTTCATCAAAGAAGAGCAGTTGCCTAATACTGCACGAAACGGCAATCCATGGGTTTCAGTTTCATCCGAGGATAGCTTGAGAGATGATCTTTCGATTATAAAAGCACGAAATATTTCTGGAAACTCTGTTCAGGATCGCCTAAGAACTACAAGCAATCTACAGCCAGTAGATGTAGAAGAGGAAGTAGTTAAAATAGAATCTGGTCTGCAATCTGACAGATTCACGCAAATAGCAGGGAGTCTAGAGAAGGAAGGTATTGATCCGACTTATTCAGGACCCGAAAGCGCGTTCTATGAATACATATTTGGTATCAGTAGTTCATACGCAGCTGGTAAGGGATCGTCCAGTCAGGCTGACTTCATTAAAAAGCACAAGCGGAAACAAGTTAAGCCACGTCTCTGCCCCAAACCTTCGGATGTTTTTGAGCAAGATATTGCTGGCTCCACAGGTGACGTCACTGAAACAGCTAAACCAAACGTAACTGAAAGTGCTGGAGAAAACGTCAGTTCAAAGCTCTGCAATCAGAGCAAAGATCAAAATTTTCCTGCCTTGATTTCAGCAATGGGAACAGATGCTGCGCGCCAGACAGATGCAGCTGAGACTGTGACTAGGATTGTAGCCACCATGAGGCACTGCAATGGGCATCAAAAACAAGATTCACACTTTCCTGTTCGTGAGGCAGAGGACAGACATTGTGCCTTTGAAGGTCCTTACCTCGATGAAAATGACAAGATTATTCCGAATAGCAGCATGTCGCCATCTCCTGCCAACAAAGACGTTGCAGGTTCTGGTCAAGATTGGAAAACGAACCGCAGTCAGAGGTTAAGTCACACAGTTTCATCCAAGAATAAGGGTCCAAGAACAGTTCGTAGTGGGAAACTAGGAAATGCTGTAGGACAATCTATAGTGTGTCAAAAGAACCAGATGACTTCAGCTCAGCCACCAGCAGAGGTATTTTTTCATTCCTGCGCATGTTCTGAACTTCTCAACTTATGCGAAACTTTGATTTGTTCACCCTACGCAATGCTTTAATTGTGTTTATTCAATTTTCATTTCCACGTACATCCCTTCAAACGTCAGAGCTGAAAATAATACCTTGTTGCTTAAAAAATCTGATTACTGGAGCATATTCTCAGGAACCTTGATTGAATGCTAAGCATACCCGATGCCTGTCACATTTGACATCAGTGACGCACTGAGATTTACTTTGATGTATATTTGAGGCACAAATCATCAGATGCACCTGCAAGTCCTAGAACAGTGTTGTGTTAGCCAAACATGCTGACTACGTAAGATCCTTGAACTTGGCCTCCGCCAATTATTGAAGGAACAAGTATATCTGGCTAGTTGCACCAGGGATCTGTGTTCTATCTGAATTAGTTTCAATCGCTTTGGCAATGTCTCGTTGAGAAGTTGAATCATTATTGGTGGCCCACTTTTGGTCTGCGTTCAGGATGTGAAACCCTTCGCATGCTGAACTGAAAACCAAGTGTGACATTCCACATTAAAAAAAAATGCATACATGCTACAATCGTAAATGATAATTCAATAAGAACTTCCTTAAATAATGAAGTTCGAACAAGTTAGTGAATGTGTCTTGAAAGTTGCAAAATTTGCAATCCAATGCGTGCAAGTTTCTTGTTCTATGCTGATATGTTCAGTAAGATCCACCTATATAGTCTATTTTGATCACCTAGAAGTCGAAACATGCAAAATATTTTTTTTTGTGTTTTGAAAGATTTTGTTCAAATTTGCAATGGTCTTGGTATCCTTGTTGTGAGACAATATCACAGCACTTCACAACTCCTCAACTAGAGTTGTCTTTGTTTGAAGTTATTGGAAAATCAAGTTTGGAAAAAAAATGGATAATTTGTCTCTATTCTACGAGATTGTGTGCAACAGCTATGTGGATCTTTAGATTCCTTGCCGAGAGATGAGTTTATACCACTTTACAACTTATCAATTAAATTTGCTTCCAACAAGTTATCATGAATTCAAATTTTTGGTCAAAGCAAGTATAGATCATCGTTATGACACAATGGTGCTTTTGGTGCAAAATTAGAGTGCATATTGTGTTCTACAATAATAAGGCCGTTCGTATTCATTTATCAACACTACAATTCAGTCATAAATTGGAGATCGACTTATCATGGAGTTAGGACTTAAATGTTAGTAGTGGAACTTAGTATCTAGTATCTAGAAACTATACTTTACTAGTAAAAATGATCAACATGTATTATCCAAGTACCTATAGTCTAAGCTCTCTTCGCTCTAGGCCTCCTCCGAATGTGTGTTGTCGAATCTCATGTATCCTCCTCCTCAACATCAGAGCTGAAGGCCTCATTGGATATTGTGAAAGATTTGGAGGTTGAATGGCCCTCATCCTCGTCATCACTCCCCTCCTCATCTCCGTCCTCTACGTACTCCTCCTTGGACTTTGAATTTGATTATGTATCCGACTCATTGTTAAAGTTGTGAGCATGAGACCTCCTACCCTCTCTTGCTGTCCTCCTATGATGCTTGTGCTTGGTGGTAGGTCTTGCACACAAGGATTGACAAATGTATTATCACTTAGAGTTTAGAAACATATCTCATACTTATTACTAGTTAGAACTTAGAACATGATACATATGCCTTTCGAGTTTCAACTTTGAATGATAGACAACTAGATCTATTATCATAGGTAGATTCATAGATCATAGATGCATGATGCCACAATGCTACATGGTCCAAATTTTCACTTGCCCTCAGTATAGCCTCCTCATGGAGAAATGCGTACACATCCTTCACCTTTGATCTTGGTGGCAAGTCTAGAACCCTTGCCACGTCTATGTTGTTTAGATCGATCTATGCACATTGGAAATTAACATGGAATCCGGAGGACCGAATGTTAGTCGAAAGATCAAATTACAATATGTCATATGAAGTTAGTTCAAACTCGAAGTTAAAAGTTCAATCTATAGTTCGAACTTCAAACACACTGTAAACATTGGAAATCAAATTTTATTATGGGGTGTCTTTGAGTCTACTTAAGAGCCTCAAATTGGCATGTACGAACACCAACTTGCCCAGAGGAGAGTCTAGTATTTCCACGAATTGTGATTTGTGGCGAATGAATCACGGTTCGTCAATAGAACGTTCAGGTCTGATTTGAATTAGAAAGAATCGGACTTAGAAGAAGAAAAAAAAGAATGGTTTGTTCTTTGATTTTGCTTTCAGTTTTTATTGCTATTTAGATTATAGTGTGATGGATGTTTGTTGATGGTAATGGATAAATCATAAATCACAATGTTAAGTGGAAGTTGGAACATGGAATTGACTAGCAAGTTTGTGAAGTTTGAATTGTGTCCATTCAACATTGTCATGTCCACTTGTGATTATGTGACTTGCATTGTTGGATAGTTGTAGGCAAAGGGAGTGCTATGATCCAAAAACTAGCTTTTGAAAAAGCTTTTCGGAGTAGCTTGCACATAAAGAGGCCACATTTTCTATAGGGGCTTTTGTTTATTGATCCAGGTCGATCTAGGGCTTGTGCAAGGCCATATGAAGTGGCAAAGTCAAAGCAAGAGTTGAAACCAAAGCAATTGAGGGAATCATGCCTAAAGAAGCGTATAGTAGCAACAAGCCCAAAGTGGGCAGCTTTTGAGTATTTGGGTGCACAACATACACACACATACCTAAGGACCTGTGAAAGAAACCAGATGCAAAATTCATGAAGTGTATCTTCCTTGGGTATAGCGAAGGCGAGAATGCCTGTGTGTTGTATGATCTTAGAAATAAGAACTTCCTAAGTTGAGACGTCATTTTTGATGAAGACCATTGACCCACAGTACAAGAGTGAAAGAAACATGGAACCAATGAGTTCCTACCCTTGATTGACTTCATGGATGAGGAGCCTAGTCAAGAGTTCTTTGAGCCTCAAGAGCAAGTGCAATAGTAGGAACTTGAACATGCTAGTTTGAGACCTCAATTTGGCCAACTACATGAGGGCAAAATTGGACAAAAGTGGAAGACTAGAGAATACCATGGGATGCGTGGTCACCATCCACATCGCCTACCACTAGGAAGAAGCTAACTAGGACACCAGACTAACTTTCCACTTATGTTCACAATTCTAGAATTAGACGAGCCACAGTTTCACGAAGTTGTCAAGAAAAAGGTAAGGCAACAAGCGATGCAAAAAGAGTAGGACTCCATGGTGAAGAATGATACATGGAGCTCAGTGCATTGCTGGAAGGGAAGTACCAAATAGGTTGCAAGTGGGTCTATAAGACCAAGTTTCATGCTAGTTGAACTGTGGAGAAGTACAAGGCGAGTTTGGTGGCTAAAGACCCAACAAGAGGGGCAGTGTGATAGATCCTAACACCACAGTAGGGCAAACACTAACTGATCCACCCAACCTTGCCTACTCCTTGATATAGAGTAAGCCTCTCCTAGCCCAGTGTGAGGACTGGTAGCATGCAACTGCCGAGTGTCAACCACGTGACACTGACGTGGCCGACTGCACGTCGGGACCCAACTGGGGGCCTTGTCCTGCTGACAGGGTCCCTAGACTGTGTTAGGCCCGCCATGGCTATGTACCATGCTGGAGCACACTACTCACACTGTCTTGCCCTGTTGGTCGTGTACGCTGGACACGACCTTGACTGTGGTGTCTGACCTATCTGTGTTCTCTAGGGTTCGGCACTAGTCACGAGCTCGTAACACTCCCTCCCCTTAAGAACCATCTTGGTCCTCTAAAACAAAGTCTTCTAGAAAAATCTTGCAAAGGACGCCACCTCTTTCCCAAGTGGCGTTTTCATCAGGCTGATCATTCCACTTGACCAGGTATTCTCGGTATAGAGTATGACGAGTCTGCATCTCTCTACTATCAAGAATCTCCTCTGGTTCATGTGGAAGTTGCTGAGGATTCAATGGGAGAACTAGAACACTGTCCCCTACCAGATTTTTTGATCTGGCTAAGGCGTTTCGTAACTGACTTATATGAAAGACTGGAAAAACCTTACTACTATGTGGGAGTTCTAGTTCATAGGTGACCTCGCCTAGTCTCCTACTGATGGTAAAGGGACCACAATACCTACGAGACAACTTAGCACACACTCCTGATTTGAGGGTTTTAGAGTCAACTGGGACTCTCAAGTAGACTTTCTCACCAGCGGAGAATTGCACATGCCGTCTGTGTGGATCTAAATGATGCCTGGCTCGATCCTGGGACTGCCTAATGCTACGCTTAGCATGTTCTATCATCTGGTTTAGGTCCTCTAAAAAGTTTCTGACTGCTTCAACTTTTTCTTGTTTAAACCCTACAACTGTGGGTGAGCGTGGCTGAAAACCGTACATCAGGATAAATGGGCTGTATCCCGTAGCTGAATGTTTGGTACTGTTATAAGCAAACTCTAAAATCGAGAGATACTCCTCCGAATTAGTCTGCTTCTTGTTGACGTATGCCCGAAGCATATCCTCCAGCACCTGATTTACCCTCTCTGTTGACCGTCCGTCTGTGGATGGTCGGTGGTACTCATATTAAGTTTAGTATGCAGATGATGGAATACTGCCCTCCAAAAATTTCCATGAAACTTATTGTCCCGGTCGCTGACTATGCCAGAAGGTAGACTGTACAATTTAAATAGCTTGTCTACAAACAACCTCGCTAACTCTGGAGCTCTAACGGTTGTGTTGGTCAGAATAAAATGAGCCATTTTGGTCAGACGGTCAACTGTGACCCATATAGCGTCATTATCCTTTTGGGTTTTAGGCAGGCCTACTATAAAATCCATATAGAGATACTCTCCCATTTACCAGCTGGTATTTCTAAGGGCTGCAACAACCCTCCTGCCTTTAAACGCCCTGCTTTGTTTACTTGACATTTCTGGCAACTGGTTACATATTGTTGGACGTCCTTTACTGACCCTCAACTACTGGGGTTTGCTTGGGTAATACAAGCTCAGAATCCTCAACGTCATCTGACGTATACTCGGACTCATCATCATCCTCAACGGAAGCTGCCGTATTCTTGGATGAATTGGCACCAGCCTCGGGAACTGGTTCAAGAGTCTGTAACTATCTGCTCTGGACTGAGTTCCAGATAGTAGAGAAGAATGCATCCTGCTGGCACTTCCCTGTCAAGGACTCGAGTAACTCATTACTCAGCTCTTTTATCATAGGCATTCTGCTAAGGGCATCTGCTACTGTATTGAATTTCCTCCGTCTATATCTGATAGACATATCAAACTCTTGCATCAACTCTGCCCAACGAGCTTTCCGACCTCTAAGCTCAGGTTGATTGCAAACGTATCTGAGACTTTCATGGTCTGTCAGGACCTCAAAGTTGGCACCATACAAGTAATGCCTCCAAGTCTTAAGGGCGTGGACTATAGAAAAAAGTTCCTTTTCATAGGCACTGTACCTCGTGTGAGCTAGCTCGAGTTTTTTACTCTCGAACGCAATTGGTCGTCCACCCTGAGTTAGCACAGCACCAACTGCAAAGTCGCTAGCATCTGTTTCGACCACAAATGACTAATTGGGGTCGACGACTTTTAAAACTGGTGCTGTAGCTAAGGCTGTTTCGAGAGCATCAAAGCTCTCTTGCTGTGCGGACTCCCAAATGAACTCCTTTCCCTTCCCCTTAAGAAGGTTTGTCATGGGAACTGCTATCTGAGCATATTCCTTGACAAATCGTCTGTAATATCCCGCCAAACCAAGAAAGATCTGAAGCTCCAAAATATTATGAGGTCTTAGCCAACTGAGTATGGCTTTAACCTTATTCGGGTCCATCTTAATCCCATCTGCCAAGATAATGTGACCCAAATATGCTACTTCTTCCACGAAGAATTCACACTTGGATTCTTTAGCATAAAGCTTATGCTTTCTGAGCAGTCGAAACACCTTTCTGAGGTGTTTTGGATGCTCCTTCCTCATTTTATTGTAGACGAGGATGTCATCTAAAAATACGACTACAAACTTACCCAAGTATGGTCTGAGGACACTGTTCATCAAGGTCATAAAGGTAGCTGGTGCATTTGTGAGCCCAAATGGCATCACCTGAAACTCATAATGACCGTGACGAGTCCTAAAAGATGTTTTCGGGACATCTTCCATCTTTATACGGGCTTGATGATATCCCGATCTGAGGTCTATTTTACTGAAAAACTTAGCCCCGTCGAGTTGATCAAACAACTCGTCTGCCCGAGGCATAGGGTACTTATTCTTAATTGTGACTTTATTGAGGGCTATGTAATCTATGCAAAGACGCATAGACCCCTCTTTCTTTTTCACCAAAAGGACTGGTGAGGCCCATGGTGAACTACTGGTCTGAATTTGGCCTTTCCCAAGATAATCTGTTAACTGCCTAGTTATTTCTTCATCCTCTGTTCGGCTGACCCGATACGGAGGTTTAGAAACAGGCGCTGTACCTGCTACTAGGTTTATTACATGATCTACCTCTCTGCTAGGTGGCAAACCATGTGGTAATTCTTCAGGAAAAACATCTTTAAATTTAGACAATAAAGTTTCTAATTTACTGATTTTCTACTGTAAAGAATTGGAAATAGAAACTTCAGGAATAAACTGAAAGTCACATAAGAATACCTGATGGTCGTTGTCTCCGATTAGTTGACAGAGCTTTGAACTGCAGACCATAGGGCTGTTGGGAACATCATTCCCCATGCAACTGAATCTCTCGGCCTTTATGCTGAAAGTTGAGGGTGTTCTCCTGATAATTTCTGTGGAGGGAAGGTCCTAAACTGTAGAGCCAATCTCTCCCGAGAACAATGTCTGTGCGATCCAGGTGCATTATCTGAAAGTTTATTTCATCTTGGTACCCCTGAATACCAAGATTTAAGCCACTTACCATAGTTTCCCAGATTTTCTTATCTTCACCCTTAGCTAGTGAAACTATGTACCTATGCTGACTAGGTACTTCTGGAAGTTTAAGTTTTTTAACCAGGGTGTAGTTGATGACATTATGGGTTGCCCCATCATCAACCATAACTCTAATTGACTGGTTACTAACTTTCCCATTCATACATACTAGGTCATGTGGAAGGGTCTCGCTAGCATTGCAGAGGTCAGCTGGCAACAGTGTTCATGATCTTCATGATACACTTTGATCTCGGAAGCTGCCGAGTCACTGGGGAAACTTACAGTCTGAACAAGATGAACTTGTTTCTTATCTTTTTTATCTTTCTTAGTGAAAGGCCCCTTGGGACACTGTCTGACTGTGTGTCCCTTGCCCATGCACACAAAGCACAAACGTTCCTATTTGGCTTTCTCAAAATCTTCTGGTTTTAAGGGCTGAATGAGTGAAGGGCGCTTCTGAGGAGCTTCACCTGTAATTTTATCTTCTTTCTTTCTTTTTAAAAATTTCTTTTTAAATTGATAGTCTTTCTGAGGAGGCTGCTCAAAAAGAGGCTGCTGTCTCACCCTCTTCCTACCCACTGAATCATCATAGATTTGAGCATATCTGAGAGCTTGCTCAAGGGTAGTAGGCGAGTTTCTCAAGACCTCTACTTTATATTCATCTTTGAGGCCACGGACAAACCCTTTGATTTTTTGATAATCATCCATATTTTTAATTTTCAAAATTGCTTCTCGATACTGCGAGATATATTGGATTAGGGACTTGTCCATTACTGTTCTCTCCCAGGCTTCCCAGGCTCTATCAAGTTCATTTTCTGGTAGGAATTCTCTTAGGAAAGCTTCTTCAAAGGCCTTCCATGACCGGGGAGTCTGCCCAGTCTCCTGGAGATTTAACCACCAGGCCATGGGCCCTAGGGAAAGACTGGCCTCAATAGCTTGCAAATGGTCAGGGGTCTGTTTAAGAGCATGAATGTTCTTCCATTTGCTAGGGAAGGTTTGTAGAATATCTGCGTTTCTATCCTTCTCTTCCCCAATAAAAGTAGGAGGCTTTAAATCTTTAAAGACACTGGGGTGAGCCCGCATAGGTTCACCCGAGACTGATGGAAGTGGAGAAGGGGACAACTGAGAAGTGGAGGGAAGGCTTCCTCGCGGAACTCAGAATTAAACTTTTGAGTTCAGCGAACGAGTCGTCCACACCGGACTTGAAATTGGCTAATGCCAACTTCAGTTCATCCATTTCTGTTACCAAGTGGAGACATTGCTCCTTGTAACCAATTCGTCGAATTCTTCGGCGAACTGTTCCTGTTCTTCCATTTCCATTGGTTCTTTCCCTTTTCTGAAAGCCAAGGCTTCTGTTTCAAGTTCGTCGATGCCTCTCTCTCTGGGTTCATCAGGTCCTTGAGGAGTGGTCATTTTCAGAACTGAAAGAGAGGTACCTTAACTTCTGAAAAGAAAGTCAGAAAGACTAATTTACAATTGTACAAGGGAAGGGAAAGATGACTTAGCTGTTTCTGAGGACTATGCTTCCAAAGAAAATATGAAGAGGAACCCTCTCAGCTCTTTTACCCAAATTTTCAGACCTGTCGTCTCGGAAAATCCCAGTTTGAAGCTCCAAACTGGTGTCAAAATTTCCGGTTTCTTGAGTAGAGTAGCTCGCTGATCTGATTTTAGATGTGGGGCTAAGAAATCCGAAATTTTGATGTCACTGCCCTCGCTGGTTGGACAGCAACCTGTCTGGCCCGATTTGTCCAATTTAAGGCTCAAAAATCCGCTTGAATTTCTGATTTGACCTCAGTTGGTAGGTCGCTGATCTGTGGCAAGCAAATTTGAGGCCCAAACTTCTGAAAATTTCTACAATACAGGGATAAATTCTGAGATTTCTCCCCCATTGTCTAGCGCTGGATTTGCACTCTAATCTGACCCAAAAATCCACTCAGGAAGCCGGAAGAAGTGCTCTGAAATCAAGAATAACAAGTGATTTTGGTAGGGCTGGATCTGCCCTCTGATCTAATCTCCAATTTTGTTCAAAAATCCGAAATAGACATTTGAAAATCAGGAAGGCTAAATCAGCGCTGAAGCTGTACAAGGAATTGTACTTCCTATTATTGTAAATTCTCAGCAAAAATCAAGAGTTTGAAAGCTGCTCCTACAACGATTCTACTCCTCCACACTTTTCTGAGAACCTGAGAGATTTTTCCTATCCTCAAATAGCTTTCTCTATTGCTGCTACTTAACTCCCAAAGATGGAGATGGCTCTGATACCAGTGTGATAGATCCTAACACCACAATAGGGCAAACACTAACTGATCCACCCAACCTTGCCTACTCCCTGATATAGAGTAAGCCCCTCCTAGCCCAGTGTGAGGATTGGTAGCATGCAACTGCCAAGTGTCGGCCACGTGGCACTGACGTGGCCGACTGCACGTCGGGACCCAACTGGGGGCCCTTTCCTGCTGACAGGGTCCCTAGACTATGTTAGGCCCGCCATGGCTATAAACCGTGCTGGAGCACACTACTCACACTGTCTTGCCCTGTTGGTCGTGTACGCTGGACACGACTCTGACTGTGGTATCTGACCTATCTGTGTTCTCTAGGGTTCGGCACTGGTCACGAGCTCGTAACAGGCAAACCATGATGAGATTTTTGTACCTATCGCTAAGATGACATCCATTAGGACCATATTGGCCTTAGCCTCATACTTTGATTGGGATGTCCATCAAATAAATTTTAAGATCGCCTTTCTCAACGGACAACTTCAAGAAGAGGCTTATATGGAGCAACTGTAGGGGTTTAAGATTATGGGCAAAGAGCATTTGGTTTGTAGGCTTAGAAATGCCTCGTATGGACTCAAATAGGTGCCAAGGGCTCTTTATAGCCAAATTGATGAGTACTTTGCAAAGCAAGGGTTTGAAAGGAGTAAGTTTGACTACAATTTGTATGTCGGCAAGGAAGGTGAAGACTTTGCTGGTTGTTGTGCTCTACCTGGATGACTTTGTCATCATAGGAAGCAATAAGAAATTTATTGCTTTTGCTAAGAAAATCTATCTTGCGAGTTTGGGAAGAAACATTTGGGTTTGCTGCACTCTTTCCTAGGTGTTGAAGTTTGGAAAGGGAAGAGTTGTACACACATAAAATATTCAAGAGATTTAATATGCAAGAAAGTAGGCCAATTAGCACACCAATGGATGCAAGCAACAAGCCATCAAAGGATGATGGTCATTCATTTGCATATAAGACTCCCTACCTTCGATTAGTGGGAAGCCTGATTTACGTTACAACGACTAGGCCAGATATTGTTTTTGCAGTATATCTAACAAAACCAAATTATATTTCTATGAATTGAATTGGACTTTAGCAGAAAATTTCCTAAGAAGTATCCAAGTTATGTATTCTTGAAGATCAAAACTTTCTTAAGGAAAGAGACTTCAGAATGATTCTTGCATTTTCTTGAGTTGGAGGTTATGAACATACTCTTCAATGTTCTCTAATATTTATAGGTGACTTGAGAATCCAAAAATCATGATTGAGATTCTAAGTATTTATGAAGGAGGAATCATAAATGAGCACTTGTTTGTTATTAGGCGATTGCTTGGGAAAGCAATGATAAAAATAATAAGTGATTCTTGTTTTTGTGATGACATTTCTTTTCCTTCCTGTTTTGTGGACATAACTAGTTTAAGGGGCGAAGAATGTTATGTCCTTACCCAATGAGGAGGATATTATCGTGTCCTTAAGTAAGGCAGTGAGGCCTTTAGTGACATATTATTGAGCGTGACTTTGTTCTTCTTTGTATAGGCCAAAGGGTACTTAATCAATATGTGAGTGTTCATCCTCCAATCGAGACATGTGGAGTGTTAATGTGATGGTTATATGCATGATGAATGACCGTTGACTTTATCTAGACTTAAGTCTGATTAGCATGAGGGTTGCATGGGCACATGCACAGACACCCAGGCTCTATATATCCTGGTGGAGATTTGCCCTCCAGATCAGTGGGATTTTAGGGTTGATCACCTGTCTTACTTCTCTCATCAAGCATTCACTTGTCATGGCTTGAGGGTGAGATGCTGATATGGGAAAATCCGTCTCTATTTGGTCAGGTGGTTTTGCATCCGATTAGTCTCTCCTATGTGTGAAATTGTAAAAGCCATCTATCTTGAGGTTTGGGGGTCCTCTTTCAAAACCACTCATTGTACTCTTGTAAATATTTAGGAAGTGGATTAGATTGTGGTAGTGTAGGCTAGTGACACTTGGCTTGATGCTAGAGGATGAGTGACATATCACCTCTTGTTCTTATTTGTCAATTTGGGCCAATCATATTGTGAGGTGCACAAAAATGGTCCAATCATTGTAAGAGGTCTCATGTGTACACTTTGCATCTGCCAAGAGCAAAGGAGGAGCTACATGCTTGGTCACTTTTATTGATGATTATTCAAGATTTTGTTGGGTGTATCTCTTATCTTCCAAGTCTATGGTGTTTGATGTATTTCTCAAATTCAAAGCTTTTGTTGACAAACAATTCTCTTGTAGTTTAAAAGCTTTGAGATGTGATGGTGGTGGAGAGTATGTCTCCAACAAATTTAATGATTTTTGTGAGCAAGAGGGAATTAGAAGAGGGTTCACTTGTGCTTATTCCCCCCAACAAACAAACATATTGAGATTGCACATCACTTTGTAAGGGAAAAAGTTATTGGAGTAGAAATCAATTTGGAGCTTGTTGGATCTTCATCTTGTATTGCTATGTGATAAGTGTCTATTTGCAATGTCAACCCTCACACTTTAGGAGGTTAGTCTAGCAGCTTCTAACTAAGTTTCAAGACCCTATGCCAACTGTAACCTTCAAGGTAGCGAAAGCGTTATTCACATCCAGTTACTAAATGACTATAGGTCGGTGACTTATGCATTCTCGAGAGTCGATTGCGTATTGGCACTAGGCATTAGAAATAATGTCTATTTGTCACCCCTAAAATGTTATTTTTCCTAGATTAATCGTGGCTAACCCTGTGTGATATGACTAAGGGCCTATATTTAGTGAAGTTAGTCTATTTAGTGGTTGAATCAAGTCAAAAGTGCTAGTGCTTGATTCAGAGCACTATTTTTTGTAGATATAGGTATTTAGTAGCATTACCGTATATATAGACTTGTTTTTTAAGTTCCTTTTTCATTATTAGACAAAGTACCAGATGCCTAAGTCTATTTCATGGGCTCCAGCACCCATTCTTTAGCATTGTGCACAAGCGTAGATTGTTGAGTAGTATGATGTTGATTGGTCAAGTGATCAATATAATACTCTCTCTCTCTCTCTCTCTCTCATGTTAGAGGATGAATCAGAGATTCTCATCGCGATCGCTGATAGCATATTGCCTCCAGACCACATGTTAGGGCTACCAGGAGGCTTCGCAGATTTGGAGCTCATGTGCGTAGGTCCACTGCTTCAGCACCTGTGGTGACAGATCTATCATACAGTTCGGGCGGTTATCGTACAGCTAAACGACGCCCCATTGTACCATATTTCAGACTCCCATGTCTTGAGGACAGATTAGAGATTTTGTCTGGTCTTGATAGACTAATAGACTAATCATTTTAGCTAGTAGTTGTCGTTTGTTTATGGAGACATTTATATCCTCCTTTTAGTATTTATCACACTTGAGATGTACTTATTTGGTCTTATATGCCTTTTGGCGTAAAAAAGACGTAAATAAAGCGCTCTCTCTCTCTCTCTCTCTCTCTCTCTCAGTTTTTTTTAGTGCTAATAAGATTAGTCCACTCCTGTTTAAGAATTGGGATAACTTTGACATGGTATCAGAGGCATCAGGTTCATTGAAAGTGAAGTATATGTCAGAGAAAATTTTGTAGGAAGATCGTTACTGGTCTGCTGGCTCAGATTCTTAGAGGTATTGCCTTTAGTTGCTGCTAAAGACTGTTATTAGTGCTGCTAAAATCAGACCACTACTAAAGATTGCTCTAGGACAAATTGCTGGAATCCCTGCTGGCTGGAGTATCGCTGCAAGGATGGTTATTGGTACAGATTACTGCTGACCAGAACGCCCTGCTGAAGATTGCTGAAGGATGTTGGATCTGGTTCGCTACTACTATTGATTACGGACTATTGCTGGCTGTTGCTGGAGGACAAATGTTGTGCTTCAGGAATAGTTGCTGATTGAAAGTCTTCATGAATAGATTGAGTCAAGCAAACTTGATGGTTCCAACTATAGTTTATGGAAATTCCAGATGCAGAATATCCTAGTGGTCAAAAGTTGTTGGGAGATACTTACGGGTCAAGAAGTTATGCCAAATGATTTAAATGATTGAGATTGAAATATCTTTATTAACACTGTGCAAAGAGCACATCATATTATCAATCCAACAGTGAAAGATAATATAATCCCACATATCAAAGATGTTGTAGGTTCTATAGAAGCTTGAGACATACTTGAAAGTAAATATGAGACAATAAATCAACCTTGGATCTTATTTGTACCTAATAAATTACATACCTTGAAGATGAATTCAAGGGAGCCAATAAGAATACGTGACAAGAGTAAAGGATTCAAAGGATCAACTGACAACCATAGGAGAGGTCACAGATAATCTTCTTCCCATCATGCTCAATTGTTTACCTTTAGTCTATCAAAATTTTGTGATCACCTTATCTTTAAGAGAGACAAGACCAGCTTTTGAAGATTTGAATGAGCTACTTCTTCTTAAAGAAATGAGAAGGCAAAATTTGATGACAGGAGGAGTTCAAGGACCAAGGATTCTTTGTCAAGAATTGGTTTCTAAAACGCAAAAAAAGCTAAAGGAGGCAAGAAAAGCCAAGGTAGTTAAAAGCGAGAGAATATGGACAAAGATAGTGGTTTTAAGTCTACACCCAAACAAAAAGGTAATTGTGATCATTACGGTAAGTTTTATCACTTCGCTTTTGAGTGCTGCAAGAAAAAGTTTGCCCAGAAAAAGAAGAAACAATTTGGTAATGACATTGAGGATGAAAGCAACGATGAAGCTGATATGTGCTACGAACTATTTTGTTCCTCAACTTTAGAAGGAGCTAAATATGGCTGACATATAGATTCAGGGGCTACTCAACACATATGACATCACATCGTGACTGGTTCACTTAGTTCGAGGAAAGTAATGATAATTCACATGTCAAGTGACATGTGAAGTTAGGTGACAACAATTTTTACGACATTAAAGACAAAGGTATATCAAACTTTCAATTGCCATCATGGGACATAGGAGACATGAGTAATGTTCTTGTACCAAGGTTAAAGAAAAAATTACTTTTAGTTTTTGCAATAACCAAACAAAATATAAAGGTTTAGTTCGATGATTTGGTTGCAAAGTCATGGCAAAAGGTATTCTAGAAGCAAGACTTTATAGACTTGATTTATCTACACTGAATCACCAAGTTTGTGTTGCAACTGAGGTATCACAAAGTAAGTCATGGCATAAACGTTTTGGACATCTTAATTATAGGAGTCTACGGGTTTTGAAGACTAACAACATGGTGATGGGATTAGCTAATATTGTTCCTAGTGAAAATGTTTTGTGAAGGATGTGTCACGGGGAAGCATCATTGAGAAAAGATTTCCTAAAGTTGGAGCTTACAGGGCAGAAGATGTTTTAGAGCTTGTTCACATAGATTATTGTGGTCCTATGCAAATTTTGTCAATAGGGGAAGTAAGCTACTCTATGATATTTGTTGAGGATTGTACTAGGAAAGTTTGGTTATGTCACAAGCTTGTGAATCCTAGATGGCTGGTTTGTAGAATGAACCTCCCAACCATAGGCACCCCCTCTTTGAGTTGTTCTATTGCTATTCATGTTACTTGGTACATGACATCCAATTGTGGGTGATCACTCCACTTGGCATGCAAGCTACTTATGATCTGTGAATAATGAGTGACTCATAGGGTACCATCCCCATGCCCCACCGTGGACCTGTGATCCACTAGTCACCTTGATTGCATGCTGGCTAGCATCTCATTATTGATGGCTAGGATCCTGACAATCGCAGATCACTCCTTTGATAGCTTGTCCAGCGGTTGCATCGTGTCACAACTTGTGACACACCTGTCCTAGCTTGGGCCAGAAATCCACTTTGGTTACTGACCTTCGCCATTACTTGGGCTCAAGCCCTTTGGTAACCAGCCATGCCGAAGTCATATTAGAGCCCGTGGACTGGGCTCTAATTGGGTATATTTTCTTAAATTAAAAAGTGAGGTTTTTAAATACTTCAAGTACTTCAAAGCTCGAGAAGAGAAACAAACTGGCAAGCAAATTAAAGTTCACATTCGGATAAATGGGGACAGATATTGTCAACAAAGGTTTAAGATTTTTGCAAGGAAATAACATCAAGAGACAGTTTGCTTCCCCAAATATACCAGAACAAAATGGGGTTGCTGAAAAGAAGAAAAAGCAAAAGGAGCTCTGAAATTTTTTTGGGGTGTCGCAATATGTCTTCTTAATGGGAGTCTAACAAGAGCATTGGTGAATCGAACACCAGCAAAATCTTTTATAGGTAAAAGCCAAGTGTTGATCATTTGAGGGTTTTTGGAAGCACAACATATCCTCATATTTCTAAAGAACAAAGACAAAAGTTGGATTCCAAGGCAATCAGGTGTATTTTCCTTGGAGATGACGATGAGGAAAAAGCTTATCACTTGTATGACATAGATAATCAGAAAACATGTAGGTCATGCTACCTGGGACCATTTTTATCCACCTGTTGTCAATATTCTAACTGCTTGCTCTTTTCATCTATTTGGATTGTCTTTTATGACTCGGATTCCTGCTTATTCCACGTCTCCCTCTACTACCTTTATTTTCTTGTGTTACCACACAATTGTCTCCTCAAGAGATAACCAAACTCCAATTTTGAAGGTCTTTGCATGTGATGATGTTTCTAATGGTTAGATCGAACCTACTGTGGATATTATCTAGAGTATGTTTTACAAAAGCTACTCTTGATGAAACATTTGCAATTGTCTGTAGAGTGTTCCACACTGGTTTCTTTTCCAGCAACAACTTTGATTGACTTCCTTTTTTGCAATATATGGACAGTGGGGACATTGTCTTCCATGAATGTTATGAAAGGAATGAGAACTGGCAACCTGGACAGGTAGTGTCTTGGGGTGAATCCTCTGGAGTAGCCCTGATATGTGATAAATCATGAATGCTAATGAAAGGGTGAGTGCTGCCAGTGTCAATTCAAGCAATAGACTGTCTGCCAATAATATGTACCTGTACTCAAATATGTCATTGCCCTGTCTTGCCTATAGTATGGCATAAGCTAGCGAAGTGTGGCTCTCCAATGGCTTAGCAGGTACAGTCTCAGATGCAGCATCCCCCCCCGTGTACAATTTGTGCACATAGCTTTGAAAAATTTGAATCCTCACTATCAATAGCTGCTTGGAGAATGGAGAGTAACAGTGGGATTTGGCAGCTGCTTGCAACACCTGGCCCTTTAATCTGGGCTTTTGCAGTTCAAAAAAAGGTTCTTTTGCAAATCTCAGCAAGTTATCTTGGTGCAACTTTCCCAACAAAAGAATGTAGGGCGAGAAGTTGGCATCTGTCTTGTAGAAGAAACCTGAGCCCATAGCAAGAGCATACCTGGAAGTGGGAGGCCATGAACATGGCATGGCAGAGGAAGGAGCTTGCTGATCCTGTTACTTCTGTTATAGATTTGCAGCATGCAATGCAGCATTAAAAAGTGTCGAAGGATGAGATACTGAATATAGTACATGAGTGATCCTCATCGTCTAAGAATATAATCATCACTAAGCTCAAAAGTAGGAAGCTTTTGTGAACCTTATCCATATAGTCTGTGAAAGTACCAGTGTGCTGCAAGCTTCAAAAGATATTGACCTGGTTTGAATGCCATTCTGAATCAATCATGGCAGTTCAGAGAATGTGGTAACTGTCCAATCATGTGTAGCAAGATGATCAAGACTAGTGGCTTTGAATGGCCGTACGAGGTAGAGGTTCCGACCATCTAACCTTTTGGATTTCAGTTCTCTGGTACATGTGAAAATAGGTCTAAAGCTTGGCAAGCCATTTTTTCAAACTCACAACCCTATCAGGAGCACAAATAGACTGCAAGATGAGCCTTATCTTTGAAATCATGGACAATAGCTCTGCAGTTTGTTAAGGTAGAGTTTGCTACTGCTGGTCTAATAGCACCTTCAGGATCTGCTCTGTGACAGATAGGTCCACATTGTTGGCACTAGCAGAAGCACATGTAGGTGGCATGACAAAAGTGCTCTTGACAAACCACAAAGGAACTGCTGATGGGAGAGCACATTCCTCAAGATGGACAATATTACTGTAACAATGAGTAACAGCCTCTGAAAATGCCGCTCACAATGGCATTGTGAGTGCTTATTTATCCCCACAGCCTGATCGGTCATGTGGATCCCCATCATCCCTCCATGTGCCTCTGTACGTGCCCCCATGTGTTGCTCCCCCCCTGTGGTACTCTCCCGTTGGCCCCATGGTCTGCTCACCCACAGTGCCCATGTGCTGTTGCACTTGTCCCCTGCACCATCATGTATAGTACCCTCTTTTTTTACACCCAGAACCCTTTTTTTTCCAATTTTTTTAACCTATTTTGGTATGTAAAAGGAATAATTAAATATTAAAAATATTATATATATATATATATATATATATATATATATATATATATTAAAAAATGGTACGCACCCTGGTACCACAGATCCCAGGCCGGTACCGTACTGGCGGTACCACCATTATGGTACCGGCGGTACCATAATGGCGGTACCACCAGCCACTATGATATATATATATATATATATATATATATATATATATAGAGAGAGAGAGAGAGAGAGAGAGAGAGAGAGAGAGAGAGAGAGAGAGAGAGAGAGAGAGAGAGAGAGAGAGAGACAGCAAACTAGGATAAAAATACCTAAGGCCAAGTGATCTTAAATGTTGATAAAGACAACTGTGGCTCTGGTAATCTGCCAGAATATTAGAGGTCATGTAGGCTGTTGTCACTCATCACTCATGTGAAATAGGGGATAAGTGGCCAAGGGAAATGCTAATCAGTAGTAGCAAGCTATGGGCACAATCTAGGACGTTATTAGTATCTACAGACTCTAGAGTACCAAGTGTAAGTGATCATGATTGCTGATGGGCAAAATCAGGTAAGTGAGAACAGACGACTATGACTTGATTTTGTTGTGATGTGGAATCATGCTTAGTTGGGAGGAGCTTCATTCTTACTTAAGTGATCTCTATAGTCGAGTAAATGCTAGGTGTTAAAAGATGCTATAAAGCTGATCTGTATGTGAAGGGCAAAAGTATGGTTTCCAATCAGTGCATGTCTTTCACTACCTTATAATTTGGTCTATACTCAAGTTCTTTGTAGGGGATCAGATAGCCACTGGCTATATTTGATGTTCTTTCGATATCCTTTGTATGTTATTTGCTGTATCTTTTATGTTCTTTTGTGCTTAAGGTGATGCTAAATCTACGATCAAGTTCATAACAAGGGATCAAAGCACTTTGTAAGGGATGTGGAGCTCTCTTTTTAGTGATTCCTAGTCATTACAGATCTGAAATTTTTTACTCACAACATCATAACAATGAAAGAAAAGAGTCACAACAATGCACTAGAAAAATGGCTTCTTCAAAGACAATTTTGGACAATTGTGGCTTATTTTCCCCCATTGAGAGCCAGTGAGAGAGCCAGCGACAGGCTGTGAGAGGCTGTTTGAGAGCCAGGGTGCTGTGAGAGGCTGTTCGAGGACCAGGGTGTTGTGAGGAGAAAGTCGATCGAGATGGCAGAGCGCATACCACCGAAGCCCGAGGGCGAAGCCAGGAGGAAGCTCGAGGAAGATATTCGAAGGCACAACGAAAGACATCGGAAGCAAGAGGCAGACATTGCAGAGATGTTGCGACAGACTCGGCATAGACACTCAGAGCCGCAGACCCCCCCCCGCTGTGGCCCTTGCCCCCACTGTGGCCCCTGCCCCCGCTGTCGAGCTGGATTTGGATGAGCAGATCGGAATGAACTTCACACGACGGCAGCTCATCATGGTCAGGGAAAGGGCGGCCAGAGACGTCGGGCTAACCAAAAGGCAGAGTGAGAGCGACAGAACAATGCACCTGATGAGGGCGAGGAGTCGGTGGAGGATCCGTAGGCATGTTTAGAATAGATAAGGTCCAGCCGTATGTGGCGGACTGTTGCTATGTAATTTTCGGCAGTTTAGGGTGCGGCAAATAACTAGATAGTTGCTTAAAAAAAGACGGGATATGTAATGTTATCTTGATACAACGGCTGAATCAATATATAGTTGTTTTTTGTGCAACGCAAGCCTGGTCATGTGAAATGCAATCTCTGTATTTTTTTAAATGCAATGTAATACATGTGTCTATGAAATGCCGTCACGGGTTTGGGGTGTAGGGGTAATTGTTATGCTCATGATCGTTTGGAGTGCATGTGCTATCAGTTTGCTGTGGCATCAATGATTAGTTTGTAGGTGCATTTCTGTGAAGCTATCATTCTCTTCAATCAAAATTAGTTGAAAATACGATTCACACACGCACATAGAATTTGACATAAAATTGAAAATACAGCATCACATGTACAGAGCGACATACACACAATGTGCAGCAAATAAAGTACGCCAAACACTGAATATAATGTGAAAAATGGTCTGAGTACAATGGTCGACCGTCTCCGGAGACAACTCAGGGCCCCGAGCTGACTCTCGCAGCCAATATCTGTGCCTGTCTGGAACTGGCATGGGCTGTATCCGAGGAGGAGGACTCGTCACTAGCATCATCCCAATCTGCCTCTGCATCAGCCCCCAAGCAAGCCAAACCAACAACACTTGCTCCAACTGGCTATAATACTTCACCTCTAGCTGTACCTGGAGCCCTGCGTGGTCGTCCTCTCTTCTGTGGCAGTTTCTGTGCCTTGCCTTTCTTGTTCGGTGCACCCTTGGGCCTTTCTGATCTCTTGCGGACAAGAGGAGCTGTCAATGCCTCATCACCCCCATGCAAATCACTTGGCTGGCTAGGCTGGGCCCAAGCTGAGGCTGGCTGGGATAGGGAAGCAAAAGAGGGAACTCCCTGTGCAGCTGAGCGAGGAGGATGAGCTCGTGGAGTGTGTGCCCGTGGGGCTACTGTAGGTGGAGGAATTGGCTGTGCAGGAGGCAAGAGCAGCGGTGTTTTTTTTGAAAGGGGCGTTGTGGTGGCCGGTACTGGTACATCCTGGGTGCTGCCAAAGGGGGAGCCAGTGGAGTGGGTGCTACCAAAGGAGGAGGATGTGAAGTGGGTGCTGCCACTGGAGGAGCCACTGTGGATGTGGGCGTTGCAAGAGAAAACCTGGGCACAGATGGTGGCCTGCCATGGAGACCTGGTATTGCAGAAGTGGACGGCGATGGAGGGGCTGCAGGCTTGAATGGCATTGGTGGCACTGGAGGAGCTGTGCGGCGCACATATACCCTCTGAGGAACTGGAGGAACTGGAGGCACCTCATGTAGTTGCTCTGGCTGAGACTCTGTGTATGGCATGCTGGCAAGAGATGATGGAAGTGCCCTGACGCTCGGCATCTGTTGGGCCTCTGAATCCAAAGTGGCAATCAAGTCGTCTATCTGGGCATCTGAATACAATGCTCTGGGCTCTGGGCTTTGGGCCTCATCCTGTGCACCATCTCCTGAATCAACCCGTGCCTCATCATGTGCACCCTGTAGACCCTGCATGGCCTCCTAATTGGTGCAATCAAAGTCATCTAGTGCCTCCTCTGGTGTGCTGTCGTAGTAACGGCCATGACTCTGTACTGCACGCATCCAAGCAGCTGCGGGACCGGCATCCAAACCACTCTACCCTCTATCAAGAGCCTCCTCCATCATATCGACATAAGTAGGTATGCCACTGGCTCCCCCTGTGTGCCGTGCCCTGCCTGTCTCCCGGTATAACCTGCGCCATGTGCCCCACCTCTGCCACGTGATGCACTTGTGACCCCTGCCCGTGGCGTGTGCTCTGCACCTGTATCAACTGCCTCATCCCACTCTGATCTGGCAAACAAAACCTGAATGGGCTCATCCTCATCATGCTCATCCTTTGACACTGGCTCATCTACCTCATACAATGGAGGCTCTCTGTGTCTGCAGCACCAACGCATGTCTCGCCAGGAGACTGCCAACCATTACGAGTGCATTGCAGGTGATGGGCTATTCTCCCATAGCATGTTGGTTGAATTCTCACTAAAATGTAGGTTTCAGTTTCTGATCAAGTTGTTTTCTTGACATGCTCAATTTTGACCTTGCAGACGAAGGTATCTGATTTGGAGCGCCAGGTAGACTTGCCTACGGACAGCGTCCATCCCATGCCTGCAGATGACTTGGGCACACAGTTGATGGCAGAGAGAGAGAGGGAGCTTGCCGAGATGAGAGAGAGAGAGCTTGGGCACCAACCGCTCTAGCTGACTCACTGAGAGCCTATTTCTTCTCCTCATGTGAATGTGGGCCCATGTGCTCCAATTACGCTCACACACGGAGGCAGCGCAATCCTGTGGTACGTGCAATGAAATGGTTTAGCACATGAGCACGAGTGGAATGTCAACGAAACACAGCAAGGGAGGATGAGATGAGATGCATACCTGTGAAAGGACACACAGTGCAAGACGCTGTATGGAGGGATAGGTACTACCGAACATGGTCCACCAGGTAATGGGGAGCTGCCTCCTCTCTGGATCCTGAGCAGCCGGGTGACCGAACGTGCCCATGCCGAAACAAAATGCAGCTAACTCCTCCATGAGTCTGATAGGATCCAAGCCAATTTGTGGACCCACCTTGTAGATTTATTCAAACCAATCCGACTTGAGCTCCCTGTTTGATATCTGTGCCGGAGAGAGGAAGAGGGGATGCAAGATGTGTGCAACGCTGTGGATACTCCTGTGAAAGTAGTTCCACCGCGTCTCCCAGATGAACTTCAGCTCCGTCATCCTGCACGAAGTCGAAGCAAATTTTAGAAAAAATGTAACATCGACAAAAAAACAAACTAGCAACCACTGAAAAGATAAAGACCAATTACATTACTATACTGCTTACCTCTCTGGCTGCAAGATGGGTAGTTGTAGGAACTATCCGATCTGGTCCATGAGCTCATACACCAGTCCAAGTGTGGACCCCTCGCTGTCAGCCATGCGGAGCACAATGTAAAGTGGTCGAAGGAGTCCTGACAATGTCTGTGCATCCCTCCACTGGTTTCCCCTCACCGTGGAAGAAAAGTGCTCCCCATCCTCAGTGTGTTGAAACGTACTCCCACGAGAAGATCACTGGCAACCATCTGTAGAAGCTGTGCCCTGCACCTGATCAGACGGTCGATCACCACCAAGTCGAAAGCAAAGCGTGTGGGGGCTGGCTTACGGAGGTCCAAATGGCTGAACACCCGGAACATGGCAAGAACACGCCTCTTTCTGGTGACAAAAGTCACTAGGAAGAGGGCGGACGAGGGGAGGTAGAGGGAACATAGATTCTGTAAGCTTTCTTGTTGGATGCATATCCAACCATGATCCCTTTAACAAAATTAGGATCATCTCTTTTCCTTGTTTCCAAGGGCATATTAACAAAGCAAGTACAACCAAAAACTCTAAGGTGATCTACCTTAGTTTTTTCTGAAACAAGACTTCAAAAGGTGTTTTTCCAGCAAGAGCATTGTGAGGTAATTTATTGGACACCCATCTGAACGCAGTTGGTGGCATTGTCCGTCACCACCGTAACGACATGCTGGGGGCCTATGGACAGGATGGAAGACCTAATGACGTCGTACATGAACTCTGCAGATATGACCCTCCCCTCTCTACTGCAATCCTCTACTGTTGGAGAGACGCTGAAAATGGGCGAAGGCAGGGCGAAGCAAATCAGATGCAAGGCAGGGCGTTGCGTGGGCAAAGGGCGACGCAAGGAATCGAAGGCAGGCAGGCAAAACAGCAGCGATGGCAGGGCGGAGAGGGGGCAAAAAATTTTTAGAGGAAATGCGAGGGGGGCGGGTAGGTTTAGGTAAAAAAAAAATTAAAAAAAATTAAATAATAAATATATTATTATATTGTGGTACCGCGGTACCATCATGGTACTGCGGTACTAGTATGGTCCTGCGGTGCTGGGATCCGCGGTACCCAGTATTGCGGGACCTATGATATATATATATATATATATATATATATATATATATATGTGTGTGTGTGTGTGTGTGTGTGTATGTATTATATTTTTAAGTTTTTTTTAAAAAAAATTTTAGCATTCCGGAACAGCGTTCCGGTCTGGAACACCAGCATTCTGGAACGTGTTCTGGATGCATCAGTTCATTGTAGCCTTTACTCATAGAGGATTGCCTCTGAGCTAGCTGGATGTTTGTAACCTTAAATGCATATTGTGCCACTTTTGCCGATTATCTTTGGGTTCACTATCTCAACTAGCAATGGATCTTTCAGCATATGTTACCAACTGACCTAGGTTTCAGGACGTATTGCTGAATAGTGTGTTCTGAGTGTGTACTTTCTTAGGTTTGCACTATGCTATTTATTTTATGCCCTACGCCCTTTTTATCTTTAAGTACTTAAAATTTGCCTCTAAATCTGGAGACATGTGTGGATCCTTTCTGCCTAGATATGGTTGAACACCAGTTTATACAGAGGTTAGTAAGGCTTGATGTTTGTTATACAATCAAATGAGTACCAGTTTTGGTTTTCCAGGTTGAGAAACAAACTTTGCAGAAGGCCGTAGAAGTGAGTGGGAGCATGAGAAAGCCAAATGGTCTAGGAAGGTGTGCATACTTGCTTCCTTAATTTCAAACAATGGCTCTGATGCATTGGTCTGAATGAAGGAACTTCAAAAACAATTTAGATTTGAGTCTTACTTGAGTCTGCTGTTGGGTTGTTTAACCAAACATGTGTTTTGTTGTCAGCTACTTTTGTTTAAAATCTGCACTCTCAAAGCATTTTTGAGACCAGCTGAAATGTAACTGTGGTCTTGCAGCAAAAAGTCAAAGGCTGACTCGAACCCCATTACAAGTGGTAAGTTTTGAAAGCTCATTTACTTTTATAAGAATGTTTGTGAACTCTTTATAGCTCATACGTTCAAAGAGTGTAAGCTATTATTTTATAAGCTACAAGATCTATGTTTCGGTCAATGTCCTTCTGTGCTAAAGCTATCACATATGCCAACAGGAGCTCCTAATTTGTCTGAAAGATCAGACATAGCCTGTCGATTAGGAGCTTCTCCTGTGCCTAAGCTCCCTATTGATCATCCAGCTCGTCAATCAAAAGAGACTCTGGTATTTTCTGTTTATCAAGTGTTTGCACAGGCTGGCAAGGCTGGGCTTACAGCACGAGAAGCTGTTTCGAGGATTTTAGAAGGTGGGCTCCCTGGTCTCCACGAAGGTGGCGTAATACCCAGGGTGGAAGTTGGCAAAATACTAAGAACTTCTCCTTACTTCATGGAACTGGAGGAATCCAAGTACGTTTTATGCAGTGCAGTTGTGGGAGCAGAAGACCATAGTTTTTCCCTAGAATTTAATGCTGTGGAGGAGGATAACGAGCTCGCAGCTGAAGGAAATCCTGAAGAAACCAAGAGATACAAACAGAGGGGTAGTTCACAATTGGCTGCCTTGGCAGCAATACGTAGAGCAAGAACCGGGACAACTAGGAGGAAAGCTGCTCTTGATGATTTCACTTCAGATTCTTTTACAGTGCAAGAATCCATGACAGACGAATGCAAATCTGTTATGCCTCAAAAGAAACGCCTCAAATCTGTGAAGCAAGACAGCTCACGTTTAGGAAATCGCTGTAATAGGTCGGATGGGAAAGGTTGGCACTGTCCATTATATGCTCAAGTTGGCTACTTGCTCTGCGATCATCATCTAGAAAAGCTTCGACTAAAATCTGCTTCAAGGTCAAGAAATGCTCAATGAAACTTTCTTTGCACATGAGATTTAGAAGTTTAGTTATCATCATCATTTTTTGATCAGAAACATTCATGGGCACCAAGCTGGCCCCGATTCATGATGCATATTCCAGGATGTGTAGACTGCACCTAATGGAGAGCCCATTTGGGCATGTGAGCTTTGCAGTTCAGGAGCACAGCAGTTGGTTCATTTCTAGCCCTTAATGAATGTTCAATTTTTTCAAGCACCAGGCAAATTTGAAATAATCTCTCAAAATCTCTCTCTCTCTCTCTCTCTCTCTCTCTCTCTCTCTCTCTCTCTCTCTCTCTCTCTCTCTCTCTCTCTTAGTGGATAACATATATATTATATCTTTAATTGCATAATTAAAAATGTTTTTTATAATGATTTTTTTTTGCCATAAAAAACCAAAATTTTTAAAATATTTTTGCAACCATTCAAGAACCAATCAAAACACTAAAAAAATAATTAGATGCTGGTTCCATTCCTATACTTTGCCAGTTTTCCCGAAGACTGAAAGAGGGTTCTACAATCCATATGAAAATTTGGACATGGAATAAGTTTTTTGACAATTTCACAAGCTCTTCGGTAAATTCACTTGCAATTGTACAATGTGATATAGGTCAACTGTCATGGATGTTGGTTTCATTGACTTTCTGGCATTTTCACTAAAAAATAAAGAGGCAATTTAATTGACTCTTTAGTTAATGTCGGCACCTCAAAGGGCACTGAGACTTGAGCGGTTTTCCCTAGACATGCTTAGTAACATACCTCCTGTCATAAACTCATCGACAAGCCAATTTAGATAACACAACATGCCTAACCATTCAGGTTTAGGAAAACTGGAATCCCAACCAACCCGAAAGTAACTAGGAATCTGTACCCAAAAGGTAACCAAAGGCAAAGATAAGTCACTCATGAAATCCCAAGGCATAGTGGTTGCCAAACTGACCAAATGGCATAGCGGCGGGCCTCACGTCGGTGATGTGGATCCTTAGGTGCCATCGACGCAAAAAGGTTGTAGTCAGGATCTTTCCACTTGGACTAATCCTAGAGGCGAAACCAAAATGCTAATCATCTCCAAGGATCAACTTTTTAAAATCTAGAAGGGGTTATGTTCATACATAGACTGATTGGTCTCAGGGCCACCAACACATGCTGGGCATTGTGCTTGGCTTTCGCTGGTAGAGGGAGTTGAGACCTGGCGATTGGATTCTTGGTGCTGGTTGAGCTGCTCAAGTTTTTGTCTGTCGGACTCCCCCTATAATTTTGGTGTGATTTAGCGCGCTCTCTCTGTCCTGGATATAGTGTTGTTTGGTAAAGCACGCTTTTTTGGACTTGTTTTTTATTTTGCTGATTAAGCCTGAGCTTGGCAGAATCGGTCTAGCTCTTGGACATGGGTCTTGAGAGCTATCTCGACAGCCAGAATCAGCTTGGCTCCTGGACATAGGTCCCAGGAGTTGACTAGGCCATGACTTGAGCTTCGGAGCTAGCTCATGATTTGTGACTACTTGATTGGTTCAGCACAGGTTGGAGGCTCATTCCTTGACTTCCTAACTTGCTCTGGGACTTTAGGGAGTGTCACCCCTTAGAGTCTTACGAGACACATTGGGTGTGCCCGAGTCAACTTTACTACATCCTCCGCTCGTTTGAGAAAGTTGATGTTCTCATCAGGGCAAAAGTTGAACTAAGACTCATGGTGCGGTCTTGATTCATTGCACATATTTTATTTGTACATACCAAGGCACAAGCTTTATTCATCGGTCGAAAAAGAACTTTAAAATAAAAAAACACTTTTGCACTTAGCACAAGAAAAGTGCAGATCTAGTTCACTTACGTAAAACATGTGTAAGGTTGCAATATTAACCAACGTACTTAGGCCCCAAGAAACTTGGTGACCTGCTTTATTAACAGGGAAAGAAAAAGGTATATGGGAGCTTCTTTGAGCCCAAGATATGTTGTTTTTCAGCACGCCATGATGAGTCCTCTTGGACTCTAGATTTGTCATTGGTCGCACAAGTTGAGCTCCTTGAGCTCGGAATTGGCACTCGGGTTCATATTTGATGTAGAAGCTGCAGACAATGTTGGCTCCATTTGACTTGTCTTTGCTGGTTCTCCTTCGTTAAAGAGGTGAATGAGATTTGAAGGAACGGCTGGCTTAGCTTCAGTTGTATCGTCCGTCTATAGTTGATCTCCTGGCACAACTTTGATGACACAAAGTCTTCTGCTATTATATAATAACACAAGATTAATCCCCTTTGCCAAGAAGGCAACCACATGTTCGTTAAACCAGCTTAGTCCCAAGATGGCATCGAAAGGCTTCATCTTCAAGACTATGAACGTTAGTCGATTTTTTGAAGTCCCAAGTGAGATTGGCACATTGGTTGCCAATCTACAAGTTGTCATTGTGCCCTTGGCAGTCTCCACATAGATAGGGGAATGCCCAATTCCTCTACCAAACTATATGACAGGTAGTTGTGCGATGCTCCCAGATTTACCATGAAGTGAGTGATTTTGCCTTGAATGCAACCTTTTAGGCACAACAACTTCAATTCTCTTGCTGGAGTTGCCATGAAATTTAAACAATACGCCGCAAGTGCTCCTATTTGTTGTAGGGCATTTAGGTCAGATTTTGTCAAATCCATTTCTAGGTCTTCTTCGTAGTTTTGTTCACAGTCAGCTTGATCAGATGCCTCTCTTTCCATCTTATCGAACCTCGATCATTGCTTTGATTAGTTTATTCAACAACTTGGGGCATGACCTCCAAGAGTGACCTTGTTGTTGATAGTTAAAGCAGCCCATAGAACTGCCCACTGTTGGTAGCTGTTGCTGTGACTTTCTGAAGGACCAAAGTTATTCCTTCTCTGAAAATTATTCTCCTCCATTGGTGTCTTGGTTGCCAAATCCTATTTTTGATGAGAATCTGTTCACGCTACTTGAGACTTGGTTGCCATTTGAAGCTGAGTCTCCTTTTGGAAAGAAGCTTGGCAGTTGCATGCTACCAGTCCTCACACTGGGCTACGAGGGGCTTACTCTATATCAGGGAGTAGGCAAGGTTGGGTGGATCAGTTAGTGTTTGCCCTACTGTGGTGTTAGGATCCTATTACAAGCCTTGTCAGGCATTCCTCATTATGATTATGGTATTCCTATGCAGCTATGGTTGGGAGGAGACTTGCAGTAGAGCTCTCATGTTTGCTAGTTGATCTATGTACATTTGCTTGAGATTAATAAAGTGACGGATTTGCTGGGTAATTTTGTGTATTTACTTAGGGTTTGTGAGCTTGTGTGCAACAAGTATGTAGTTACCTAATTTGTAGAATATAGATCACTCAGTTTTTATTTTGCTAATTAAGCTTGGCAAAATCAGTCTAGCTCCTGGACATGGGTCCCAAGAGCTGACTATACCATGACTCGAGCTCCAGAGCTAGCTCATAAATTGTGACTACTTGACTGGCTCACCAATGGTCGTCGAGGCTCAGTCCTTGACTTTCTAACTTGCTTTGAGACTTTAGGAAGTGTCACCCCTTAGAGTCTTACAAGACACACTGGGTGCACATGAGTCAGCTTTACAACAATTAAGGATTTAGGGTGCCGATTTGACTAGCTTTTCAACAATTTCAATTGAAAATTATAGATGTGATTTCATTGGCTTCTTAGTTTTCTAAGGACTATTACTCATCTAGGGGCTTCTGCCTTCCAGTATGATAGTGGCTGCCCTACTATCATAATAAAACTAGGCATGTATAGTGCATAGTACCGAGCAAAACCAGGGCATGTACACAATGCAATAGCATATGGCTAAGAAAGGGACATACAATGCATAAATTCTTTCGGAAAACTATTGCCAAAATTTCCATGAAAAACCTTGCATTTCCAATCCCAAATTGCAAAAAAGAAAAAGAAAAAGCGCTTTTCGAGAAAATCTCACTGTATGTCAAGGACACACCCTCACTGTTCTTTCTTGGTGATTGGAGTTACCAATGCCTTTGGGCTACTGGAGGCAAGTTTGATGTAGATCCACTCCAACAAATTGGAGACTAATAAAGTGTTGCCTTGTGTGGAGGGAGGAGATACCCGTGACTCAAGGGTAAGGTTGGTAACTAGCAGCCTCTCTTGATGAATGAGATTCAAAAGTAAATTAAGACTAGGAACCACTTTAAGATTCAATAAATCTTGCAAAGATCAGCGCACATGATAGAAAAACACGGTGATCAAAGAAGATCACGAGAGACAATGCATTAGACAAAATTTTAGTGGTATAGTGTGTTGAAATATTTTAGTGGCATAATGAGATTAAGTATGAGTGCTACAAATTGATGAGAACCTAGTGATGCATTTTGCCAAACTCTCCAAAAGATTGTTTGGATATGCTATGGTAAAAACAATATTGAACCACGAAAACATACAAGTTGATCCAAGCAAATAATTCAATGACTTCTATTGTTTAATATGACAATGAATACAATAAGTATATAAAAAAATCTGCAATAGTTGGACTACGAGTGTGTGCATGTATTGTGTTGAAAAGTTCAGATTATAGTAGATTGTAACTTTTCATAACATTTGTGATTGTAGTTTTGGCAAATACATATAAATCATTCACTCTAAAAAAATTTACTTTTGGATGTTATGGTGAATAAAAAAAATCAATATTGAACAACGAAGTCATACAAGATGATACTAGCAAATAGTTCAATGACTTTTGTTATTTAATATAGAGAAGAGCGAAACAAACATCAAAAACATTGTAGCAGGAGTTGCACTATGGCTATGTGCATGTATTGTGTTGAAAAATGCAAATTATTGTAACTTTTCATAGCATTTGCGAACGTAGTTTTGGCTAATATTAATAAATCATTCGGATTGAAACATACAATAATTTTTTGTAATGTGGTAATGAGTTACAAGATGCCATTAATTGTTCTCTCACAATTTTCCATAGCATTTTATAAAACATTGATCATTCATGACAAGTGTGTCAACATTGCACAAATCTCCAAAGGGAAGTATGAAAAAATTGAATTAAGTCTTGAATTTGCAAGTTCAAAAAGTATTTTGTAATGTAAATAAGAGTTGTTCTACAAGATGCCAATAAGGTGCTAACTCTTGTAATAATGTGATGATGTACTAATGAGTATTGTACAAGATGTCAATTAGGCGTTGACTCTTGTAATATTAAAGTGATGTAGTAACGAGTACTTGTACACTGATTCAAATCAAGGTTGGCTCTTGTGTTGGACTGTGCAATTCAGATGTGAGACGGAAGGCAAAGTCCTACGAATGTGACTCATGTGACTCATGTGACATAGGGCATTTTGCCAGGTAGTTAGTTAGTTTAGAGACAATGACTCTATTCTTAAGGTGTACCTTGAAGTATTATGGCATGTGGCCTTTTTCTAGTGATCTTCTTGATGTGAATTGACCACCAGGCTCTTGGCACGTAGACACTTTTGAGAAAACAAGTTGTGAGCAGCTTTGGTTTTTGGTTTTGACAAAATTTTAATGTAAATTGAATCCCAATAAATCCTAAAATTGATGGAGAATGCACATTTGATTGATCTAGATCCAAACTATAAGCTAGAATCAAGACTAGTTACCAAAACTAGCTAATCTTGGCATTTAACTCCACAAAATGCACATAGATTTGATCAAGCACTCAGAAGAAAAGTGCAGCAAGCATCCTAGACCTATAATCAACTTTAGTACCTTCCAAACAATGAAATTAATGCATACGATCATTCACATATGATAGGTTTAACTCGCCACTCAAAGACAATGTTGATGGGAGTGAAAAATCTTGATTTTTCATCATCAAATTCACAAGATTTATACATACATACATACATATATATATATATATATATATATATATATATATATATATATATATATATATATATGCATATCCTTCTCGGATTTAGGTTTTAGGTTTACCCCTCAGCCATATGTGACCTAACCCTAAAGTCAATATCCTAAAATAGGTCAAAAACCCTACAATTGACCTCATGTCCTCGAGATCCATCAACAAGGCAAAAATTGCTAAAAAAAAGTCCTACTCTACAATGCTTATGTACATTTTGTACTCACTTGTAAAGATGCCATAAGACCTCGTGTGATGATTTCACATTAGTGGACACAGGGCTAAGCATCTAGACATGTGGCATGTGCCACATCACCACTTATTAGTGGAATTGCGTCAACCTAGACAAGTTAGAATTGTGAAAGTTCAATACTCCTCACAATCTAGCTAGATGATAACACAACTTTACTAATTAAGCCAAGGGCTGATCTAAGCTTTAAAAATGCAGCCTCTTGAAGAGGTTTTTTTCAATATCTCAACAATGCATTCTTCACTTGGAACATCCTTAGCTTGGACCATCTCCCTTACAAAATGGTGAGCAGCTTGTATGTGTTTGCTCCTTGCATGGTAGATTGGATTGGATTCTAGGTGTTGGGTCGAGATGTTATCATTGTAGATGAGTGGAATGACACCTAATTTGTTCACTTTGAGCTCCTCAAGCAACCTCTTGATCCATAACATCTCCTTGGTTGAGAACCTTGTACTCAGCCTCGGAAGATGAAAGAGATATCGTCTCTTGCTTTTTTGATAGCCAAGAAACTACACCTTCTCCAATGAAAGTTACAAAGACACTTGTTGAATTTCTATCCTTCTTGTCCCCTACAAAATTTGAATCACTAAAAGCATGCAAGTTGATGAAGTCACCTCTATAAAGGATCCCAAAATCTAGTGTGCCCGAGATGTATCTCAATATCCTTTGGAGCAGAACAGTGTAATCTCAAGCTGCTGCTCCCTGTGGCCTCTCCATAATGAAGGGTTTTGTATCTCTCTCCCTCAACTACCTCACTCATCACACCAACTAGTAAAAAACGTGTGTTCTCCAACAAAAATCTGTCATGAGCTCTCTCAGCAAACCTCTCTCCCTTTCAGCCATGAGCCTCTTGTTCATTCCATAAGACCATGAGCAGAGAGCGTGCCAATCCACTAGACAACAGAGTAGTAAAAGAGCAGGAGCGATGAGCCGAAGGAAGGAAGAAGAATAAGTGAAGGAGAAGAGAGAAGGGGGGGGGGGGGGGGGGGGGGGGGGTTTCCTTTTAGCTAACTCATGCAAAGTGTTCCATTTTCCAACAAGTGCATGGCCTTAGGGGAAGGCCTCGATGTTTCACTCAACTGGACCAAGTGAAGACTAGAGCAAATTCTAGAACCGAGCTAGGCCACCCCTGAATCATACTGAGGTATGGGCCTTTTCCCATTTTAATTGATTAAATCGTCATCTCCTTTAAGTGAATGGTTTTTATGATCTTAGATCATGTGATGTTACACTTGTTAACATTGTTTGATGACATGCATGGAAGATGTTTGATTGCATAGCCTTAAAATGCACTAATTTTCACCATGATGAATTCTATTACCATTTGGAATTTTTTTTTTATCACAGGTCGGTATGCATAGAGCTTGAGTATTTTACTACTCACCGTCTACATTTCTAATGATTTGACATACCATAGATGGATAAGGCTGTTGCTAGTTGAGGGTTAAAACTTTCGTATTGACATGTATTTCAAGTAGCATATGGTAATGGGCGTGTTCAAGTTTTATACGGGGGCCTTGACTGCTTGATAGATAAGAAAGGAATCATTAAGAGTGAAACCCAATATATGTGTGCTATCCATTATTTAAGAGTGTGTGGCTATCTTTTATGATAACACCATATCACCGCTGACCTTCTTAAAATATAGAGGTGGCTTTTATACTCAGTGAGGGTGAAAGATACCTCCCGAGCTAGGAACGAATCATGGCAATTTGTCGTCACATCATCTAGAACACTCCACCCAGGCCATCCATTGAAACATATGGACCTTGGGAGGTGAACACTCAAACACCTAGCAAACAAGGTGCATTGGTCCCTTGAGCACTATATTGAGAAAAATTGAGGATGTATTCTCAACTATGCATTATTAAGTGAATTTAGCCTCTAAATTGTTGGGAACTCCATAGACCGAGACGTGTCCTAGACCTACATTTGTCACTATGACTTAATAAGACTGCATGTCAGGATGAGACGAAGACCTATTGCGTTGGTATTTGAAAGCTATAAACATGAAAAGAAACCATTTATGAGGCAAACTTAGTAACATGCATGGATTTTCCAGACGATTGCGCTTGATAATGGCATGTCTCGAGCAAGGCCTCAAAATCGTGACCTTGCTAGCAACACCTATTAATGCAAGCTAAGTGTTTTACACGAGAACATAAAAAAGGCGCCAAGGGTATCATAGGTATGAAAGATCTATTAACCGATATTAAAGTGAAGTCTACATGAACCAAATTTGACTTAGACTTCTTAGATGCAATTATGAATGAAACCAGAAGACAAGGTGAATCCATAAATAATGGAAAAAAGCTTTTCAAGTGAATGAATCGATCGACCTTAAAGCCGAGTCATAGAAAATAATTGTTGATTACAAAGAAGACACACCACATACAATTTTGATTCCACAAGGATCTTGCTAGTTACCTAGCACCTCACTCGCTAAATAGACCCTCGAAGAGCACAAACTAGATAGTAATCCTTGGACTCAACCGCTCCGAGTTGAACAGACTATGATAGAACTCCCCTATAACATGCCTTTGGTAATGAGAATATTCTTATTGCAGAAGGAATCTTTAAGAAGTTCAGACATGAGAGTATCGTAGTAACACTTTGACTATAGGACACATCTACAGTGTCAAAACAGTATCCGAAGTTGATTGAAAATGCCTCGAGCTTCTTAATGACCCACCAAGTTTTGATCATATAGAATCATATGTCAGGGTATGATCCCAACTTCACGAGTATTGAAGAAGTCAACTTTATAGTGACGTGCATATGCAGAGAAATCAAATTCCCAAAGTGTATTGCAAGCCTATCATCACAAACAATGAACTGATACTGAACATGTAAGTCAAAAATACCCATAGCTAGGCATGTTATATCCGATCTGTATGAGCCCTACATTGTTTACCCATTATGAAATACTATGGCGCACTTGGCCAATATGAGGAGATTTTGCCCTGAGAGTTGTAAGTTGGGGGTCAATAGACATAATTGCTCTAGACACGACCCTAGGATTCATCACTACTGGAGACCATGCATTAGAATTCAACACAAGTGGTTCTCAGGTACAAGCTATGTTGTACATCCGGATAAATCACCACGCATCTGACAAGACTAAGCCAATACTAGGCACTCTCCAAGGACTAGATCAGTACCACATGCATACAACACCTAGCATTTCTTTCCAGACGAAGAAGCCGAGTAGCGAACTTGAGAGCCATTCATTTCCCAGTGGTCATACCTCTCAGAGCCTAAAAAACTCTCATTGGCCCGGGAGTACAGGGTGATTAGGAAGACCCTCGGGATTGGAAGTGGCGTTACCCTAATCACTCACGTAAGGGAAGTGCGAGCCCTTCCCCCGTTGGGGATCTTCCGACGGGACCAATCCCTCAACGGAAAACCCGTCCAACATGTACCAAGGAAGAGGGCCCAAAAAATTCAAGACAAGTGTCATGGGAGTACAAAGGGGGCATGAAGGGTAAAAGAAAAATGACAAGCAAGCAAAATGAAAAGCAACATTGAGAGCAAGGCTCCCATTTTCAAAAAAGTGGTTGAATTTTGTATGATAAGAGCCTCATGCTCATTATACGTGCTCATCCCCTCTCTCTCTCTTTGATCTCTTTGTGCATTGCTTAGTTTGAGTGCCTCCATCTTTGGCGTGAAAACGTGTTGTGATCTCCTTTGTATGAGTATAACCTACAGTGAACCAACATTGTGGATTGAGTAAGAAGCCTACTATGTGTGAGAAACAGGCTGAGTGTGCCATGCGAAAGGAGCAAGTTGTAAGGATTGATACGAGGAGTTGCTATTTGTGTTTGCTGCATTTTGTGTATGTGTGTGTCACCAAGGTGTGGCCTTCTATCATTTCCATACTTGCTATGTTTACTGCCTTTTGATACCATGGGATAGGTTGTTTCGGCTTCGACATAGAGCTGATGAGAGCTCTCTACACATGTACGAATATCCACCAACCTAACTTGGATCCGTGTAGGTATAGCCACCACCCGGTATACTGACCTCTTTGTGGATCGTCCCAACCCACTACTAGTGCACCCTCCCGATGATAAACATCGTCATTAGAGGAGCCAATCGAGACCCGCACGATGAACCTCTAGAGACAGTTGGGGCAAGAACTTAATATACGAGCACGATATCAATAAACCCTCGAACATCTACATCACCTTCGGGTTTTTGCGGAAAAGCCGAAGGTGCCTTTAAACAAGTTTTAAGGTGCCCTCAAAAAGGCGAAGATGTCTTTAGCAGTTCAACTTTCTTGCACTTTTCGAAAAAAGGGAAAGAACCGAAGGTGCCCTTAAAACAAGTTTAAGCTGCCCTTAAAAAGTTGGCGAAGGTGTCTTTAACAGTTCAACTCTAAAAAATAGAGGACCTTCTAAAATTTTCTCTCTCCTCGCATTTTTCGGAAAAATGCGAAAAAAGGTGAAGGTGTTGAAAGAGTTAAATTGTTGAACTGTGAACAAGTTGGCTTCTTCAAAAAATAATTGAACGGAAGAAGTCGAATGTAAGTGTCGCAGAACTGCGACACTTAGTGTATTTTTGTAGACTGTTCAAAAATAATGTAAACCTGCAGACTTGTTCTAAATGCAAGTTTGTGGAAGTCCTTGAAGATGGCCAAGTCTTCAATGACTTCAAGTTATTAAACTTAACATCTGAACTTAAAATTATGATGGGATTGGTTACCCTTTGCTGGAGATCAGTCAGAAGTCCATTGTAGATGTCCTTCAAATAAATTGGATGTCTAAGTTATGATTTCAAGGAGGCAATTGTGGGCTTAATTTCCAACAATCCCCCTTAAGGTCACGATTGGTGCCTTGGTATCTTCATCAGGTTCAGCATGTTGAAGGACTTCTGCTGCTTGATCTTGGGAAGCGCTTTGGTGAAGATGTCTGCGGCCATTTCTATTGTGGAGCAGTATTGAAGGATCACTTGCGCTGAGAAAACTTTCTTTCGAATGAAATGATACTGGATTTCTATGTGCTTGGATTTTCTAGGAAATCTGGGATTCAGTGACAGTGAAATACAGCTCAAGTTGTCACACAGAATGGTGGTAGCATGTGTAAGTCATGAAGTAATAACCTGATCCATACAACTTCTTTGTGAATAGGAAGTGGTGAACTATCTTCTAATATCATGTTCAGCCAGGTAGTTAAACATCTCGTTAGAGATGTATTCGCCGCCACCATCAGTTTGGAGTACCTTCACTTTTGTAGACGTTTGTGTCTCAGCCATGGCCTTGAATCTCTTGAAGCATTCAAAGGCTTTAGATTTGTGCTTAATGAACATGACCGTAGACCATCTAGAATAATCATCTATGAAAGTGAGATTGCATCTCCTAAGGACGAAGTTGGCATTGGACCACAAAGATCGCTATGTACAAGATCCAATACATGCTTTGTTTTGGTGGAATGTGATTTTGGGAACTTGCTTCTAGAGTGCTTCCCATAGATGCATGATTCACATAAGAAAGAGTTCTTATCTAATGAAGAAGGGAAATTCAGTCCATCAACTAATTTATTACAATGCATATAAGAAAATGATCTTGTATTCACGTGTCCAAATCGACTATGCCACAGAACAGCACTGTCGTTTACATTTTTATTAGAGATACTAGCTAATGCAATAGGTTGTTCTTTCTCCGCATTTCTTCTTGAACATATGACCAATCACCTTTTGAAGAGTGAGTTCGGGTTGTGTGGAGACCATTACCACAAAGTGTTCATACGACTTTGGAAGAGAAGAAGGTCATAATGGCATCATCGTCTTGAATAGAACATCCTACAACTGATAACTGATCCAATAAAGACTTGAAGCTGTTGATGTGAGAAGTGATGGTAGTAGAATCAGACATGCTAAGAATAAAGAACTTCCTTCTAAGATGTAATCTAGTGGTTACATCATGAGTCTCATAGAGATTTGATAACAAATCTAATGCATCCTTAGAGGTTTTGCATGTGGTAACGTGGGATATTTGGGAGTCGGCCAGATTGAGTGTGATACATGCTAAGGCCATCTGATCTTTGATTTTCCATGCCTTTGCTTGATCACCATCTTCTGGTATTAGGTCAACACCTTCTACTACATCCCAAAGATCTCTATCCATCAACATCATCCGGAGTTTTAACTTTCAGATGTAGAAGGTAGAACCATTGAACTTGTCAATGATTCTAGCCTCGTTGGATGATGATGAAGAGCTACCAAGATGAGACATGATAACAGTAATATAAATGGAACAAACTTAATCTCTAGGTTTATTTGAGCTGTGCTCTGATACCAATCTGATGGGGGCAAAGGAGACAGAAGAACACAAACGGAGAAGAGAGAAGGAATATTACGGAACAGCTCTCCCGTTCTAATCAGCTGTTAGATGCAAAAAACAGTCGAATAGATAGCTTATGCTAAATGTAATCACAACTATAAGTGTTCTAATTGCCCAACAGGATCTTAAAAATTAATTCATACTCTAAAAAATGAAAGTACAATCCACCGAAGAGATTAGAAATGATTTGTGTGTGGTATTTTTGAAAATCAAATTCAATGTGAAGTATGGTTTTGAAATAAATGGAAGAGCAGTATGATATCGCGAGTTCCTCAAACGTCAAAGACAGTCATCATCTGATCAGAAACTGAGGAGTCGTAGATGTCCGTGTTCTGATCAAAGTGAGTAAACAAGCGCAATCAAACAGTGATAAAGTGCATTCAATCACAACAAGCATTCATCTACGTTATACATAGATAGAAAAGATGCTGCTATTATATTACAATGAAGCACAATACAAATAGCAATTACAACTAAAAATTGACGACATAACTAGGAGGCTCAAATAATACGTCTCATGGACGGAGCAACCAATAATCCGTGCTTGGATAATCTATTTATAGATTACATCTGTGTATTAATTACATTGAATGTTTGTCACCTAATCAGAAAAGCCATTGTACTTGGAAGTATATGGCTTTTGTGACAAGTGTACATAGTATATATACGATCAACAAATCAGGATCGTTGACGCGGACGAGGACGTCGCAAAATCTCTCACTTTGCATTTTACGTGAAGTGATTTTCTCTCACTTCTCAAATTTTGGGACGTGGCTGGAACGTTCCTCATTCAAAACAGAAAATCTTCGGTATTTTACCTCTCCTTTCGGGTTTTTGCGAATATGCTGAAGGTGCCTTTAAACAAGTCCTAAGGTGCCCTTAGAAATTTGAAGGTGCTCTCAAAAAGGCGAAGATGTCTTTAGCAGTTCAACTTTCTCACACTTTTCGAAAAAAGCGAAAGAACCGAAGGTGCCCTTAAAACAAGTTTAAGCTGCCCTTAAAAAGTTGGCAAAGGTGTCTTTAAAAGTTCAACCCTTAAAAATAGAGGATCTTCTGAAATTTTCTCTCTCTGCGCATTTTTCGAAAAAATGCGAAAAAAGGTGAAGGTGTTGAAAAAGTTAAACTGTTGAACTGTGAACAAGCTGGCTTCTTCAAAAAATAATTGAACAGAAGAAGTTGAAGGTAAGTGTCGCAGTTTTCGAAAAATGCGAAAAGTGCAAACTGCGACACTTAGTGTATTTCTGCAGATTGTTCAAAAATAATGTAAATTTGCAAACTTGTTCTAAATGCAAGTTTGTGGAACTCCTTGAAGATGGCCAAGTCTTCAATGACTTCAAGTTATTAAACTTAACATCTGAACTTAAAAACATGATGAGATTGGTTCCCCTTTGTTGGAGATTAGCCGGAAGTCCATTGTAGACGTTCCTCAAATAAATTGGCTGTCTAAGTTATAATTCCAAGGAGGCAACTGTGGGCTTAATTTCCAGCAATTATTGTGAATGTTCTTGAATATTGACTATAAATATTGTGAATACGAAAATCTCGAATCGCATAGTAGGCTGGACATCTGAACAAGAAATGTGATTCGTCCTCAATCTCATGCATAACACACATGCTACAAAGACGGTCCTCGTGGGGTGCCACTTCTGCGATTTTCAATGGCCATCTGATGTGAGGAAACCTGAAATTGACGCATCAATTAAGTGATAGATCTATATGCAATCACACACACCTTAGAAAATCAATCACATTGATTTCTGATTCCTCACACGTGTGAAAGGTACATATTAGAGCTAGCCTAAGGATGGATTGCATGCATCAAGCTTGATGAGATTTTGCATGGAAAACTAAGATTTGAGACTGCAGATGAATCTCGATAGTTATCAAAGGGATTTTTGGATAAAGTGGAATCTAAAACACATTGATTAGATCCATGCTGGGTAATATACGGACTACATTGCTCAGACATGTGTGTGTTAAAAATGTCACTTCCGACTTGATGTACTTGATTAATCTTGAGATAATTGATCTTGATAGGATCTCACACGTGTGGAGCCTGTTCCCCACGTGTGAAAGGATGTACATAACTTACTGATATAAAGTTAGATTGACTTTAGTTAGATCTACGCAAGTGTGAAATTGATCTTTGAGTAGAAAAAAGTCATTTTGGTCAAACTTTATGTAAATAGATTGCACTTCCATGTGAATGAGTTATTACTCACACATGTGAAGATGTCATTCACACATGTATATAAGATTGTAGATGATAAGATAGAGAGATTCCATTAGATCCTATTTTATAGGGAATATTCCTATAATTGTGGAAGACTAGCTTTTTTGTTTCTAGCTAATGAGAATAGTCAACTTTGGGAAATGAGCATATATGGCTCCCATTGGTGGATCTGGATGACTAGCCACTCTTCACACGTGTGAAGGCTTGCTGGACAGTACACAACTCGTGGATGTACTTGATCTATAAAGGGATCAACCAAATCAATGAGAAGTTGATGTGACATTGGCAATTTCTAGTTTTTCTTGTAATTTCCACACTTGTCTTGATATTTTATGATTGAAATGCTTTAGTATGCAAATGTACTTCATTCACTCTTTGTTTATAGTCCATATTGGTACTGTCCTCCACATGTGTGAGGCCGCTCTTCATAGTTTTTAATCATTTGATCCATTACTCTTGCTAAAATCAAAGTGTAATGCATCCAGATCAAGATCTAACACATAGAACTTGATAGATCATTGGATTAAACAATGATTGTTTTGTACAATCATAATTGTCTTTTTTTTTTTTGAAATTTGACATGGTATCAGAGCCAAGTATAAGAGTGATCTAATGATTAATAAATCTTGTGAAATCATTGACAATGTGTTGTTTTTGAACTTTACTTGAGTGGGCGAGTTCAAGGAGAGAATTACCTTCAATATTTTTGGTCAAGATCGATTTGTGGACTGCTGATATACTATCCACACGTGTGAAACCATATAGATACCTTCAAATCAACTTCCTTTAGTGTTTTTGGTCTAAAAATGTGCATACTAGTCCAAAATTCAAGGTTTTTGGTGCATTGTCTAGATCTAGGTTCAATCCATTGAATGCTAATGATCAAATAGAGTTTTGAGTCATTGAAGCAATTCATTTTGAACAATTAGATCAGATCTATAAGGTTGATTTGTTCAAATCTTGTGTGTGTGTGAAATATCAAGCAAAATTGTACTAGAATCAATTTTTTGAAGAAGTGATTTGCTAGGATATTTGAAGTAGATCTATCACACCATCATCCAAGTTGAACTAGGTTGATTGGGCCAAGATTAGAAGCTTATTAGAAAGCAATAAATCTATCTTAGATCACTCATTATCAAGAGATCTTTGTGCATCTCATAGGCATTCATTCATAATGTCATCCATGGGTGGATATTTGCTAGAATCTAGTGAGAAACTAACTTCCGCAAACTATTCCATCAAGTGAGGATAGAATCACTACTTGTGATCCATGACCTCTTTGATATTGTTTTAGGAGTTGAGGAAGAGCCTCAAGAACACTTCAAGAGTGCTTATGCTAAGAAACTTTATCTTGCAAAGCGTGAGGGGAAGTGGAGAAAATGGACAAGAGTATGTCCTAAGGATAAAATCTTTGAACAAAGAATTGGGATCTATAGGAGAGAAGATCCAAGATAATGAACTAGTACAAGTAATATTGAATGGAGTAGGTGATGAGTTCTCTAATCTAGTTCAATCTTTTGTTATTCAAGACCAACTTCCATCAATAGATAAGTTGCATAATGTTCTTGTGGCCGAGGAGAGTAGTATTCTACACCTCAAGACAAGAATGAGGTCTATGTCACTACATGGTGGTGATGAGAAAGCAAACTTCACATCAAAAGGCAAGAAGAAGACTCATCCATTCAAGAAGTACCAAGGCAAGGAGGCCGAGGCCAAGGATGGAGGATCTACCTCCAAAGGGAAGCAAAAGAACAAAGCCAAGCTTTCGAATGCATTTACACCAAACTCAAGCCAAGAGACATGGTGGATTGATAGTGGGGCTAGCTCCCACATGTCATTCAACAAGTATTATTTTTCTACTTTACTTTCTTGTAATGATTCTAAGAAGTCAATCTACACTGCTAGTGATCAAGAATGTAAGATAGATGGCATAAGATCTATTCCATTATGCTTAGGATCATCTAAGAGGATAGATCTTGATAATGTTTTGTATGTTCCATCCATTACAAAAAACTGGCTTAGTGTTGGTCAACTAATGGACAATGGACTAGATGTACATTTCAAGAATGAAGTATGTTCCATCTTGAAAAGTGATAAGTGCATAGCTAGTGGCATTAAGCAAGGAAGGCTTTTTAAGTTGGATGCTAATGTGGCCATTGAAATTGTGAATATGATTAGGGAGGAGTTGACTCAAGTGGAGCTTTGGCACAAAAGATTAGGCCATCCTCATCTTCAATCAATGGAATCCATGGCATCAAAGGAGCTAGCTCTCGGCCTACCAAAATCATTCAAGAAGTGTGGCAAAGTGTGTGAGGCATGTGGCCTTGCAAAGTCTTTTGTGAAGTTTAAGTCTCTAGTGGAAAAGCAACTTAATTCTTGCATTAAAGTTCTAAAATGTGATAATGGAGGAGAATATATCTCCAACAAGATGAGAGACTTTTGTGAGATCAATGGCATTAAGAGAGAGCTTACTTGTTCCTACAAACCCCAACAAAATGGGGTGGCTGAGAGGAAAAATAGGAGCCTTTGTGAATATGCAAAGTCTTTGAGATTTGATGTATTTATACCCATCTCTTTTTGGGGGGAGGCCATAACTTGTGCCAATTTTTTATGTAATAGGCTTCCTAATAGCTATTGGTGGGATCTCACCATTTCAAGCTTTGTTTGGCAATAAGCCCAATGTAAAAGCCTTTAAATTTTTTGGATGTATATGTTATGTTCACATTCCTTTGGAAACTAGAAGGAAAGAAGATGCAACTTCCTTCAAAGGAATATTTGTAGGCTATAGTGAAAATAGCAAAGGATAAAGGATATTATTTGATCCTATTTCAAGCAAAGTAAAAGTTAGCAAGGATGTCTTATTTGATGAATCTCAAAATTACAAGACGTCTCCAAATGCATCTAATCCTTTATGTGTTGAAGATCTTGCAAAACCCAAGGAGAAGCTTCTTGAAAATGATCTTTTGGAAGATCAAGATCAAGAACCAAAGGGCCGAGAAGATCCACAAGGAGCAAGGTCGAGCCTTCAAGGCTCACATACTTTGAGAAAGGGAAGCAAAAGGAAGACACAACTCCTTCTACCTCTTACTCTTTTCTAACCACAATGCTTGAAGAGCTATCATTTCCTGAATATGCATGCAGAATGCATAGAAGTATCTACGGTCTGAAACAGTCAGTTCGACAATGGTACAAAAAGAAGGATCAAGCCCTGAAATCATTAGGATTCAAGCCACTGATGGCTGATTCAAATGTGTATGTCAGAGTCACAGATGGGCAGATCATTATTGTGGCTGTATATGTGGACGACACTCTGATACTCTGCAAGAGTGAGAAGTTGATTATTGAAGTGAAGGAAGATATCTCAAAAATTTTCGAGATTGTGGATCTGGGAGAAGCCAGGTGTTACCTTGGCTTGCAAATTGGAAGGGACTATGAGGGAGGTAAGCTATACCTTCACCAGTCCAGATACACCCAGAAAATCCTAGAGGATTTTGGGATGCTAAATTGCAAAGGAGCAAATACTCCAATGCTCGTAGGAACGGTGCTGACGAATGATGATTGTCCGAGGACTAAAGAAGAGAGAGAACAAATGCAACTCACACCTTACAAGACGCTGATAGATTTGTTGATGTACCTTGCAGACAATACACGCTCTGACATTGCCTATGCAGTGTTCAGGATGAGCCAATTCTAATGAATCCAAGCTCGACACACTGGAAGATTGCAAAACAAATTTTGCAACATCTTCAATTAATGAGAGATTATGGCTTGTGTTATTGTCATGATACAGGGTTCAAGATGCTTTCCTACAGTGATGCTAGCTAGGCATCCCTCAAGGACGATTGTAAAAGCGTCTCAGGAGGATGCACCATCGCGTCAGGAGTGGCAATTCTCTGGGTCAGCAAGAAGCAGACCATTGTGGCTCAGTCATCCTGCGAAGTAGAGTACGTTGCATCAACAAAGATGGCCCATTGGGCAAAACAAGAAACGAGCCTCTGGTTTTGCAGATGGATAACACACATATAATATATCTGATGAAAGACCCTGTGTTTCACTAAAGGACAAAACACATCGCGATCAAGTACCACTTGATCATGGATCTGATTGAGAAGAAGATGTTGCAGACCACCTTCATTGGAACGAAAGACATGGTTGCTGACATTTTCACAAAAGCCCTAGACAAAGGTCTTTTTGAGAGACAGAGGAGCAGTCTTGGAGTTGTCAAGCTATCATGCTTTGAGAGGGAGCTGAAGAAACAAAACGTTTCTATACCAAAGCTTTGCTAGCTTTCAGCCCTCACTCTGACGAAAATGTTCGCGTACGTGAAAGTCAAAAAATGCGAAGCAAAAATGATTGTGAACACCCCAACCCTCACGCTCCAAAAAGGATCAGCAAGATCATGCAAGTACCAAGAAGTACAAATATATGATTTGATATCATGACATCAGTAGATGCACTCTAGGTCATGGCTAATCTGCCACTCTTGTGATTTATGATTAGTTGTAGATGTTTAATCACTCTAATCTACAAGTTACACGACGCGACTATATACCTTCTGGTTGATGCATAATATGACTAAGTCTAATGCTAGTAAGCAATATAGATAGACAGAATATAGAATAGAAGTCCACTTGAGAGCGAGACAAGTTTTGTAAGCAGGATCCACATAGATCCAAGAAGTCCGCTAGTAAACGAGACATTACTCGTGGGAGAACGTCGCTTCTGTCACACCAACGCGCTGTGTGGGTCTATCATATAGCACACGAAAAACAAGAAGATCAATAGATGATATTGTAGCCATTACGCACGTATCACTCTTATCTTGTTTGATCTTGAATGAATTGTTGTTCGCCATCATTTGTGTATCTCATTCACTCACTTTATCAATTTTGCACACTGGTTGAATTTTGTTGAATGTTGTGTTAATCTAAAGAATGTAGATCAGCAGTGTGTGTCTACATTCTGGAGGACTGTAGGAATGATACAGTTGGCAGTGACCAGCAATCATATCTGAAATCCATCTGAATTGTTCACATCCGCGACTACTCGTGCCATGCATTTTGCATCATACTGGGAGCGTGAATGCTTCAAGAAACAGAAGGAGATAGCACAAAGAAAAGGCAAATGGCAAGTGGGCAGTTATGTTGATCAACATCAATTTGATGATGATTATTATGAAGACAACTATGCTGATTAACATCAATACGATGATGATCAATATGAAGATGATACAGATAAAAGCTCAAACTCGTTCATTATGGCGCTAATGACAAGTGACAAAGCCAAGGATACTTGGTACATCGACAGTGGAGCGTCCAAGCACATGACTTCGAGGAAGGAGTGGTTTTCGAAATTCAAGGAAGTCCACAATGGCGATGAAGTTGGACAAGCTGATGGCCAATTGCTATCTGTGAAAGGATTTGGAGTGGTACCAGTGAAGCTAGCCAGCGGGATGATAAAGCGAATACGCAATGTGTAGTATGTACCTAGTTTGCCTAATAATCTACTATGAGTTGGGACGATGGCTGATCAACAACTCAAGGTTGAGTTTGATAGTGACAAATGTCTCGTCAAGAACATCAAGAATCACTACAAAGTGAGTGCTACAGGAGCTAGAGTCAATGGGAATTGACTCTATAAATTGAATGCAAGATCTTTTACTCAAGCTATGGTAAGCATTGTTGATAGCCGAAGTGATCTTTGGCATCAACGATTTGGTCATATTGGTGCTCAAAGTTTACAGATTCTCAAAAGAGGTAATCTAGTTATTGGATGCATAATATTCCTTTTGAAGAAAAAAATTGTGAAGGTTGTGTAATGACCCTAAAGAATAGCCCCTAAGATGAGGATAGGAGAACACAATAGGAGAGAATATGGAGCCAAACTGCCCAACCAATCCTAGATCAAAAACCTGGATCTAGAGGAGAAGAGAGAAACTAGTAACCTAAACCCAATATGTCAATAGAATAATCCCAACCTCATTATATAGAGAGTAGACTCCTATGCATGTAACCATGCAATCCCCATGCAGATCAACCATAAATAGGTCTCATCTCTTCATGCAGTCCTTCTGCCTATATCCGTCACACAGACATGCAATACTCCATATGTCTCAATTAGAGTGTCTTGGTCCTCTCAAGGTTATTAGTCACAAACTGGCCTTGACATGCAATTAAATCATGGTGTGACCAATAATCTTGAACACTGGAGGGCCGGTCTACCATATTAGGACTATTGTAGGTCCTTAATTGAATTGGCCATAACAGGTTGCATTTTGGAAAACCAACACAAAGAGAGGTTTCCCAAAAGTGGAGCAAGGAGAGCCAGTGGCATCCTATATATTGTCCACAGTGATCTATGTAGACCAATGCAAACTAAATCTCTTAGTGGATGCTATTACTTTATTACCTTTATTGATGATTATAGCAGATGCATTTGGATTTATTTCATAAGCAAGAAGTCAAACAAAGTTCAGGGAAATCAAGGCATTAGTTGAAAAACAAACATGATATTACATCAAGAATTTGAGATTTGATGGAGGTGGTGAGTATTTTTTTTTTTCGATAGAATTTATTGATTTTTGCAAAGATCAAAGGATCAAGAGACAGACTACAACACCTTATTCACCGCAACAAAACGGAGTTGTAGAGCGAAAGAACAGATCCATTGTTGAGATGGCCAGGGCAATGCTCAAAAGCAAGAGTATGCCAAACACCTTTTGGACATAAGCTTGCAGCATAGCTAAGCACATCCTAAATCGGTGTCCTACAAAATCCGTGGAAGGTAAGACACCTCATGAAGCTTTCACTGGAAAGAAACCTAATATTTCTCATTTAAGAGTATTTGGTTGTGATGCTTATGCTCATATTCCTGATGAGAAATGAAGAAAATTGGATGCAAAAGCTGTCAAGTGTATTGATCCCATGACAGACTGATAAGGATACTTGCAAATTTCTTGCTAATCTGTTTGAGTTTTGGGGCACATGTCTTTGGATAGCTTAGCTCATGGATCCATAGGTGTGTCTATGGGCTTGCAGTCCTCCATGCCATATCTGCGAAGTACATTAGTCAAGTAGGATTCTTGGCTTATAGCTATCCTTCTGCCTGCGTGATCTCTATTGATCTCTATACCAAGAAGGTAATGGACTAGGCCTAAATCAGTCATCTCAAGCTCTGATGAAAGCAGACATTTGGTTTCCTGTAATAACTGATTTGAATTACTGATAATTAAAGAATCATCAACGTATAATGCTATTATGACATAGCTTGACCCTTTACGCCTGAGATATGCATTGTAGTCTACAAAGCAAGAAGTAAAATTGTGCTGCAACAAGAAGTGATTAATTCTGTCATACTAGGCCCTAGGAGCTTGCTTAAGACCATATAAAGCCTTATGCAATTTACATACTAGATGCTCCTTGCCTTGAAGGATCTAACCTTCTGGTTGATAGATGAATATATCTTCTTCTATAAATCCATGTAGGAATGCCATCTGGACGTCCATCTGGTGAATGTCCAAATCTTCTGTAGCAGCTATAGCCAGTAAGGTATGAATAGACTGATGCTTTACCATTGGACTAAAGGTCTCAGTGTAGTCTATTCCATATACTTGTTCAAAGCCTTTAACCACTAGTCTAGCTTTCCATTTGGATATGGATCCATCATCTTTAAGCTTTAGCTTAAAGATCCACTTGGAGTCAATTGGTTTTACACCAATAGGAGGATTGACATGACTCTAGTTCTTGTTCTTCGTTAGAGAGTGATACTCAGCATCCATGGCAGCCTTCCAATTGTCTACACCAGGCATTGACAGAGCTTCTGCAACTATGGCAGGTTCATCGTGACTGATGAACGTCTGAGGGACAAAATGATCAGGTTGATGTCGTTGTCTTGCAGACCTTAAAATTGCATGTGCTTGAGTGGATGATTCTCCTTGGTGAAAGACTAGGATCGTAGCATCTTGTGGTTGAGCAATCGTGGATCTGGGCCCATCGATGGTAAGTGGAGCTGTTGGGACAAGCTCCTTTGTCTAAATAGTCGTAGGTCATTGCCTAATGACGGATGGTGGAGCTGTTATGGCATACTTTTGCATCGACTACTTTTGCTTGAAATCGTGATAGTTGTCTTCAAGAAAGACAACATCACGGTTGACTGAGATATGACATGAATCAACATCATAGATGTGATATGCTTTATGCAATGTTGAGTAGTCGATGAAGATGTTCTTACTGCTTATTGGGTCCAGCCTCTTCCTCATATCAGATGGCACTTGTGCATAGCAAAGACATCCGAAAATACGTAGGTGTTTCAAGCTTGGTTTGTAGCCATAGTAGGCTTCAAACGGTGTCTTTTGAATCAATTGCTTTAGATTTGAAGTAGTTCTGCAGATAGCAGATCGTAGAGATTGCTTCTACCTAGAATGTTTGAGGTAAATGGGCGTTGGCTGTCATGGATCGTGTAGCTTCCAACAGTGTGCGGTTCTTCCGCTCAGCTACTCTGTTCTGTTGAGGAGTGTAGCTTGTAGTAAACTGATGGTGCACGCCACATGAAGATAGATAATCTTTCATCTCATTTGATAAGTACTCTCCCCCTGAATTAGACCGTAGGGCCTTGATTCTCTGACTAGTCTGATTCTCAATATATTGCTTGAATCCTTTGAAGCAATTGAATGCTTCTGACTTGTTATTAATGAACATTACTCTAGTAAAATGGGAGTAGTCATCAATGAATGTAATAAAATATAGAGTCTTACCCAAGGAAGGTACGCTCATAGGACCACATAAGTCACTATGTATCAGTGATAGAATGGACTTGGCTCTTTTGGCCTGTCCTCTTGGAAATCTGGTTCTAGGTTGTTTGCCTAGTAAGCAACTTTCACTGACAGATTGATTAGCTGTAGTAACAACATTTATATTCATGTCCTTGACCATTTTGTTAGATGCATATACAAGATTGAACAGATGTTTAGATGTCCTAATCTCTGATGCCATAAATTAGCATCTGAACAACTCACAAAAAGTGCAACATCGTGACTCAGTATGTACAAATTTCTTTCTCTGTAAGCAGAGAGAATTTTCTTTGAGTTCTCATCTAAAATAGTACATCGCCTAGCAGTAAACAAAGCTCTATAGCCTTGATCAGTGATCTTGCTTATAGATAATAAGTTCTTTGTTAATTTGGGTACTTAAAGTACACCATTAAGCTGCCTAGTGATGCCATCAAAGAATTGTAGTCGAATAGAGCCTTGGCCTTCGACTTGATGTGACCTAAAGTCACCAAAGAAAATGTACTTCGATTTTGTAGCTGTGAGTGTAGAGAAGAGGTATTTGCATGGCGTCATGTGTTGAGAGACACATGAATCGAGATACCATTGATGGGCATGTCTACTGGGTTGATCTTGTACCATCAGCGCTCTCTCATCTTCTTGCGAATCTTTGACTGTGTCAGAGTTGCCTTGTTGCTGCTGCTGCATCTTCTTTCTGGCTTCATTATGCTTGAGGACATGACAGTCCTTGATATCATGGTTGGTTCTTTTGCAATACCTACAAAATAGCTTGGTCTTGGACAATGATTGGTTGTGATGTGGTTGTTGTGGTTGCGATGCTGCTAGTTGTTTAGCCTTTGTCTTCTTGTCCTTGAAGCCTTTCTTCTTCTTGGACTATTGCTTGGTTGAGTAGAGTGCCATGAATTTGGTACTTGTTGACGTGGACAATATTTTTCTCCTTACTTCTTCCTACAACAGACTTGCTGTCAATTTTTGTAGAGACAGCGTAGGAGTGTTGCTAAGAAGCAACACTAAATTGTCATAGGAGGATGGAAGATTGGAAAGAAGAGACATGGTAGAGTCTTCCTCTAATATAGGTGATCCTATTGCAACCAGTTGGTTTAGAAACTGTTTGAACTCATTCATGTGGTCGCTTACTGAGGTGCTTTCACTCACTCTAAGTGTCAACATCTTCTTCCTCAAGAAGAGACGAGTAGACACATCTGAGGTCTCGTAGATGCTTGTAAGAATATCCCACGCTTCTTTGGAGGTGGTGTTGTTTGACACGTGAGCAATCTGAATGTCCTTCAAATTGAGGGATACAATGGCAAGTGCTTTGCCATCCTTTGCATCCCATGCTGGAAGCAATTCAGGTTCTATCGACTTGGGTATTGAACCATTTACGTACCTCCACAACTCTTTCTCGATTAGGATCATCCTCATCTTGAACTTCCACATGTGGAAGTCATCTCCATTGAATTTGTTGATCAAGCAAATCTCTGAGGTTGAACCTTCCATAACGATCGAGTAGCAGAGATGAAACACAAACAGAAAGAACGTCTCTATAGAGTAAGAATAAATCTTAGACTCTAGTAATCTAATGAACCTAGGCTCTTATACCACTTCTGTGGGAGCAGGCACTGATATCACTCTATGGGATTAGATATCAGCTTTGATACCACTTCTATTGGAAGAAAAATAAGGAAATTGTTATAATCAAGACCGTGGATTACTTAGAGAATGGAGTTATGAGCAGTTCTTTGTGTGTGGAATCAGATTATCAGTGTAGGAGTCATAGACTACCGTGAAAGAGAGATTGCAAAGGAGCTTAGGCGTCTGAGACAGCCATGCAATTCTCTAATACTGATAACCTGGTATGAAGAGAATGTAGAATTAATTTAGGCATCAAAGGTAGCCATACAATTCTCTTCTTAATAGCATTTGTGTGAGAGGAGCAAGAGTTATCATTCAACAAGAATGCAAAAGTGTAGAACAATAGCAAATTTGTATATTGAAGCTATAAATACAACGATCAGACCACAATACAATTGTGTTGATAAGCGCGTGATCCTACTAACAGATTCAAGACAATTGCTAAGGTTCTAAAATAGTTCTCTCTCTATATATATAATCACTAACTTTGAGGAGTCAGCTACTGATAAAAGACGTTCTCCGCTATCTAAACTTACGTATCATCATCATCATCTCAATACAATTGCTCAATTACATGTATATATACATATCAGTTGAAAAATCTTGTACTAGATTAACTTTACAATTACAAGATTGATAACAACTGTTAATCTGATCAGTGGATCAGTTCGTTGATGAAGTGTGAAGGCTTTTTGGTCTGCTAGCAAAAATCCATATATTTCTACAAACTAGGAATGTGACACTCCTTGGCCTTTTGGCCATTGCCTTTACCTGAGGGCAGCCTTCAGGATTTGTAAGACACCTTCGGCATTTGGAAGACACCTTCGGCGTTGAAGACACCTTCGGCGTTTGGAAGACACCTTCGGCATTTGAGACACCTTCGGTGTTTGGAAGACACCTTCGGCATTTGTAGGACATCGCCTTTGTCTGTAGGACAGCTTTGGCCTATTGTAGAGCAAGTGTCGTCTTTTTTTTTTTCACCTGTGTAGAAACCTGTGTAACACTTGCAGTGTCGCCTGTCAGAAAACTCAGTGTAAAAACACAGTGTCGGATTTTTTGCATTTTTCAGCTGTAAGAAAAATGCGAGTAAAAACCAGATTGTAGCGATAATTAGTTCAAAATGTAGACTGTTTCAAAAATAATTCATTTTTTGCAAATTACATTTGAGAGAGTAAAATTTAGAGAAGGAAGGAGGGTTGTTGGGATGAGTAGGAGTTAGATTAAACTCCAACATTATCTTCAACGGAAGTTGAATATCGTGCACTCAACAATGCTACACAGGAAGCGGTATGGCTATGAAGATTGCTTGTTGATTTAGGTCAACCACAGGTGGATGCGACTACTATTTCTTGCGACAACCAAAGCTGCATTCACCTTGCCAAAAATCCAGCTCTACATGCTTGAACTAAGCACATCAAAATACATTATCACTTTGGTCGAGAGAAAATACTTGATGGGGCCATTGATCCTGTTTTTGTAGATTTCAAAATCAAATGGCGGATATTTTTACTAAGTCATTAGGTAGATGTAAATTTAAAAAGTTTTGTACTTTATTAGAAATAGAAGAATGTAATTTTATCATTGAGGGAGAGTGTTAGAAACTAATGATAAACTTGTTACTAGTTACAATTTACTGTTGACAACTATTACCAGCTGTAAGTAGTTGTAGGCTAGTCTATAGTCAACTACTAGTTCTCTCTCTCTCTCTCTCTCTCTCTCTCTCTCTATATATATATATATATATATATATATATATATATATTCAGGGTTTATTGTATTGTCTTTCAGTTAGTGTGATACAGTGTAATGGTGTGTTCTTCCTCTTTTTCTTGGTGATTGCTTATGGTAATTGATTGATAGTGCTCATCAGATTATTGATAGAGAAGTATCACATTAAGTCAAGAAAGGTATCTAACCAGTGTACTCTACAAGTGTGGCATGGAAAACTGCAAGTCAATAGACCAAGATTCAAACTGTCAAAGGATATGTGTAGAAATTACAGCAAATAAGGATCCTAAAACGCTTGAAATGATGAGGGAAACAATAGATTATGATCTCATAAGATTAGCACAAGTTGAACCATCAAAATCCATCAAAAATCTATGTTTGAATCTCACTAAATGGCCCAAATCCTTGATCACACGTGTAAAAGTACGGCCTCCCACAGTCTGAATACTGTACACCAGACCTACATTCAATCCTATAATCATTAGTAATCACAAGAACTCAAACAATTATGAACATAGAGAGCAATTGCACCATTATGAGAGAAAAATCATGAAATTGCTTGATTGATTTTGGTGAGATATCATCACCTATATATACATGATACATCACGGTTTTGGGCAGGTATGAGTAGCCCTAAACCTATCCCTAATGCTAATTTTGGTGGATCTTTCATCCCTACCAAGTTAGGGTTGGAATCTTGGAGATCCCTCAACAATGCAAAGATTACCAAAAATAGCTCCTATTTTCTCTCTCTTGTATCTAAGCATAGTTTGGAATTCCAAGGGTTCTAACACTTAGGTCTACTTGAGAAAATCCTTATGAATATAATCCTATGCTATTTGGCACGCGCTACATCATGACCATCTAACTATTTACAAGTCATATGACCAAAACTAGTCAAGTTAGAATTGTGAATTTTTAACACTCCTCCTCACTATCTAGCTTGGTTCAATCATTGCTTTACTAATCACTCCAAGTGATGGTCTGAACTTCATAAAAGGTGTCTTTTGAAGTGGTTTAGTAAGTAGATTAGCTACACATTCATTGCTTGGAACATGCTCCAAAGCAATCTCCTTGGCTTGCACCATTTCTCTCACAAAGTGATGGCATATCTCAATGTGCTTAGATCTTGCATGGAAGATTGGGTTAGATGCAAGGTGTTGGGCTGATATATTGTCATTGTAGATGATTGGTGCCTCCTCTGAATCCATGATCTTTAGCTCCACCAATTATCTCTTGATCCAAAGTACCTCCTTTGTAGTGGTTGTCAAAGCTTTGTATCAGGCCTCGGTTGAAGATAGAGATATGGTTTTTTGCTTTTTTGAAAGCCTTGAATACAACACCTTCTCCTATGAAAGTTGAATAGGCACTTGTTGATTTCCTATCCCTCTTGTCCCCTGCAAAATCTGAATCACTAAATGCATGAAGGTTAATCACATCTCCTCTATATAGAATCCCAAAATCCAATGTACCCGAGATGTATCTTAGAATCCTCTTAGCCTTTTTCCAATAGATATTCAATGGCTTTTGCATGGATTGGCTCAACCTACATACACTAAAGCTAAGATCTGGTCTAGTTATAGTGATCCACATTAAGGAGCCTATAAGTTGCCTAAACAAAGTGATGTCCATGAAGGATCTTTCATCATCTTCATTTGGCACTTTTACATCTTGCTCCATTGGTGTGTCAACACTTTTGCATACTTCCATCTTAAACTTCTTCAAAAGACTTTGAGCATAGTTTACTTGACTTATAAAGATAAAATCAGACCCTCTAAGTACCTCTATGCCTAAGATGAAGTGAAGACACCCTAGATCTACCATCTTGAACTCTAAAGATAGATCTATCTTGATTTTTTTAATACCATCAACATTATTTCCACTAATGATGATGTCATCTACATAAATGAGTAAAAGTACAATACCAACATTATCAAACTTAATGTAAAGAGTGGGATCATATTCACTTTGAACAAAAGAAAGTGAATTAATATAGCAATGTAGTCTTGAATTCCAAGGTCTCGAGGCTTGCTTCTAGCCGTAGATGCTTCTTTGGAGATGGCATACTGTGTTCTCCATTCCATGCTTGATGAACCCTTGTGGCTGCTCCATATAGATATCCTCTTCCAAAAAACCATTGAAGAAAGCATTAGAGACATCCATTTGACATAGGATCCATCCAAAATGTGATGCAAGTGCAATGATTAGCCTTATTGTGACCATCTTGGCCACGGGTGCAAAAGTTTCCTCATAGTCTATCCCTCTCTCTTGAGCATAACCTTTTGCAACTAATCTTGCTTTATGTTTGTTAACACTCCCATTTGCATTCAACTTAAGCTTGAAGACCCACTTGCATCCTATTACATTCCTTTGAGGTCTATCAACAAGCAACCAAGTTTCATTCTCAATCAAGACATTATACTCATCCAACATAGCTTTATACCATTCTTTGGAGTTCAATGCATCTTCAACATTATATGGTTCTTCAAAACTAGATAAAGCATAAGAAGTGGATGAGATACCCTCAACTTGCTGCCCTTTGCCTTGATATGTGAGCCTTGATGGCTCCACTTCTGCCCTTGAAGATCTCCTTGGTGTGATAGGTGGGTTTGGTGCTTGCTCCTCCATGAGCTCCTCCTCAAAACCAAGATCTTGCTCCTCGGCCATCTTCTTCTTGATTGTTGGAACACTTGAGCCTTCTTCAAGCATATGCATATGATGTTCATCAAATATAGCATCCCTTGAAACAACAAATTTGTTCAAGGATGGGAGATAGACTTTGTAGCCCTCGCTTGAGCTAGCATATCCAAGCATGATCCCTCTTGTGGAAGATGGATCCTCCTTGGTTCTTCTTTCCATACAACATCTCATAAGGAGTTTTGCTTTCAATTGCTTTGTAAGACACCCTATTCATCAAGTAGTTTGAACATAGAAGAGACTCACCCCAAAAGCATTTGGGCAAACAAGCATCTACTCTTAAAGCCTTAGAACATTCACATAATGTTCTATTCCTTCTTTCAGCAACTCCATTTTGTTGAGGAGTGTAAGGACAAGAAGTCTCTTTCTTGATCCCTTCCTCCTCACAAAAGGCCTTGAACTCATTGGAGATGAATTCTCCACCATTGTCACTTCTAAGAATCTTGATGCTATGATTATGATGCTTTTCCACAAACAACTTGAACTTTACAAAAGTATCAAATACTCAAGACTTGAAGGAAAGTAAGAACACCCAGCAATATCTTGAGTAGTCATCAATGAAGGTTAAGAACATGGATGAACCTCCATTGGATCTGGTGCTAGCAATGTGCACATCCGAGTGTATGAGTTCAAGAGGATGAGATGACTTTGTGATTGAGTTAAGAAACACCTTCTTATGTGCCTTGGATAAAGCACAGGCTTCACAAACCTTGTCTTCCTTCCCAATAGACCTTGGTAGGCCTAAAGCATACTTCTCCTTGATCATAGCCTCCATGGAACCCAAGTTGACATGTCCAAGTCTTTTGTGCCATAAAGTGAAGGTAGATATCTTGCTCTTCTCGGCCAACATGACAACATTAGTATCCACAAATGCATCCAACTTATAAAGTTTGCCAAGTCCAGTGCCCTTAGCCACTATCTTACCCTTCTTCTTGATGAAACATTCATTTGAAGCAAAGTCAACATTGAAACCATTGTCTACCATTTGGCCAACACTTAGTAGATTCTTTGTTATTCTAGGAATGTACAAAACACCTTCTATGTTGATCTTTTTGGAAGATCCTAAGCAAAGGGGAATGCTACCAACTCCTTCAATCTTACAAGCTTTATCATTTGTTGTATAGATAGACTTTATAGGTCCATCATAAGATAAGAGAGAAGAGAAAAACTCCCTTTTGCTAGTCATATGTGAACTAGCACCCGAGTCAATCCACCAAGGATCTTCTCCTTTGAAGCTTGTTGAAGGAAATATGGAAATCATGAGAGAGTCCTCATGTGAACTCTCCTCCTCCTCATCTTTGCTCATGTTGGCTTGGCTTTGATCTTCCTTCCTCTTGAAGCATTCCGAGGCATAATGCCCCATATTGCTACAATAGTAGCACTTCACCTTTGATTTGTCCTTCTTGACTTTGGTGGTTGATGGAGATGCCTTTGAGGGGCTTTGAAGACTTCTTGAATGTTGATCCTTTGCCTTTAAACTTGCCTTTGCCTTTGGTAAAGAGAGCTTGGTCATCTCCACCTTGGATGGAAAGCCTATCCATCCTCTCTTGCATTTGGCTCCTCCTTGATTCCTCGGCAATGAGTGTGCCTTGGAGTTCTTCAAGTATGGGTAGCTTACCCATAATTGCATATCCCTGAACCAAATTGTCAAATTCAAAGCTTAGTCCATTCAAGATGAGTTGAACAAGCTCTTCATCCTTGATAGTATCACCTATGAAGGCTAGCTCTTTATTCAATTCCTTCACTCTTAAGACAAAAGTATGTGTACTCTCTCCTTTATTTTGATAGGTCCTATAGATTTGAATCTTCAAAGCTAACATTCTAGTTTGGTTCTTGGATTCATAGACCTTTTTCAAAGTTTCCCAATCATCTTGAGCTGAAGTGCAATCTCCTACCTCTCTTAAGAGTTCATTTGCAACATTCATTTTTATGCAATGTAGTGCAACATTGTACCTCTTGATGTATTTGGCTTTTTCTTGAGGATGAATAGGTTCAACCTCCTTAACATTTACAATTTCCATCAGATCTTGCATGATCATGATGATTCCATTCTAACTTTCCATATGGAATAGTTAGTTTTGTTGATCCTTTCATTAGTATCCAAAAGATATGCATTTATAGATGCCATCTAGTCTCCTAATCAAGGACTTGACACAAATGAAGGTTACTTCTATTGATTTGATTGAAGATCTACCTTATCCCACTTCTTAGGGACCTGAAAAGATCAATAATAGACTTCCTATAAAGAGCTAAGAATGATCTTTAACAAAATCAAATCATAGAATACTAGAAACAATGCACTTGCTTGATTGAAGTAGACAATACTAGTAGAATTGCCCCTCTTTCTATAAAGAATATAAAAGCTTCCAAATGATCTGATCAAGAGTGAATTTCAGCAACCTAATATACTTCCAAAATCACTTGTAAAAGATCTAAATCGAACTTAATGAGGATGCAACACAATCTACTATCCAATCACAAGCAAAAAATGATCAAAATTGATGAAAAAAATGATCTAATTTGGTGCATAAGTCAAGCAATGGTTGGACTGAACATAAATCACTTTAGGAGGTGTCCACTACACCTTAGAACAGCCTTGAAGAGTCCCCAAAACTTTGATCTTCCCTCTCCTTGAATGCTAGAAAGCCTCCTCTATGAAATCACCTCCAAAACTCGCTTAGAAATCAATGCTTGGTGCAAGCAAAACTTGCTATCTTGGTAATGTGAATTGAATTCAACTTTGCCTCTGGTTTTAGACACCTAAACACCTACAAATGAAGTCACACAACACCAATCTCCAATGTATTTGACTCACTTTGAGTTCTATAATCAATACTAGATGCTAAGATCCAATCTACACAAGATTTAGATCAAAAATTGTGATCAAATTGAATGAAGACCAAGGATTTAGCTCATTTCAGCCTTTAGGCTCTGATACCATGTAAAAATTACAACAAATAAGGATCCTAAAACGCTTGAAATGATGAGGGAAACAATAGATTATGATCTCATAAGATTAGCACAAGTTGAACCATCAAAATCCATAAAAAATCTATGCTTGAACCTCACTAAATGGCCCAAATCCTTGAAGAAGCCTTCACACGTGTGAAAGTACGGCCTCCCACAGACCTACATTCAATCCTATAATCATTACTAATCACAAGAACTCAAACAATTATGAACATAGAGAGCAATTGCACTATTATGAGAGAAAAATCATGAAATTGCTTGATAGGTTTTGGTGAGATATCATCACCTATATATACATGATCCATCACGGTTTTGGGCAGGTATGAGTAGCCCTAAACCTATCCCTAGTGCTAATTTTGGTGGATCTTTCATCCCTACCAAGTTAGGGTTGGAATCTTGGAGATTCCTCAACAATGCAAAAATTACCAAAAATAGCTCCCTTTTTTTTTCTTGTATCTAAGCATAATTTGGACTTATTCCAAAGGTTCTAACACTTAGGTCTACTTGAAAACATCTTTATGAATAGAATCCTATGCTATTTGGCACATGTGACAAGCCACATCATGACCATCTAACTATTTACAAGTCATATGACCAAAACTAGTCAAGCTAGAATTGTAAATTTTTAACAGTGCCCGGAGACTAATGCAGAGAAAAAAGAGATGTGAAAATACCCCTATCAGTCGAATCAATCATGTATGCCATGGTTTGCACCAGACTTGATCTAGCATTTATAGTCAGCACATTGTCACAGTTTATGTCCAATCTCGGCCTACTAAAAGGCTCTACTCAGAGTACTAAGATACATTCAAGCCACCAAGCATTATGCTTTGTGTTATAATGGAAATACAGAGGATGCTTTGATATTCCTTATTCTGATTCTGATTGGGCTGGTAATGTGGACACAAGAAAATCCACTTTTGGCTATTTTTTATTTCTAGCAGGAGGACCCATTTCATGGAATAGTCGAAAGCAAAAATGCATTTCTTTGTCCTCCATAGAATTAGAATCAATTTTATCTTAAAACAACACTGTTAAAAATTTCAAGTATGTCAAATTTCAGAGTTTAAGGATTGAAATTGATCTACAAATGATCACAAAGAGTGATTGGTAGCTTGGGATCTTGATCTATATCAAGACTAGCTTCCAAATCTAGCTTCTATTTGACAATCTTTGTGATTACAAGCAAGAACAATAAAAATTGATGATAGGAGGAGAGTCCATGGATCTATATATATGTGATGTACTCTCATTAAGAAAATGATGAAATTTGTGTGTAATGCAAATTTGGAGACAAGCTCTTTGTGCCCTCTCTGTCTACTCGAGTTTTGTACTTTCATATTCTCTCTCTAGCTGAGTTGAGACATTTATTGTGCTTAGTTTCATGTTTTATTAACATATCTTGCTTGTAACACAATAATATTTCTTGTATGATCAGCTTTCCTATTGTCAATCAATGCTAGTCTGATCTTTATGGTATTATTGGGCTTAGGAGATCAAAAGTACATGTGTAGGGCATCCCACACGTGTGAATTCAGCATGGTATCAGAGCCTACCTAAGATTTACAAGCAAATCTAATCAAAAGTTTTGCAAATTTGATCAGATTTCAAGCTAGGAATTGTCTAGATTCTACTTTCTAGCTAGTTTGCAGTTTTCTGGTGATTTAGAGCTTCAAACCACTTTGAATGGTCCAGATCAAGTACTGTATGGAATTTTAGGTATCCCTCAACCAGTTGCTCAGTAGTTGAACATGGTCGAGGTGACCGAAGAACCCTACTACCCTGGAGAGGAAGCATAGGAATCTATTCCAGTGCATTTCATAGATGGAGAGAACGGAGACTTAGTGCCTATCTATGCCAATCAGCTTAGAGGTACTGGATTTAGAGCTCCCATCAAATGTTACGGATGTGGAGAGAACCATAGAATTGTTGAGTGCCCTAACAAGCCACAAGGTAACTTTGTACCTCTATGCCGAGATTGTGGGTATGGACATCCATATCTCACGTGTCTAAATAGACAGGAGAATAAAGGAGAAGCCTCTACCCCTCTACATTTGATGAGTGTGGTAGGAGAGCCCAAGGCATCTATGATGTTAGTATTCATCCAAACGAGAGCCCAGAAGAGAAAGGAAAAAGAGCCACTTAAGTCTGCTACCACTGGTCCTGCTAGTGGATCTTCATGTTCTTCCCTAGATCAGACTAGAGAAGTAGCCCGAGAGCACAATCAACATCAGCTTGACGGCGCTAACGATCATCAACGGCCCACCGCTTCCCCTCGCTCCCTAGTAAATCCTAGGCTACTACAATTCATTTGTGAGACCGGATAAAATGCAAATGAGCATTCTGGTTTCAAAGTCCCTTTCAATAGCAAGGAAGAGAAAAAAGACCACACCACTGTCCTAGTCAATCTGTTGAGAAGTGATGTGAGAATGCCCCTCAGCACCGTGCTCAAGACGCATCCGACCCTTTGGAAAGTATTGAAGACTTATATAGATGGACCAAGCAGTGAAAAACCAGAGGTGCGCCCTACAAATTTGATGCTAGATGAAGAAGTAGAGAAATCATAACTAGTCCATCAAATAGGTGTGGGTTGGGTGAAGGATGCCAAACAGATCCCAATCACACATCATGGATTTCCAAAAGAATCAATCATAGTCGATGGAGGATCCGGAGTGAACATCATATCCTCCAAACTTTATAACGAATGGGGACTTACTCGCATGGTAAGTGCTCCTTTTACGATCCGACTGGCTAACCAATCTAGTATAAAACCATTGGGCATAGCCAATGATGTGCATACCAAAGTAGTCAGAATTTGTTTTGTGCTAGATTTTGTAGTTTTGGACTTGCTTGATTCTCCCCAATCCTATAGCGTCCTGCTAGGTAGACCTTGGCTCAGAACAAGCTCTTCATGATTGGGGGTAGAATCGTATGGTGCTGTAGAATCGTGATTCCCCAGTGAAGATCAATCCTGATACCTAGATTACGAAGCCAACAGACCAACGAGCCATGGTTTCAAGCTCTGCTACTACAGTCACTCTAATGAGAAATCAGATGATGGACGTCAATGGAGGAGGATTGGCATACGTGATGATTTGCAAACCGATGTGGTAAACTGGATCGAGGCCCTAGCCACAATTGATTGTCTTCAGTTTGATGTTTTATTAGACGAGCAATCCCCCAAGCAAAGGTTAAATATTGACCCATTTTACGATGAGGACAATATCCCTATCAAGAGATTAGAATGACTAGCAAAGAAATCTAGCAAGGGCCCAAGATTTTGTTTCACTTTTTATGATGAGCCTAGAGGCTATACCCCAGGAACTGCTACAAGGAGGCTGTAGTGAAAAGAAAATTGAAGTTCTTCAGGTGTTCACCTTGGAAGAAGGTCGAGAGTATGATGATGAGGATTTCCTTCGATATGTTGATTCTGATCATTTTAAAGCTGCACAAAAATTCTGAAACACTAGATCCACGAGAGCCTCTAGCGAATGTAGATCTCATCGAAACTGCAGAGCCCCACAAGGCAATGTTGTTGTAGGACGAATGGATACAGTGACTGATGGATCCACGACTAGTGTTCCCTAGCTGAGGATGAAGCTCTTTATAAGCTAGAAATCTTGTTATGGGACAATAGCATAAAGATGGTGAAATATCTGACCCCTGATCCACGATCAGAGGTGCCTACGAATGACAAGGGAAAAGAGCCAATTACTTCGGATTCTCCACAAGGAGAATCTCTGAAGAAAAAAACTCCGATCACCTTCACAAATCTGGGTATGAAACCATCAAAGAGCGCTTAAAAACTTGACCGTGCTCTGAAAAGATTGGGTATCGACAATTGACCACCTAGCAGCCCGCTCCATGAATGTAAACCCTTATATAAGGCAAAAACTGTTGAGTGGAAGGCTAAGAGTGATAAAAGAGGAATCAAGACCGAGTTGATGAACAACCAAGAGTTACAAGATAAGATCCGGGAAGACACCATAGAAGAACCTAAACCTGCGCATGATGTGCCATAGTATGTCAAAGATTACGAGATGGATGAAGTGGTAGTGGTTATACCCAAGGCAAAGAGAGAACCCTTAGTAGAAACCTCCCAAGGAGCCAATGTGTATGAAGGTCCTGCCTGTACTAAAGAGATAGATCTAGCTAAGAAGAGAGAGGAGAGTCATATGGTATCAGTAGGGGAATATGTAGAAGGAGAGGAACTCGAGGATCTCAAGGTAGTTCTCCACAAATACCGTAACTATCTTGCTTTGAATTATGTTGAGCTGAAGGGCATATCACCAAATGTAGTGGTTCATACCATTCCACTGGCTGATGGTGCAAAACCTACAGTTAGTAGGCCTTATAGGTCCAATCCGCACTATGCCCAGTTGATCCAAGAGGATTTGAAGAAGCTTCTAGATGTAGGATTCATCTACGAGATGGAGCACACTGATTGGGTATTGTCAATCATGGTAGTACCTAAGAAAAATGGAAACTTAGAATCTATGTGGACTACAAGAAACTGAATGCCGTAACCAACAAGGACCATTTTCCTTTACCATTCATGAAAAATGTGTTAGAGAGAATAGCTGGAGTAGAAACCTATAGCTTTCTAAATGGGTTTAGTGGCTATAACCAAATGCAGATAGCCCTAGAAGATTAACACAAAATCACCTTCTCCATTGAGTGGGGAACTTATGCTTACAAAGTGATGCCATTTGGGTTGTGCAACACTCCTAGCACTTTCCAACGAGTGATGAGTTATGCCTTCAAGGATTTTCTTCGAAAGTTTTTTGAAATATTCATGGATGACTTGTGTGTCCACTCCTCTAGAGCCCAACATCTAGCTTGCTTAGAGAAAGTGTTCATCTAATGTCGATTGTTTGGCATATCCCTAAACCCAGCCAAATGCCAATTTCTGGTCACGCATGGTATAGTGCTAGGCCATGTAGTCTCGAGGCATGGTATCGCCACTGACGTCGACAGGATCCGTATAATACTTGCATTGCCTGAACATGGAACTATGCGTGAAGTGTACATCTTTATGGGGCATTGCAATAATTATCAAAGATTTGTATTGAACTTTGCTAAGCTGGCACATTTAATCTATCAAATGACTATCCAGCTAGAATAGACAGCTGAAGCCACTGAGGCTTTCCACAAAATCAAGAAGGCCTTAGTTATTGCACCAATCCTTCAACCTCCTATCTGGACCATAGAATTTCACATCCACACAGACGCCTCTAATTATGCAATAGGGAGTGTTCTGACCCAACCAGGAGAGTACAAGAAGGAATACCCGATCTACTTCGCCAATAGGCAGTTGATTCTTGCGGAGATGAACTATACCACTATCGAGCATGAAGCGCAAGCCATGGTATACAGTGTGAAGAAATTTTGCCATTACCTGCTAGCCAACCCCTTTGTCTTCTTCATAGATCACCAAGCCCTACTATATCTGGTAAATAAACCCTGCACAACCGGATGTATCACTTGATGGCTGCTGCTTTTTCAAGAGTTCGACTTTAAAATCGTCGTTCGCAAAGGAAAACAACACTATCTAGCCGATCACCACTCAAGGATCTGAAATGTTCTGAGAGTAGAGGGGTTGATGATGAACTCCCTGACGCCGCCATACTGTTCCATGTCGATGTCATCCCTGAGTGGGCTACTAACATTGTAGGATATCTTACATCGGGATGTCCTCCCCTTGAGATGAGCAAATTAGAACGATGTAGGTTAATCATTGAATCTGGTCCTTTCACATTGATAGCAGGATAGTTGTATCGCATTTGTAACAATGGGATTATACATCGTTGTGTCCTATCGCACGAAGTGTCCCAAGTGGTGAGCATCGCCCATGAAGGAATAGGAGGAGGGCATTTTGTTGCCGAAGCTACCAATAGGAAAGTGGTTCAACACGGCCTGTGGTGGCCCATGATGTTTAGAGACATTCACTACCAGGTCAAAAGGTGTTATGTATGCCAACAGTTCAACCGAACCCAGGGAAAGGATAGAATGTCGTTATGACCTGTTTTGGTTGAAATGTCATTTGAGAAATGGGGCATTGACTATGTCGGCCCTATCTGTCTAGCAGCCCGTGGCTCACAAGCTTGATATATAATTGTAGTCACTGACTACTTGAGCAAATGGGTGGAAGCCAAGGCGTGAGGAAGGCTGATGCCAACTCCACTGCCAAGTTGTTGTATGAGAATGTCTTAGTCCATTTTGGGTGCCCATTAGAACTCGTGAGCGATTGCGGAGCTCATTTTCTAAATGAGACTATCACTAACCTATTATCCTCTTATCTGGTTGTCCATTGGTGGAGTACTCCCTATAACCCACGTTGTAACGGACATGCAGACTCATCAAACAAGATCCTCAGGAAACCAAATTTTGAAGTCTCAAGGTTTAAACTTAGACTTAAAAAAGTATGCAAAAGTCAATGTCAAGATTCTAAAAAATAACTCGCATTCTATATTGAGACTTGAAATTCCTAGTCCCATAATAAAGTGTGGAAAGGACACTCCACAAGCTTCTATAAAGAGAAGTCTTTTTTATGTAATTTCTATCCTTCATGTATGAGAGCTAAGTGCTGCCATTTTGGGTCCACTTGTGCAAATTTTGGTGTGTGGCTAATTTTAGTGTGACATTGTACTTGTTGCATTCATTTCTATGTTCTTGCTATTTTAGCTCCATTTTTAGCATAAGTGCTTTCTCTTTGAAGGGTATATTTTTAGTTAAGCTTGTAGAGTGTGGTTAAAGAGAGTAGAGTGGATGTTAGAATAAGAGTGTGTGGAAGAGTGTGTGGAAGAATGTGAGAGAAGTGAGAGATATAGAGTTAATGGTAAGTTTATTTTGGTGATGTTTTGGTTGGAATGCTATTTGTTTGCAAGTAGAAGTAGATGTTAACACTCTTGGTTTTGCAAGCATCTTCACGGCTCCTAGTTCGAGCCCGCTTCCCGTGCTACAAACGACTTGGGAGGAGAAGGTGGAAAGCCTTTAACTTTTGACAACAAAGATGGCAAGGCTTTTGCCATGATCGCTCTCAACATAAAAGACAATCAAATCAATCACATACGTGCTGCCTAGACTACTAAGGACGCATGGGACATCCTAGCAACCCTCTACGATATCAGGGTCGTCTCCTCCAAATTCCATTTGAGGAAGAAATTCTTCACCCTAAGAATGTTTGCAATAAGTGTTTCGAGCCACATTAGCACTTTCCAAAATCTTATGGAACAGATGACTACAACTAGCTCAGTCATTGAAGATATCAATGCTGTTATGACTCTATTATCGGGTCTTCTTGAGGCCTATGAGAATTGGGTCCTAGCAATTTCGATCTAGGAGAAGATCACCCTTTTAAGAGTGATTTCATTACTTCAACAAGAGGAGGCCAAAAGATTTGCAACCTCCTCTGGCATAGGATTGGATCCTCAAGCTCTATTTCTCAAAAATCAAAATTTTTGATCCAAAAAGAAGAGCAATATGCAGTCAGGATCGAATTTTGACTCAAACTCAAATTTTGGCTCTGGGTCGAATTCAAACTCTTCATCCTTCAAACAAAGCAAAAAATATTCTACAGATATTGCAAGAGAATTGGACATGAGATCAAGCACTGCAGAATTTTGAAATTCAAAATAGTTCCAACAACAAGTGAATTCTACCTCAACCAGTTTTTCGATCCACCAACAAGATGAAGATGAAGTAGCCTTTATGACCAAGGTTTGAGGACAACAAGATATCGATTTCTGGTATCTCGATTCTGGAGCAACTCAACACATGACTCACCATCAAGACTGGTTTAAAGATTTGGAGACAACTCATCACATTCTATTCAAGGTGAAGGAACAGTCAGAATCGAATTTCAGAAAGGTGAAGTCAAGTTGTCCAACGTTCTCCACATTCCAAATCTGACCAAGAATCTGCTCTCAGTTAGCAAAATCACCGATTCAGGTCAGAGGGTCAAATTTAGCATGCACGGCTGCCCAATCCTTGACAAATCTCGAAAAGTTTTAGCTTTCGGGAGAAGAAGTGACAATCTCTACAAACTCAGCCACTGTTATTCTTCCAACAGTCAAGCTCTTCACACATCAACTTCCGAATTATCTGATATGCTTTGGCATTTCAGATTAGGCCATTTCAACTTCAATAGTATTCAACAAATGTTGACTCAAAAACTAGTACAAGATCTGCCTTCTGTCAGCAAGCCAACTTCTCCATGTGAAAGTTGTATAATTAGCAAGCATGCTAGAAGTCCGTTCATTTTTTATTCAGTTCATACATCCAAAGGCCTGCTAGATCTTGTACATAGCAAAATCTGTGGCCCAATGCATACTGCTTCCAAAGGGGGAGGGGTCTATACCTCCTAACCTTCGTCGATGACTTCTCTCAAAGGATTGCAACCTATTTTCTGAAGAACAAATCAGAGACATTCAAGTTCTTCATGTAGTTCAAGGCATCTGCAGAAAATTAGACCCAGAGGAAGATTAAAACTCTACGCACAGATGGAGGAGAAAAATTTATCTCCACCGAATTTGAGGAGTTCTGCAAAGCCAACGGAATACAACAACAATTCACAATGAGCTACTCACCTCAGTCCAATGGTGTAGCTGAACGGAAGAATCGAACACTCATCGAAAGTGCCAAGAGCATGCTGGCCCATGTCTCTCTTTCGAAGAAATTTTGGACAGAAGCTGTTACCACATCCGCCTATCTATAAAATCGATCCATCACCAAAGCCCTGAATGGCAAGACACCTTATGAGGTGTGGACACGATCGAAACCATCACTCAAAGATATTAGAGTGTTTGGTTGCATTGCTTATGCTAAGATCCCTGAAGATCTCAATAAGAATCTGGATGACAAAAGCACAAAATCAATTTTCATTGGCTACTCCCTAGATCACAAGGCATACAAGCTCTACAATCTAAAAACAGAAAAAATATTCATGAGCAGAGAGTCATTTTTGTGGAAGATCGATTTATCAACCACAAGGGGAAAGCTCGAGAAATTTTTGATCCAAGTATTAAATTTTTTTTTCAATCTATGTATTGAAAAAGACTCTAGGATCGAAAATCACAAAATTGATATAAACTCGAAAAATGAGCCTGAACAGCAGGGGGTCGAGATTCAACCAAGAAGATCGAATCGACCAAGACAACCTCCATCCAGATTTATGGACGATGCAGCCTGCTACTTCTTGTAGGAACCAATTACAATCTCGAAGGCAATGTCTACACCTGATGCTGATCAATCAAAGGAGTGATGGACGCTAAATTCAATTATCTAATAGAGAATCAAACATGGATAGTCACTGAGCTGCCAAAGAGAAAAAATCTGATTCCATGCAAATGGATATTCAAGACGAAGTATGATGCTGAAGGAAGGCTTCGATACAAAGCCAGGCTGGTCGCCAAAGGCTATTCCCATATTCTAGATCTGGATTATTCTGAGATCTTCAGCCTAATCGTTCGATCTGTTTGCTACTCTCCTTTGTAGAGAGCTCTTTGCAGTTGAGAGCCACTTGTCACGCCATTGGATCAATTGAAATATAGTGCTTTAGGAAGAACTGCTCCATGGCGTATTTGGGTTGGAACTCTTGGACCGACTCTCTAGAGTCAAGAGCTACTTGAAAAACATATTTGATGCTCATGCTTGCTTGGCCCTGGCCCACATTCATGCATGTTGTGTTGTGTGTGCGAGAGGGTTTCTTGGGGTGAGATTGTACTAGATGGTTCACCCTTGAGCACATCCAGCTGATCAAATGTAAAGTTGATGCTTGTGTGCTTGTTGGTGCAGATGGGGCCCTTTGGGATGTTGTCAATGGCCCTAGGCTTGTAGTGACTGGCTGCGTGTGTTCTAGAATTTGTAATGCCAAATCCTCAACCAACTAAGAATCTTGTTGGAAGATTCAGCCTGTCCATTACATCGGGGATAATAAGGCGTACTCTTGTGATGAACCACAAGGAATTCAGCTAGGAGTACTCGTATTGTCTCATTCAGGAAGTGAGTTTTGCGATCACTCACAAGTTCTAAAGGGCATCCTTAGCGCATGATGATGTTCTCATAGAGAAACTTAGGTGTGCTGGCAGCATTGGCTACGCTAATGGCCTTCACTTCTACCCACTTCGTAGATTAATCTATTGCCACTATAATATATCGGGCTTGACTTCCTCTAATGGCTGGGTGGATGGGACCAACATAAGCTATGCCTCATTTTTCAGAATGATTTTTTGCTATAATAGGCTCTAAAGGCATAAACCCAGATTTTCTCAGTTTTGTGGCTCGTTGGCAAACATCACAGTGTTTCACAAAGGTTGCCACATCACGGTGTAGGGTAGGCTACCAAAATCCTTCTTGGAGGACCTTTCGAGTAGTAGCGTCAACTGCCAAGTGACTTCCACCAATTCCTTCATGGGTTGCACTAATAACAGGTTTTATTTCATGGTCCAGTAGGCATCTTTGAAGAATAAGGTCTATTCCCATTTGATAAAGTTGTCCAGCTATTAAGCTATATGAGGCAACTTTTATTATCAACTTTCGTTGATCTACGGTCCCCTCACAAGATACTCAACTATATCAGCAGCCCATTTTGGAACTACATAAGCATAAAAGATATGAGCATCCGGGATTCCATCATCAACTCCCACTTCTTCTCGAGGTGTCATCAATCTAGAAAGGTGATCAGCCAAACAATGTTGTTTTCCGGTCCTAACCACTATCCGAAACTCAAACTCTTGAAGCTGTAAAATCCATCGTGTAATATGGCTCGTCGTACAAGGTCGATTAACCAGATATAACAATGGTTGATGGTCAACATAAAAGCTGAAAGGGTTGGCCAAAAGGTAATGTTGAAATTTCTTAATGCTAAAAATCATGGCAAGGGCCTCCCTCTCGGTGGTGGCGTGTGGGGTGCTCTTGAATAGATTAGGTGCGGAAGAAGAAACACAGCTCCAACATAGAGAACTTCACAAGATCTTTACCAAAACTACAAAAATGACATTAGGGTCCCTCGCACTAGAACTACTCTCTTGTTGAAAGTTGGCCATTATACCACAATCATATGTACGTCGCTTGTTGTCAACTCTCTCAACATGGTAATGGTGTCCATATGCCCACATGGCAGTGTATGATGTATACTAAACAAAACAAAACAAAAAAAAACAATTGTGTGTAATTAGAAATACTATTCATATATCGAGTAGTACAAAAACAATATTACACTAACCTTCCATCCACATCTGCGAACAAATTCTCATTCTAATTCGGTCACTTCTTCTCCGTTTTCGGATGCTTTTAGCATCGTATCATAAACTCATTCACGAGAGCATTTTGAAGATAAAGGCTCCAAAGGTTCGTCGTTCTCCAACGCCCACCTAGACTATGTCGGCACATTGCAACATATTTATGAAGTCGATTACGAGACTAACGGCAAATACTTTATTTTTGATGTAAAATGGTTTAAGATCATCTATCGTGGAAGCAACGCCACGATTAGAAATGATAACTCAAAGTTTTTTCAAATTGACTCAGCAAAATGTATATCGATGGACTCTCATGACACTTTAGTATTGCCAGGACATTGCGAACAAGTGAGACTCTAAAATTTTAATGTCATTAATATTCGGGATCCAATTATTTATGTATCAATTTTATAAGACTAACTTAATTTTTTTTAATTCTTTGGCAGATTATATTCCATCCAGATCGAATAGCCCAAGATGGTGGTATGTGATCCAACTTAATGCAAGAAAGCGACGTGTGTTTGAAGGAAAATATATTGTTGAATTGGATACACACGACGATTTGGCAACGTTTTGGAAGAACCTGAACCACTCATCCAAACTCCAAATGATGTCGAAATGATGGGAGAAGAAGGTACAAATGAAAATGATGAGATTCCTACGATCGTACAAGACCAAATTGGGGGGTAATTTGAGGCCCCCACGTTTGGATAGGATAGAATTAGAAGAAGAGGAGATTGAATATGAGGGTAGCTCACATCATCAAAGAGACACGATCAGAAATTTACGATTATACCTAGACCTAGATTCATATGAGTGTCAAGACTTGTGTGATGACGAAAATGATGTAAATGATGAGAATAATCTATGATTATCTATCATTCTTTTTTTTATATTCATCGCAATACTTTTTATGTATACTTTTATTGATAGAGTTGAATGTGATAATTATAATACCCAAACCTTGCGGTTATGTCCTATTTCATAATGTCACCACATATTCCCCCCCTGTGGCATGTAGGTTTTTCCATGCAAGTTGGAAAGATTAGAACCTCGCCTTTAACGGGAGAAAAGTAAGGGCTAACACCTTCCTAGGATTGGGGATTTCAATTATCTACATTTCACCTTTGCATATTAATTAATTGCTAGTGTATGCGATAAAATACGATATTGCTTTGAACAAAATAAAACTTTATGAATTACATTTAATTTCTTACTTTGTTAGATAACGTATTCTAATAATAAAACAAATTGAAACAACACAAACTCACCGGTAAACTCACTCGAAGCTTAAGAGCAAACGTGCAATTGCTCGCTCTTTAAACGCTTGCTCTCTCTTTTTTGAATATTTTTGTCACATGCACAAGCAATCAAAAAAATAACACTATATTACACAATTGAACCATTATTATAAGCAAACTCAAACATACAATTACCATCAAACACTATCTAGTCATCTACTTCTCTAAATCTTAATCAAAACACACTCACACACATACTCTCTCTCTCTCTCTCTCTCTCTCTCTCTCTCTCTCTCTCTCTCTCTCTCTCTCTCTCTCTCTCTCTCTCTCTCTCTCTCTCTCAATCTAATATAAATTTTCTATCAAAAACTATTCATTTATCTATCACTCTTAAATACCCTAAACTAATGCATAATACAAAACACGCGCACACACACACATACATTCTCTCTCTCTCTCTCTCTCTCTCTCTCTCTCTCTCTCTCTCTCTCTCTCTCTCTCTCTCTCTCTCTCTCTCTCTCTCTCTCTCTCTCTCTCTCTCTCGCTTAGTCCAAAATAAATATAAATTTAATAATCTATTACTACCATATTTATCTATAATCTTAAATTTTAAATCAATGCAAAATGTTAAACACACACACACACACATCTCTCTCTCTCTCTCTCTCTCTCTCTCTCTCTCTCTCTCTCTCTCTCTCTCTCTCTCTCTCTCTCTCTCTCTCTCTCTCTCTCTCTCTCTCTCTCTCTCTCTCTCTCACACACACACACACACACACACACACACACAAATTATAAATCTAACAATCTATTACTACCCAACACTATGTATATCTATTTGTCTATTAACCTAAATTATAGATCAATGCAAATTTCAAAACACATACACATCCTCTCAACACACATACACTATCTTAAATAATTCTAACAATCTATTATAAACAATATTTATAATCTTCTATCAAACAGTATCTATTTATCTATCACTCTTAAATACTCTAAACTAATGCACAATACAAAACACACAACTCTCTCTCTCTCTCTCTCTCTCTCTCTCTCTCTCTCTCTCTCTCTCTCTCTCTCTCTCTCTCTCTCTCTCTCTCTCTCTCTCTCTCTCTCTCTCTCTCTCTCTCTCTCTCTCTCTCTCTCTCTCTCTCTCTCTCTCTCTCTCTCTCTCTCTCTCAGTCCTAAATAAATATAAATCTAACAATCTATTACTACCATAGATTATGTATTTATCTATAATCTTAAATTCTACATCAATGCAAATTGTTAAACATTATCTTAAATAATTCTAACAATCTATTATAAACATTATAAAAAATCAATCTATTCTCTCTCTCTCTCTCTCTCTCTCTCTCTCTCTCTCTCTCTCTCTCTCTCTCTCTCTCTCTCTCTCTCTCTCTCTCTCTCTCTCTCTCTCTCTCTCTCTCTCTCTCTCTCTCTCTCTCTCTCTCTCTCTCTCTCTCTCTCTCTCTTCTTAAAACAAACAAACAAACACCAACCTCAAACAAACAAACAAAAATCAAGCACCAGCCTCAAACAATGATCTTCAAGCACTAATCTTGAAGCACCCTCAAGCACTGGTCTTCAATCGCCCTCAATCGCTCCAAAGACGCTCAAATCTGCAAAAAACAAAGTGAGAGAGAAGGCGCTGGATCGCGCGAATTCTAAGATTGAAATAGACGTCGAAATCTAACGTCCTCCAAACACGTCGGAATCCGACGTCTGTGCCCACTCAGGCCTGGACAACAGGTGCTAGATGTCGTGGACAGGCTTTTTGGCTTGTCGACGTGGACGTCGGATTCCGACGTCCGTCGCATTCTGATGTCACGTCGGATTACACGTATTTTTTTTTTTTAATCTATGGCAGGTCATATCCACGTCTGCAAGTCGGAATCCAACATGTCGGATTCCGCCGTGCCTTTGAAAAATTGGTTGTTGCCCATATTTCCCGATCGCCGGACTCTGGGACGTCGGACTTCGACATGTCAGATTGCGACGGATTATGAAATTTTCGCGCATACGTCGGACGCCCACGTCGGAATCTACGCGATATGTTATTGTGCACATTATACATGCATGTTTCTTGTTGTTTGTAGCACTAGAAGATAAATGCAGATTTCTAACCACACCATGATGATGCATATATACAAGACAACTTTAAAATTAGAATGGCCTAATTGTTGATGCCATAACTCAGTATTCATAGATTTTTAACTAATGCTCAATGCATGTTCATGACTAAAAATATGTAAATTCTTGTCTCTATTGGCTTTAAAATTATCCTTACTTTTGGTCCAGGATAGTTTGGTCCAGGATAGTACAATGCTTAGAATTGAACAAGGCTTGATATCCTTGGTAAAAAAAACAACTTGCTTATGGATAATAGATTCTTGGTAAGCTTAATTGGCACATAAGGCACACCTTGAAGTATTATGGTTACTCCATCCAAAAATTTAAGGAGAATGACCATTTCATGTGAGCTTGCGTCACCAAAGAAAATGTATTGTGAGTTTGACTACTTCAACTCTATGAAAGGTGTGATATGGAGAGTCTATGATATGAACTCAATTGACCTCTCTTACTCACCCTCTTTGCTTCACACTCTTTAAGTCTCTCATATGTGACTTATTGCAAATAAATATATACTATAAGAATAATTTACAAGATTTAGTTAGCTATAATAGTAATTAACATAGCTTAGACAACTTTAGAGAGTACATAGAGAACGAGGTGTAATTGGATAGTGAGAGAAGATTTGTTGTGCAATGATTCAAATATGACACAATTATTTATATGATGATTGAAATGGGTCCCACACCATGAGATCTTCAATATTAGTGGTAATATGGAAAATCCGAATAACGAGAAAAGTGCTACTTATTCAAATTTTGGCTTATTTATTTTTCTACTTATTCAAATTTTGGCTTATTTTGGCAAAAACTCTCATAGTCGGTATTTTTTGGCTTTTTGATTTTCTTTTGTTTGACTTAACAATTTTGGCTTTCTTATTTTCTTTTAAAAAGAAGCTGAATTTTGCGATTTTCTATGAGTCTCCCTTTTTGCACTTTTTGACTTTGCAAGATTCTTTGTATTTTTGCATACTGTCATTGTTGCAGATTGAAGGGCAACATGCCCATCCTAGGCATTCTGCCCTTCAAATGAAGGGCATTTAAATAATGCACTCTTCAAACATGACAGGGAAAGAAATGGGCATTCCTTCATTTTTAAGGGAAATTTTCAAAACCATACCTGTGAATATATATATAGATCATGGTTTAAGTAAAGAATACCTTGTTTTTATATGCTCTACTTGTTTAATCAATCATCAATGTATAGTTTGAAGGGTGAAACTAGGTTATACCATTCAAAGCATATTTTCTTGGAGGGTAGAGTTGCCCTTCAATCTACAGCACTCCATAGTGTTCAAAAATGCATGCATATTTGTAGTATTTACATTACTACCAACTTATTTCAAGTAGGCTTTCAAATGAATAAGATATTTACAAGGTGTTGAAGGATCCCACAAGACCTTGGCAAGTCATCTTCTTCTCCAGATTGACCCCTTTTTTCCATCTCCCACTACTCGGATGCAAACATGAAGTGAGCAAGAGAAAGATTGGCAATGTATTTCGATGTTCCAATGCAGTGAGAATCTTGGTTGTGTGTTGAACAAAATCATTACGTGCCATGAGTCTCACTTCCACAAGTGAAAAATACTTTATCAGATGTACTTTGTCTGCTATAGAATTTACATATACGGTTCAAACTGAATAAGTGTGATTAGAAAATGGCTCAAAATCACACAATCTGAGACGGCCACCTTTTTCGTTTCTCTTGTACTTGATCGTATCATGCTTTGTGATAAATGAGCTGAACATCTCCAATTTCATGTTTTACATCAGAACAAAGCACATGGATCTGCACTATCATCATGTTAGATATAAAACGAATTAAGAAAAACATATGATGCTTGAATTAGTTACAACATATCACAAGAAATTATCCATCACAAAGAAGCGTAGATTCGTCCACTGCCTAGGAATTCAAAGATTAGTAAGAAAATAGGATAAATCATGCAGGCATGTAGAAATTAGGTCAAAATTGAGGCACATAGATAGTAAAGAGTGATGAAAATGAGAGTTAGCAGCTGTAGCTCAGTGTGATTATCTTCATTCATCTGTAGCTTATGCTATCGTGATTTTGTACAAGACTGCTTAGCTGGCTGCACGTAATAGACTTACATCAATAAAGGCTGGCTTTTAGGCGAGGAGTGGCAATCAGATGCAATGGCTCATCCAATATCATTGAATTGAATGCCTGGATCATTGGAATGTCTTTCACAGACTTGCCATGAGGTGGTGACCATTCAAAGCTGTGAATTAACCTTGACAAACCGAGCAGAACCATGGATGTGCCTAATGATGCTCCTGGACAGCCTCGCCTTCCTGCTCCAAAAGGTACTATCCGGTATTCTGGATCAAATAGATCGACGTGTTTCTCCAAAAACCGATCGGGTCGAAACTCTAATGGCCTGTTCCAAGAGGCAGGATTCCTGCCAAGAGAATATGTATTGATAAGAATTCTTGTGTTCTTTGGAATGTGATAGCGGCCGGCTATTTCAGCATCATCGATTGCTACATGTGGAATGAGAAAAGCGCCGACAGGATGTAGCCTGAAAACTTCTTTCAGAACGGCTCGTAAGTATTGAAATTGATCTAGATCTGATTCCTCCACCACGCGTTCATATCCAACTACTCCATCAATCTCATTCCTCACTTTATGCATTATCTCTGGGTGTTGCATAAGCTCTGCAAGAGTCCACTCGCTCGTGATGGACGACGTGTCTGTACCGGCGGCAACCATATCCTGCGATATCAAATAGTCGTTAGAACATATTTCCAGCATTAAGGAAAAAAATCCCTATAATATGCTTCTGTCTCTGTTGACATAAATTTCTAGCAATAGGCCGGAAGATTGTCTGTATAATGTGTTTTAACTACAAGCAAGTAAAGATCATATTAGGCGTGGTCTGCTTGCATTATATTATATCAGATACGAATATCAATGACACTGAAAATCATACAGCTTCTTACTAAGTACACGTTCAAGGTGGATAGTAGCGTACACCGATAATGGCTTTAATAGTTTCATCGCAAAGACATTCTTGACCGTTCTCCCCCGGAAGAGACAACAGAACGTCGATAAATGTATTAGTTTCGTTCAATCCTTTCCTTCCACGCTTTCGATGCTCTGCAAGAATAGCTTCATAAATTTCATCGGATCGCTTCATGATCTTTTGCATGCGACGTTCATGACCTTGGAGGTCTAATGGCCTCAGAAATGGAAGATAGTCAGCCATGTTGAAGGAGTTGACGAGCGAGAAAGCTTCGTAGATCATCTTCTTATACTCGGCTGCATCTTCTGGTCCTGCATTTCCAGGCCCGAAGAACCTCTTGCCTAGCAGCATCCGAGTAAGATTATTGCTAGACAACGCACCTAGTTTATCTCTCAAATTGATCGGCTTATTCAATTTATGGTCTTCCATAATAGAGCGCACCAAGCACTGTGCCTCTTCTATCCTTCCCTGTTGAAAATAATCCAATCTCTTTGGAGTTAGAAGCTCCATGGTGCATATCTTGCGCATTTTTCTCCAGTGTGAGCCGTATGGTGCGAAGGCAATGTCTTTGTTTCTATACGTGAAATATTCAGAAGCTATATTTTTGGGCCTTGATGCGAAAACGTGGTCCTGCTTCTTCAATATTTCCTTCACAAACGAAGGGTCGTCCGTCACGACAGCAGGCACATTTCCAAGCTGAAGATACACAACAGGCCCGTAGATCTTTGTCAAGTTCATCATTCCACAATGTGGAAGCGCTCCAACCTGTAGAAGGTTTCCTACGATGGGCCAAGGATGAGGACCAGGTGGTAACCGTGGACGATTTCTTTCTCTGCGCTTGTGCGTATAGTCATAGATCAAAACTGCAACAAAAGTTCCTACAAGTAGCATGACAAATGATCTGAACGCATATAGAAATGGATAGAGTACATCCATAGTCTTGCCTCTTTACCCCTACAATTTTGCAGTCTACTATCGACCAATAAAAACCTCAATACACTCTTTCAATGAGCTTAAAAAAGATTGCTAGATGCAGGAGATATCACAAGGAACCATTTGGAGAAAACAATGCACACTGAAGAGCCTCTTTAACAGTTAGCTGTCTATCGAATTGTTGAAGACTATAGCGATGGTGTAAAATTTTACAACTAACCAATAAAAGTGAGGAAGATTGATACAGGACCACCCCAAAAGCAACCGAAAAAGCTTCACAAAAATATGAACAGTGCTGGATCTTGCTAATCTCAATACTTAGCGCAACCATCATTGGCAACGAATTTCATCAGCTTAAAATCCACAACAAAACTCTGACATCTGTCATTAATAAGCAAAATTCACGAACATTATTACACCTGCATTTGCTGTCAAGGAGCTCCAAAATCCCTGCAAACGACTGCTACAGCTAGATCACCCGCATTGCTAAGTAAATCGACTGCCATATAGTTGTAAATCACATATAATAGACAACTGAAAGGCGATCTTAAAGTTGGTGAATATTTACTGGATGTCAGGAGTTGGAAGTTCAATCAGCGGCGCAATACAAGAGAAAAGACAAAGCGGCATGAATGTAGCTGAGAAACGGAATTGGGTATTGGGCTTGGATAATCAATACTGTGTTATGTATCCACAGGAAGAAGAAGAATGGGAATGGATGATCAATAATGTAGCCACCACCCGAAGAAAGGTAGAATGGTGTAGCCCATGTTCCTCTTTCCACACAACGCCAGCCATACCAGTTACCCTACACCACAAGGACATGGCTCCCACTCTTCTTTTCTTTTTTTCTTTTTCTTGCAGAATCTCTACTTTTCCTCATTAAAAAGCACAATCTGTATGTACTTTTTTGCAAACTGAGGTGCTGCTCTTTCCACGCTGCAGGTCAATACAGCCTCCCCAACGGTTGCCACCTGGCATGTCCCAGAGTGCTCCATGTTAAGTTTTTGAGAGTGTTCAATTAGTGTCAAACTAATTATTATGTTTATTAATGCACATGTGAAAAAAGTCAAGGTACCCATTACTCAATGTAATGAATGAGCTGGGCATAGGCCATTCTACCCGGTTCTTCGTGCCCCCCACTGGAAATCCTTACTGGGCAAAACGGGCCTCTGCCCAGCCCATTCCATAGTACCTTAGGGTTTCTTATTACAAAAATTTAGAATTCGGTTTATTTCTCAATGCTTACCAAATTTGTGGAACCTACCACTAGTTAACTACACTACCTATGCATGTATCTACCTATAAGTAAGCTAGTTCTATGTAAGCCCTTGATACTAGCTAGTTAGTTAGATAAAGGCCCTTTTTTTAAAAAAAATTAATAGGGGTCTAAGTACAAGTCTTATGGCTTATACATTTAATTATCTAGATCCACATTAGATAACTTACAGTATGACGCAATGCCAAAGTGTAACTTTTTGTTTTCTTAGTGATTGGTTCTGTAAAAAACATGATAGAAGGCTTTTTGTTTTCTTAGTGATTAGTTCTACTTTTGAACTTAATAGAATGGTAGACCTTCCAACAAATTTTCAAGTGGACATTAAATGATTAGCTACCACATAGCACATGAACCTTGTGACAGAATTTTCATGTGCCATGTGGCAACTTGTCATTGGATGTCTCCATTAAAATAATGGCATTAAGTTTAATGCTAAGCCCTCCATCAAGTTTAGTGCATAAGGTTTTAGGTTCTCAGGGGATGACCTTTCTATGGAACACTCAACTCTAGGGACTTATTCTCTTTGAGATCTTTTTTGTAACACAATGTGGTATTGTATATCAATCTACTTTGTGCATTTGAAAACTCAAGATTATGTACAAGTTGTTGAGTGCAATTTTGATTGTCATTGAATTTGATTGTGGCATTTCTTTGGCTTCAACAATGCATGTGCCAATAATTTCTACTTTAACTATTGAATCATAAATGCACTCATCAATTGCACCATGCTATTGGTCTCTTATTAAGAAAGAAGACATATTTGGATAATCTACCACAAAGGTCTCCAACAAAATTAGCATCATAGAATCCAATAAGCTCATTTGATTGAGTGCTCCCACTATTATATATGGCAAAGACTTAGTGCACAATTCACTAATTTTTTAAGATTTTTAGAAATCCTTTTGGCAACATTACGATGTAGCTTTTGTAGGTAGTTATTGGTGAGAGAATTTTGTAAACATTATGTTTGGTTCTAAGTCGTCTATCGTTTCAAATGTGAGGCCTCCAATAGTTTCTCGATAGAAAATTCAATGAATATCGCCATCATCAAGCTTATCAAGGAGCAAAGTGAGCTTTTGCCCTATTTATCTACAACCATAAGAAAAAATTGACATTCTCGAAACCACTTTTTTTTTAAATATGAGAAATATATGTTCTTTGATATGCTAAAATTTATTTTTTGGATTCCCTAATAAATCTCAAGTCCACAAAAGATTCCATAATCTCCAAATATGGATACTATTAACTTTGCATTTTCTTCATTTTAATAGATGCAAAGATTTGCAAGGTTGGGGGCTTTAAACAATATCTCATGAGTAATGCATTAAATTTTGTATTTCCTCATGATTCTTGTTCAAGTCCGCTTGTTCAAGTCCATCAATACCTTTCATACGATAGAATCTAGAACTCATCTTGTTTCCCTTAACATATTAATATGGTTGTTTCATAAAAAACCTTAATGGGCTTTGAATCCTTTTATTTTGATGGCCATGTTTGTATTTCATAAATTTTTTATCTAATGCCCATCCTTGAAGTATCTAGTCTTGTTTTTTTTAGTGAAACATGGTCTTCATCCATCGTTGTTTGCCATCTTTTTGCTTCTTTGTAACTTATTGTCTCTCCATAAGTTTTTGGCTCTTCATTTTTCTCTATAAAGCATTTGTAGGAGGCCTTGACATTTGAGGAACTCCCACTCTATAAGTACGCTTTCAAAAAATGCTTTCCATTTTATGTCTTCCATTTCTAGGTCCACATAGAGCAATAGAAACCTTCCAAATGGACCTCGATGATGTAACATACACAAACTTCCATAATGTGAACATATACTCTAGTTGCCCATATGGTAGTCTTAAAAGCATGCTATTGGCCGGTGAAATCACCACCATAGCCAAAATGGCCACCTAGGCACAAACTCTAATGTGAACATATACTCTAGTTGCCCATATGGTAGTCTTAAAGGCATGCTATTGGCTCGTGAAATCACCCACCATAGCCAAAATGGCCACCTAGGCACAAACTCCTATAATTTGAACATAAACTCAAACATTGATAATTTCTTACTTGGAATTCCTTATAGGCCTCTTTTTTGGTCAAGATTTCCTCAAATATCCCATTGATTATTGGCTCCTGCCAGTATTTAAATCAAGTTCATGGCCTTCTTTCTCGTTGAGGTCATTCATGGGATTTATGAATGCATCTTGCATATATTCTTCTATATGCCTTCTTGTGAATAAGAAGGGAGTAAGAGATAAGGCAGAGATACAAAAAAAAAATCTAAGAAGGCAACCCTTTCTTTTAGATAATTGGTGCTTCTTCATCATTATCATCCTCCACACATGTTTATGTTTCTCTTGTTCCATTTGTTTATGTAGATTGAATCTTTTTCACCTTGAACTCCAAGACATACGACAAGGACTTTGAACTTCTTATTTTGCATACCAATACACCACATCATGACTTCTTATTATTTTTCTGTTGATTGGATCTTGTAGTCGAAATGCCTTGCTAGACTCACTATAGCCCACAAATATGAGGTTTTCACTGTTTCAGCTGAGTTTATATCAATATGTGTTTGAAATGTGCACATACAAATCATATTTAAATGTTTCAGAATGTGCTACGGCAAATGGTGTTGTATGATCTATTGTCCTCATGTATGTTTTATAATGAATAGATATTGTAATGCTTGTGAATTCTCTCCAAAATTGTAGTCCAACTTTCTTTCTATCATCATGCTTTGCACGCACGTGCGCACGCGCGTGCACACACACACACACACACACACAATCTAGATCAAGATAAATTTCAGCTTTAAGTTAAATTACCATTTTTTCTAAAAACTATTGTTAAAATGCATCCTTTGGCTAGTACTTCTAATAATGGGTGGCGTTGAGCTTGCACCCGAGGGTGAATGCAACACACATGCCAATCTTGCATGCAAGTGGTCATACTCGACTATTATTCGAGTTAGGTCGAGCCCAATGGTCATATTTGACTATTATCCAAGTTAGGTCCGGCCCTGACTGTATGCATTACCTTTGAATCTTTTGGAATTTTAAGATATACCCAACCTACAACTTGAAACTCCCAAGGCGATTGCTTCAAATTAACAAAATGTTGAACCCAATCCTAGGGACTCTACATATTTTCTTGAGCTAACTATAAAATCTTTAGCATTTTCCACAAGAGATCAACACCTTTTGAACTTTGATCAACTCAATTTCAATCGTTATTGTAGACCGAATATAAGCATAAATGGGCTATGTTCTCGGTATTCGAATGCTTACTACTACTATAAGCAAACTCAATAAAGGTTAGAAACCTTTCCCAATAAGATTGCTATCAGGATACATATGCTCATAGCATCTGCACATTACCCTCTCCTAATGATCAAGTATAAATTAGAATCTGAACTATGATTCATCAATCATAATTCATCGGATTCTTATTCCATACTAGAAAATGAGAGAACATAAATATGACTATTCTTATAAGACATATGAGTTGCTCTGTAAAAGTCCTTTCCATGAGGAAAGTTTCAGACTTATCAACTCACTTTACAATATCTATCAAGAATTGCAATTATCAATAATTTCTCACTCTAGGCATGGCACAAAGTGTCACAAGGTTCAATCTAGAATACATCAAGACTTGTTTACTCTTAAGTGCTGATCTAGAATAATTAAGAAAATTTATCGAAACTTCAATGCATCAAGTTTTGAGTTTTGGATTACACCAACTATCCAACTCTATCTAAGTTTACAAGATAGTGTTCTATTTCTTTCCAATCAAAAAATACTTAAAACCAAAGGCTCTCATGTACCCTATGCACAAAAGTCTCTGAAAGAGTAATGATTGTGACTTCTAAGCCATACATATAAACTACAATAAATGATGATTACTATAGTTCAACCAACTAACTTAGAAGTAATGCTCCTGATACAATTAGTTGTACCAGATTTAAAATGTTTAAGTGTGGGCCCCAAAATCGAAACACCTAATTCCATTAGATTCTAAATCCATCCCAAGTTAATAATTCTTCTCATCGAGATACCTTATTAACCTATGAGCAATTGTTTGAAAACGACTCTCATCAATATGCCTAGGTTTTTTTCTGACTAGTTTAGACATGCTTATAAAATCAGTCCAAGAAACACAAATTGGATCCACATGATTTAATAACTTGCGCAAAGAAAACGTGGTCCCCCTATAATTCACTACAGAGCATATCTCCCTAAAGTTACACAATCTGTAAATATTAATTTAGTTGAGAATCTTGTAATCTAGTAAATTCTAAGAGAGAAATTTCTCAAAAGCTGCTACTTCTTAATATATCAACCATAATCTCAATCGAAGATTTTTCCAAAAGAATATATCATTAACCAAGAATTTTCTCCCCTGCATCTACTTTACATGCATCCTTGTTGGCAGATTCTGAGGAATCCCCAAGATGTTGAGCCCAACTATTCTAAAGAGCACCTCTCACTCTAGACCGCAATACTAATTCCTCACAAATAGAGAGAATACATAAGCAAAATAATGTATGAAGAATGCCTTCTACTCAAGTTAGAGAGAGAATACCAAAAACAAGCAAAATAGCATGAGATCCAATTTTGACATTATGACATTACCAAAGCTTGATTCATCATTAGAAATGAATGAGAACCATATGTACATATTTAGGAGAGCCAAAATTCGTGGTACTACTTGCATTCAATGCATTCCCTACACCTAATCAAGTGTAAACTACTACCATATTGACACCTAACAGCTTGCATGCTGAAATTGTACCTAACTTCTTCCTACTTTATCCAAATGTCAATTTCTCAACTACATATTTACAAAACTACATGCATGTGTCCAATACTGTATTTGCATGCCTTGCATGTGACTTCACTAGATGAATTGGACATGTGTAGAACATGTATACTGACTTGCATGTTGCATGCATGCATTCTAACTGACTTTGCATGTCATCTACTTTTATGCATGTCTACAAATCTAGATCTACCTAACTCAAACTCGCCCTAACCTACAAGGTCATGTGCTCAATTCACATACCTTTGATATATACAATGGAACAAAGTGAATATTTCATCTGAGAAAGAAATTCTTCACCCTCAGAATGTCTGATGCAGATAATATTTCGAGTCACCTCAACGCATTCAAAAATCTTATGGAGCAAATGACTACAACTGGCTCAATCATAGAAGATTCTGATGCGCTCATGACTCTATTATCGAATCTACATGAAGCCTACAAAAATTGGATAATGACAATTTCTACTTAGGAGCACCTCACTCTATCTAGAGTAATTTTGCTGCTCCTCCAAGAGGAGATCAGAAGAATAGCATCTCCTCATGCTTAGAGTCAGATCCTCAAGCTCTGTATTCAAAAAATCAGAAGTTTAGATCCAAGAGATCTACAAAGTTAGGCTCACTGACAAGAAGAGCAATATGCAATCTGGACCAACTTCTGGTTCAGGATTGATTCAAGCTCTTCATCATTCCAACCAGCGCAGAAACTTTTTTGCAGATACTGTAAAAGGACTGTCCACGAAATCAAGGACTGCCGAACTTTGAAGTACACCAACGAAAAGAAGAAGCAGTTCCAACAACAAGCACATAGTGCTATAGCCAGTCACTTAAATCAGCAACAAGAAGAAGAAGATGAAGCAACTTTCATAACCAAAGTCAGAGAACAACAAAATATCGATTCCTGGTATCTAGATTCCGCAACAACTCAACACATGACTCACCATCGCGACTGATTTAAAGACTATAAGTCATTCACCGACTCTCGAGTTGTGCAACTTAGAGACAACTCATCACATTCAATCGAAGGTGAAGGAACAGTCAGAGTTGAATTCAAAAGAGGTTAGGTCAAGTTGTTGTCCAACGTTCTCCATTTTCCGAATCTGACCAAGGATCTGCTCTCAGTTAGCAAAATCATTGATTCAGGCCATAGGGTCAAATTCAATATAGGGGCTGTACAATCCTTGACAAATCCCAGAAGGTTCTAGCCTATGGAAGAAGAAGTGGCTATCTTTATAAACTCAGTCATTGCTATTCTTCTAATGGTCAAGCTCTTCACACAATCACTTCTGAATCAACTGATATGTTGTGGCATTTCAGACTTGGCCATCTTAACTTCAACAGTATTCAACAAATGTCATCTTAGAGTCTAGTACAAGATTTGCTTTCAGTCAACAAGCCAACTTCTCCATGCGAAAGTTGTATTATCAGCAAGCATGCTAGGAGTCCCTTCAGTTCAAACTCAGTTCATACATCCAAGGGCTTGCTTGACCCTGTACATAATGAAATTTGTGGCCCGATGCAGACTGCTTCCACAGGGGGAGCTCTATATTTCTTAACCTTTATCAATGACTTCTCTCGAGGGACTACAACCCACTATCTGAAGAAGAAATCTGAAACATTCAAGGTTTTTGTGTAGTTCAAGACATCTACAGGGAACCAGACCCAGAGGAAGATCAAGGCTCTACGCACAGATGGAGGGGGAGAGTACATCTCCACAGAATTCAAGGAGTTCTGCAAGGCCAACGGGATACATTAACAATATACAATCAGCTACTCACCGCAGTCAGATGGTGTAGCTAAATGGAAGAATCAGACACTCATCGAGAGTAACAAGAGCATGATGGCCCATGTCTCTCTTCCAAAGAAATTCTAGGCAGAAACTGTTACAACAGCTACCTACTTGCAAAATTGATCCATCACCAAAGCCCTGAATGGCAAGACACCTTATGAGGTGTGGACATGATCAAAACCATCACTCAAACATATTCGAGTGTTTGGATGCATCGCTTTCGCTCAGATCCCGGAAGATCTAAAAAGAAAGCTAGATGATAAGGGCATGAAGACGATCTTCATCGGTTATTCCTCAAATCACAAGGCATACAAGCTCTAAATTTTGGATAGCAAGAAGGCATTCACCAGTAGAGATGTCATTTTTGTGGAAGACCAGTTCATCGACCACAAAGGAAAAGCTGCTGATAATTTCGACCCAAGGATCGAGCAACTAGACAATTCCGATCTAGGGATTCACCTGCTGAATAATGGCGATGACTCAGACAATGAGTCAGAACCTCAATGAGTCAACCCACATCAGAGGACCGAAGTGTCAACCCAGAAGGTCGAACAGGTCCAGATAGCCTCCATCCAGATTTATGGATGATCCAACCTGCTACTTTGTGTAGGAACCAACCATTGTTTTTGAGGTAATGTCTAGCTGATGCTAACCAATGAAAAATAGCGATGGACACCAAATTTGATTCTCTAATGAAAAATCAGACATGGACACTCACTGAGTTTCCAAAAGACCAGAAACCAATTCCATGCAAATGGATATTCAAGGCAAAGTATGACACTGAAGGAAGGCTAAATTGTTACAAGGCCAAGCTAGTCGCCAAAGGCTTTTCCCATATTCCAGATCTGGATTATTCAGAAATCTTCAGCCTAGTCATCAAACATGCTTCAATCTGCCTACTCCTCTCCTCTATGTAGAAGATACACTCTTATTCAGTAATAATCTGAATCTGATTAAGGATACAAAATGCATGATGGCTCAGAAATACAAGATGACTGACATGGATCCAGTCCAGTATTGTCTCAGAATCCATATCCAACGAGATCGACCCAGCAGACTGATCTTTATCAGTCAGCAACAATATCTCAACAACGTGCTGAAAAAGTATGGAATGGCCAACTGCAAACCAAGTCACTTTCCACTCGACACTGGACTAAAATTATCAAAGGAACAGTCTCCTCAAACTGAGGCAGAAAAGGAGGAGATGAAGCGCTACCCATTTCAATCCATCATCGGCTCACTGATGTACGCAATGATCTGCACGCGACCAGACCTTGCATATTCGATCAATGCACTTAGCCAGTTCTTGTCAAATCTAGACTTAACTCATTGGAAGGCACTAACAAAGGTCATGAAGTAAATCCAGGCAATGAAAACTCTCAGCATCTGCTACGGAGGCAGCCACACTGCCAACATCCTTGAAGCCTACATAGATGCGGATGGATAGGAGATGTCGACACCAGAAAATCAACTTCTGGATTTGTATTTTTATACAACCAAGGCCCAATCTCATGGAACAGTCGGAAGCAGACCTCAGTTGCATTATCATCAACGGAATCCGAATACATAGTTGCCACTAATCAAGCAAAGAAGTGATCTGTCTAAGGCAACTGCTTGAAGACATAAACCTTGTACAACCACTTCCTACAACAATCTATTGTGACAATCAAAGCACAATAGTGCTATCTCTCAATCCGAGATTTCACTCTTGAAGCAAACACATAGAAATCATGTATCATTACCTTAGAGAGAAAGTGCACAGCAAGGAAGTAGAATTGATTTTCTGTAGAACAAACTCCATGGCAGCAGATTACTTCACAAAAGCTCTATCAAAGAAGCAACATCTCAAATTTAACGATTTGTGATGACAACAACTATATTTTATATTTTGGTTCATGTTTGATCAGTATCTCTTAGAGTTTGCATCTCATTTTGTATGTAGATGCTGATTTTTCTACATTGGCAGGATTGTTGGTTTCCTCCTTTTTGTATCCAAAGATCAAGGACATGGATTGGATCTTGAATGATCTAAAATCCTTCACATTTTATACATGAAGATGTAACTAGAACATGAAGAATGTAAATGTGATGATTCCTCCATGCTTAAAACTTTGAACTCTTTGAAAAATAACAGTAAACAATAAATGATAGTTATCATCCAACGCCTGGATGTCTCCTCCATTTTTGTCTGTTCTTGAGATGTCTCCTCCATGAAAATCAATGAATGGGCCTCCATCTCTATCTTGCCATAAGATATTATCAACACTTGATTATTTGATCATGAATGAGTAATATAATGAGCCTCCAATAGCTTCATTTCCATCATCAAAACCAGCCAAGAATGCTAGTACAACTCCAACACCAAGATATTGCAAGATAATGTAGTTAGTTTCACCATATCTTGACAATTTGCACACATTCACATGAAATAGCTCAAACGTGAGATAGAACAAGTAAATTAAACTTGAACAACACTTCCTTGCTGCTCCCTTGCCCTTACTTGAGTCTTCAATTACCTTCAAAAACAAATCCAAAATGTCTTTGACACTTCATGACTTCTCTTTAATGCTCTTGACTAGCTCCAAATTGCCACCTTCTCTTTTGTGTTGTTGAAGCTCTTTGGGATCAGGCTCTTGATCTTCCACTTGACCATAAAAGCCATTGAAAAAAAAAAAACTCCAGATCCATTGCTTGCATCCATTCCTTGAAAACCATCATCCACTTGCATATCATCATCTAGACAAGAAGATGAACCAAAATATGTGACTAAATCAAAATGAGTCACTTCCACTTGCTTACCCTTCTCGTCATATGTAAGCCCAGAAAGATTTTTATTTTGCTTGAGGATCATCTTTAAACTTGACTTGGGGAAGCATCTCCACCATCACCATCCAAATAACCATCTTCATCACCACAAAAAGTGTTAGATTGATCAACATCAACAACATCAAGCTTATCCACATTCTCCTCTTCAAAGACAACATACTTAGAAATGTGAACTTTCTTTGACTTAGGAATGTAAACCCTATAAGCTTTCATTACTTTACTATATCCAACAAAGATTCCCTTCAAGAATCCAAAAGATGAGTTGACATAGCAAATACTACCAAAGATATTCAAATGCTCCATCCTTGGCTTTTTACTAAAAAGAACCTCAACCATTCTTGAACTTGAGAAAGACATCAAATATGAAATTCTCACTCCTTAGAAGATAAGTCCAACAATATCTACTAAAGTCATCAAAGCAAGTCGCAAACATCTTTGCTCCTCCATTACTCAAAGAACTAGTACAATGTAAATCCAATTGTACTAAATGAAAAGGCATCTTAGATCTTGAGCTAGATCTAGAATAAGACAACCTTTGTGACTTTGTCATTGAACAAAGCTCACCAACTTGCTTCTTTGCCTTCAAACCACTAGGGTTAGAAACAACACATCATCAAGTTTGTAGAGCTCACCTTGTCTCTTGTCCTGAGCAATCAAGACTCCATTATTTTTTATCAAACAAGAATACCAAAACTTCTACTTTGAGCCTTTTGTCAACCATTTGACACACACTGAGCACATTCTTAGTAATGGAAGGTATGAACAAAAAATTCTTTAAGTGAACATTCTTATTTGTAGATGAGAGAAAAATAGGAATAGTACCAATTCCCTTGATAACAACTTCACCACCATTGGCCATGTTGATGACCTTCTTCTCTCCTTTATAAGGCACCAAAGAAGTAAAGTACTCTTTGTGACATGTCATATGAAAGCTTGCTCCACTATCAATCCACCATGGATCAATATCTCCACATTGGTTAGCAAACAAGAAGAAAAAAAAGATCACAAAGATCCAAACTCTATACTTTAAACTACAAGATTTGAAATAGAAACACCTCCAAATCCACGTAGAATATATGGCGCCCTCAAATCCACCTCTAGATTTGGAAAATCCACCAAATTTAGCCTGCAACCTGCTCTGATACCATGTGAAAAAATCCAGATCCAAAACACATTAGTGGATCAACAAGATCTTGGGCCAATCTGGTTGCACATCTAGAAATAGCTAAAAGATAGAAATCGCTACTTTATGCATGCTAGAACTTAGAAATGCACAAACATCTGATCATAGACACTTGAATATGACTTAGTATTGTCCCTATACATACAACAATAGTAAAGTACAGTACTTCACATGTGTGAAAGCTAGATCAACCATAAAATCAACATTCTACACATAGAAAACCAAGATATCAAGAGAGAAACACTTGAGATGGACATAGAAACACAAGAGATGAATTCTCCACAAAGAAAGAAACTATGATGATTATTTCTCCACATAGGTACAGCTATTTATAGCTTCCAAAATGTCATTTGGCCACTCTCCCCAAGCTTGACCTAATTTGGAAACTTCTAGATACTTCATCAAAAACCTAGAAAATCTACTAGATGCAATGTACCTATATTAGCCAATTAGAATGGGTCCAAATCTAAGCTCATCCACTTATATACTTGCCAAAATAGTAAAACCACTATTTAGGTGCTTATCGACAAATATGAAACTATCTCTAAGTTGAGATTTCAAGTTGGCCTCCAAAAATGCCAATTAACCAACAAAACTAGTTGACAAATTTTCACAATTGCAACTAGTTAATTAAATTAAGGATTATTGTTCATCCTATTATAAGCAATTGTGTTGCATAGGATTATTTGCCTTGTATATTATTCTAATGTTTTTGGTTCAAAAGAAGTTCTTAAAGAGTTTGTGGGCCACAATATGTACAATAATCTTTTCATGTGCATGATCTAAATTCAAAAAAAAAAAGAATTTGTAATTATGTTGGGCAAATTTGCATACATTAAAAATTGGACAATCAAGAATAGGCCTAGGCTCCACACATGTCTATTCTGATTAGTGTGGCCATGTATGTTTAATCCAATTGTCTTTCTTTGCTTTGCAAAGAGCAGTTTGTCGAGCACCTTCGTGAGCAGATCTGCAATCATGTCTTCAGACTTTATGTACTGGATCTGGAGCTCTCCTTTCGAGATCAAATCTCAAATGTGATGGTACTTCAAGGGTATGTGTTTTGTCTTTGAATGGAAGACAGAATCCTGGGACAGATACATGGCACTTTGAGAATCCATCATCATCGTGCAACGGTTCTCCTGTGGTATGCCAATTGCCCCCAACATCATCTATGCCCAAACTATCTCGTTCGCCACCCTTGAAGCTGCGACATATTCAGCTTCGCATGAGAATTGAGCTACCAAGGTTTGCTTTTTGCATATCCAACTGATTTCTGCTCCGCACGCCATTGAACATCCTCTTGTTACGGACTTGCTGTCATCTTTGCAGCTCGCCCAGCTTGCATCACTGTAGTGGTGCAGCTCAAATCCTTTCCTTTCATTGTCTACTCTGTAGGTTAATCCCATATTTTGGGTACCCTTCAAATATTGCAGGATTTCTTTTTTTTGCCAATGTGTCATGCCAAGATTGGAACGGAATTGGCTTAAAGCATAGACAGAGAAAGCCAAATTGGGTCTGGTACAAATTGTAAAGTATGTTAGACTACCGATCAGGTTTTGGTAGGGTATACCTTCCATCTTTCTGTTTTCAGACAATCTTGCTTCGTCAATTTGGCTCCAGCTACCATTGCTGTGGCTTTTTCTTTGCAATCCATCATTCGATACTACTTCAGCACTTTTTTGACGTATTTTGACTGACTCAAATGCACTTCATTTTTTATTCGATCTCTTCTTATCTCTAGCCCAAGACATTTTGTTGCGTCTCCCAGATCTGTGATTTCAAAATTTTCAAAAATCTGACTCTTCGTGTCCTTGATTAGCATCAAGGAGTTTTCTATCATAAGAGAATCATCCATGAAAATAGTCAGAATATTTTTGTGGACATTCCAAACATTTCTTTCGATGCTTGGCCAACTTTTGTCTTTCAACTGTTTGTTGATCTCTGTGCAGTTGAAGAGCTTTTGCAGCATCCACTGAAAATACAATGATTCACTTATTTGATAAAATAAAGATCCTACCATAATGGTGTTCAAAAAGACTGCAACATAATGGTGTTAAAAAAGATTGCAACATAAATTTTTTCAAAAAAGAAAATATTAAAATGAATGACAAATTTGATTAATATTTACTTTTCTCGTCATTGGTCTTTGCAAGTTATTTTGCAGACTTTAACATCTCGCAAGTGGAGCATACTATCATTCGTGATTTTTTGGGAATCTTTACCGGTCCAAAATCTCTTTTCCAAATTCTAAGAAACTACGAGTAACTCAAATAGGGGACATTTTTTGTTTTTGCAAACTCTTTGTACATAAAAAATATTTCTAATTTTGTAAAATTATCCGGCAAGTGAAAATATAAGGAATTAGGCAATTTTTCTCCGTGCACATCTATAAAATGCTCTAGCCAAGCAGTTGCATTTAAAGCATCTGGAGAAATAGTTTGACCCTGTAAGAATCCCCGTAATGTTGGGTCTTTCTGAAGTCGTGCATGCATTCGTTGAAGCCATGAGTTTTCGATTGCGTGAACTGCTTTGTAAGCTTTGTCACAAACCTCCAAAGCATTTAAAAAATACAAAAATAAGTTTTTGTCCGGCCTCACTGTTGCACACAAATAGTAATTTCTCTCATCTTACTTCGTAAACAGAAGTTTGATCTTAATTCTTCAATTTCTCTGATACTCAGCTTTTGCAAACAACAGGATGAGCAGTAAATAATATTTTGTACCCTTCGAATCTCAGATTTTGTAATCAACTGTTTTTGACGATTCGTTAAATCAGGTGAGGATCTCAAGTCTCTCTTGTATTTTTCTTTTTGTTTGGAGTTTGATCTATAAATTGAACTTGGGACACTAGTAGGAGTGGCAAGTAATTGGTTTGGAAGTGATTGTTACTGTTTGAGAAATGATTTGCAAAATGCAAATATTTGACACTGGAAAAATTGTTCCATCTGTTTTTTGATAATTGTATTGTTTTTTTCAACTGGGTGTATAGTTTTCAATTTTACATATGAACTCAAACATGTATATGAAACAATATGTGGATCGATAGGAGATATCCGCGAAGCCAGACATTCTCACTTTGTGGTGCACCATAGAGAAAACAAGAATACTATGTACTCAAAAAAGTATCATGTCAAAAGAGATTAGGTGGCATTAGTGAGTGGGAGGTTAAGAACAACCCGTGGTCATTGGATTTTCCAAAAGGAGGATTTTCTAAGGAGAAAAAGGATTTGCATGATCTACATGCTAAGGAGAAACTAAGAGTTTCTATGCAAATGGTTTCAATTCAAGAATCAGTTGTGCAGGTTGTAGATTCCTTGGAAACAAGGTTGAGGTAAGTTGTATTAAAAGCTTTATTTTTTTATGTTAGGGAGAACCAATTTTTCACAAGGATCAAGTGCTTAAGGAGTGACAAAAAACCATTTTGGGATCAAACTTTGTTGTGTGCCAATTTCTTGTGCAATAGTGGTCGAGTGCTATTTTGGATGGAAAGACGCCTTTTGAGATGCTATTCAAGAGGAGGCCGAGTGTCAACTTTCTAAGAACTTTTGGATGCACATGTTATGTCAACATCACTCTTGATGATAGGACCAAGGAGGATTCATCTTCAAGGAAAGGTATTTTTGTTGGATATAGTGAGGTGAGTAAAGTTTACAAGGTTTACATTCCTTCTACTAACAAAGTGATTGTTGGTAGAGATGTCATTTTTTATGAGGGGACCATTTGCTCTTATGAAGAATGGAACATGGAGTCAAGAAAGCTATTGGATGTTTTCATGACTTTACAGCAAGAAATGGATCTGGAAAACAAATTTTGTTCAATGACTTTGATGGTCAACTTGATGATCAAGAGGTTGATCTCAAAGGGCTTCAACATGACATGGAAGATGGCAATTTGAAGTTAGTCAAGAGCATCAAAGGAGAATCAATTGAAAAAGATGCTATAATAATTTTTGCGCGCTATTGAAGACTCAAGTAAGGTCAAAGGAGTAGCAAGGAAGTGTTGTTCAAGTTTACTTTACTTGTTCTATCTCATGTTTGAGCATTTTCATGTGGATGTGTGCAAATTGTCAAGATATGGTCAAACTAGCTACATTGGTGAGCATCATTTTGATGTTGGATTTGTACTAGCATTCTTGGCTGGCTTTGCTGATGGAAATGAAGCTATTTGAGGTTCATTATATCCCTCATTCATGATCAATTCATCAAGTGATGATGGCATCTTGTGAGAAGATGGAGATGGAGGCTCATTCATGGAGTTTCATGGTGGGTACATGGCAACAAAGGACAAAGGAGGAGGAGACATGCAAGAAAATGTTGATCACCCACATTTATTGTTTGCTTGTTGTAATTTTTCAGAAAGTTCAAAGTTGATAGCATGGAGGAATCATCTCATTTACATACTATGTGATTCTTCATGGCATTGAGGGAGCAAGTCATTGCAAAGGAGGTGGAGCTTCAACATGTGTCCTCAAGGGAATGTGTAGCTGATATCTTCACCAAAGCATTGGGACAGGACTTGTTCATGAAGCATAGGACTTCACTTGAAGTGTTATCAAAGTCTATCTTAAAACTAGTTGAAGAGGGAGTGTGAGAAATTCAACTAGTTTAATCATATTTGCTACATTTTTGTATTTAGAAGTCGAGTTTGAGTATATTCAAATTTAAATGTTAAGTACATTGAATCTATTTCCAAAAATAGTATAATTTACATTTTGGAGGGAAAGCCAAGTGGCCAAATAGGTTTTGGACCGGTTATAAAAGGATGTAACTCATGGAGAAGCAAATCTTCTCTCTTCTCTATCTCATTTCATGTTTATACATGCTTCTCTTGGATTCTACCATCCATTGGTGCAGTATACTTGTGAATCTTGCAATGCTATGTGTAGAATAATATATATTTGCTATTTTCAAGTTCACATGTGTGAAATATAGTAGCTTGCTATAAATGTACGGATAGCAACAGTACTTATGTTTTGATTCATGTTTGATCAAATTCTATTAGAGTTTGCATTCTATTTTGTGTGTAAATGCTGATTTTTCTACATTGGCAAGATTGGTGGAGTAGCTTGTTTTGTAACCAAAGATCTTTAGTAGATTTGGATCTAAATTGATATGTGGTATAGGTGAAACTTTATCAAAATGCACATAGCCACACGAATGAGAATACAGACATGGCAATGTTATAGAGAATAGACACGTAGGCCTATTCTTGATCATCCAAATTCTATTGTATGCAAATTGGACACAACACCACCGACATGTACAAATGCACTACAATATAGTGAAACTATATCACAATATTGCACATGGCCACACTAATGAGAATGGACTCATGTCCATGCCACCAACCTATGTGGTGGAGTATACCACAATGCATATTGCCACACTACACATTGTACTCGTGTCATAATGCCACACCACACATTGTACTCATGTCATAATGCCACACCACACATGGTACTCATGTCATAATGCCACACCATCTACAAGCACAAATGCACTTTATGTGGTATAATGAAATCTTATCAAAATGTACATGGCCACACTAATAAGAATAGACACATGTCTGGATGCGACACTATCTACAAGTACAAATGCACTATACATGGTATTGTGAAACTTTATCAAAGTGCACATGGCCACACTAATGAGAATAGAGACATGGCCACGCTAATGAGAATAGACACGTTGTCGGAAATCGAGAGGACAGGCAGCGGAAGCTTTGAGCGTGGTCGTGTAGGAATGGAAACGCAACAGTTAGCAGCAAAAGTACTCAAGATGAATGATTCATACAAAATTGCACAAATGAACAATATAGTAGTGAGACAGAAAAATTGGATGCTGATTAATATCAACAGTGAGTACAATGGCTTGAAGTGATAACTTCAGCTTGATAGTTGAGCGTGATTACGCTGGCTACAGATAACTTTGATAATGCTAAAACAACACTTGCATTGCTTGATTTAGCTAGTAGTATATATTTAAAGTGTCTTCAAAATTATCTTACAAGCATTGAATGCTATTTATGCCAGTCTTTGTATATGTACAAAGTGGGTAATTGCCCTTGGGATATTTAGCGGTCATTGTTTTTACGGTTGATGATAAGTTGGCGACGCCGGTCTGCCACGGTTGGAAAAACCCGAAAAATGTGAAGGTGCCCTTGAACAGAGAAAGCATGTAAATCCCAAAGGTGCGAAAATTTTGAAGATGCCTTTAAAGCGAAGGCAGAGAAATGTGAAAAGCCCGACAATGCCTTTAATATGGATTTTGGTCATAGTGTCGCATTTTTTCCAAAGGTGCAAAAATGTAAAAAAAAAAACTTGACAATGTTGCATTTTTCCCAAAGGTGGAAAAATGTGAAAAACCCGACAGTGCCTTTAAAATGAAATTTGGTCACAGTGTCGCATTCTTCCCAAAGGTGCAAAAATGCGAGACAGTGTCGCATTTTTCCCAAATGTGCAAAAATGTGGAAAACCCGATAGTGCTTTTAAAATGGAATTTGGTCACAGTGTCGCATTTTTTCCGAAGGTGCAAAAAATGCAAAAAAAAAAACCGACAGTGTCGCATTTTTTTCAAAAGTGCGAAAAATATAGAAAAGGCGAAGGTGCCTTAAAATGAAAATGTTTTAAGGAAAAACGAAGTTTTGGAAAAATGTTTTAAGGAAGAACGAAGTTTTGGAATAATGCGAAGGTCCGAAATATGTTGTTGGCCTTCGGCTATTTTCAGGATGCTCATTACTTGAACGATTTGTTAAGGCTGAGCATAAGAAATCTAATAGTGTGGAGCCTAGGCCTATTCTTGATTGTCCAATTTTTATTGCATGCAAATTCGGCCAACATAATTACAAACTCTCTTTTTTAGAATTTAATAATGCACATGAAAAATTTATTGTACATATTGTGGCCCACAAACTGTTTAAGGACCAAATACATTAGAATAGTACACAAGGCAATAACCCATGCAACACAATTGCTTATAATAGGATGAACAATAATCTTTATTTTAATTAACTAGTTGAAGTATGACATGAGACCAGTGAAATAAATTATGATACTGCAATTGTTGATGATAGGATGAACAATAATCCTTCTATTAATTAACTAGTTGAAGTATGACATGAGAACAATGAGGAAAATTATGATAGCAGTAGATGGTGCTAGAAAAACCTCCCTCAAGTTTCACTTCAATATCCTACATCTTTCAAGATGTCGGTTTTTGAAATTTGATGTCTTATAAAACCTTAAACTAAATAATGTTGCATTCTCAAATTCAGGAACTATGAAAGGTTGTCATTGAGTGTAGTAGCTAGCCTTTTGAACTGGAAAATTAACATATCAATTAAACTATTTCAATCTGCTAGATCGTGGGCCCATCATCTTTAAGAATTTGCAAAGTTTTCCAAGACTGTTAGCATTCAACTATTTTCTCAAGCCTCATCCTAGTCCACTCCAATGATAAATGTTATATTATATCATGTTATAAGGTTATAAATTAGCCACATATTGGCTTACACTACCTTTTATCAAGATTTATGTGAAAAATAGAGCACCCACAACCGGCTTGGAATTTGACGTGCACCCTTACCTTTCACCCCGATGGGCTTTTATTTTTCTTACCTTTCACATGACATGTATAATGCAAGGGTACCTTTCAAATAAAATAGGTATGAACCTTTAAACCACTTATATACATATATTCATGTTATATTTTGCAATAAACTTTTTAAAATTACAGCCTATCATGACACTTTACCCACACACAAAGGTGGTACTTTTGCATTTCAGATTTGAGGTGGTTTCCTCAATTATTGTCTATTCACGTGAATCATGTGTATTCCAAAGTAAAACTTTAGAATCATGCATATATCTTACTAGCCATAAAAAAAATTATCCATAACAAACAAGGTGATTTTTGTCTATTATGCCAATTTTGCTCAGGAGTGGTGCACTAGCTCCTTATGTATAGATCACTCTCTCATATTGCAATCATTCATTGTCGAGTGAGTGATTGTGTATATATTGTTGTTCTTGTGTGCCTTTGTGCGTAGCTATGCGACAATCATGGGCAACATCTATGCTCTAGTTCACACAATTGGTGGCAGTGGTGGAATGGCACAAAGTATCTTGGGAGGTACGGATGGAAAGGTTCTAGAGAGAATACGAGTTTGGGTTGGAGGATGGCAAGTGAAAGCAATAAAGATGTGGTTGACATATAGTAGTCCTTGACTCTTTGGTAGATCATCTGGTCCATACAAGGAGTTATCATTCGCTCCTAGAGAACGCATTACCAAATTGTCATTGTGGGAAAATGGTGCAGGTACTAGTACATATGGATGATACATAAATGATGGATATAGCATCTTAATAAATGATAATGATTTGTTGATATTGTTTTTAAAATGCACATTGACATGAGCTTGATAGCAATAGTTTATGTTTTTTCCACAGGTACACGTCTTGGGTGGATAAGGTCCAAAACCAGCAAAAACCAGGTCTTTGATTTTGGAATGACTGATTGGGGTCAAACCGATTAGTTGATTAGTAAGAAGGAGAATAATCCAACACAGTCATGTACTATTGGATGAATAGAAAGGTAAGGTGTGCTTTAACCACATCTCTGGCAGGTTTGTGTAGCCACAAGAAGAAAGCGTTCAATTGGTTTTGGAGGGAAGCACCAGGGAAGATCTTGCATAGGTTGTTCATCATATACCTAGGTACATAGGGGATTTGACAATTTCTGGATTGGCAAAAAACATATGAAGATTGATCTCCAATATCACAAATATCTTGAGAAAACAATTCAAGCTAGGAAGCACTATCCTCATCAAGATCATCTAAAAAGCTAATCCTTTTGTAAGAACCATTTATCTTACGCAAATCCATGTTGTCTAAGATAATTTAAAGAAAAACCTTATACAGGATGACAAAGGTGTCATCATTAACAGAATGTTAGTGATGAGATAAGATCACGAAACAGTCGCGACCGCGAATTCAACGCGATTCAGATGGAGTTCAGATACGATCGCTGGCAGCCAGCTGAATCACTCCTACAATCCTCCAGAATGTAGTTAGGCACTACTGATCTACGTTTATAAATTAATGCAGCATTCAACAAAACCCAACCAATGTGCAGAATTGAAATGAATGGGAGAATTTGATACGCGAATAACAGCAGAAACATTTGCATTCAAGATCATACATCATAAATTGACATGTGCACAATTGCTACAAAATCATCTATTGATTTTCTCTAATTCTTCAAGCACTGCATGCAGATCCACGCAGTGCGTTGGCGTGAGAGAAATACAGTTCTCTCACGAATGGATGTCTCGCTTACTAGCGAACTTGTGGATCTCTATGGATCTTGATCACATAACTGGTCTCGCTTGCAGACGGACTTCTTGTCTATATGATTGCTAACTAGAATCATACTACTACACTATATGTGTGTTTTGTCTCGTTTTGTGAAGTATCATCCAGCAAGTATATAGTTGCTCTATGTAACTTTAAGATTAGAGTGATTAAGCATCTATAACTAATCACGAAATTACAAGAATGGCAGATTAGCCATGACCTAGATTGTATCTGCTGACGTCATGCCATCAGATCAGATATCTGTACTTCTGGGTACTTGTAGGATCTTGGCTGGTACTCTTTGGAGCGTGAGGGTAGAAAGTCTTTCGCGACATTTTTTGTGTCGCGTCGTTGGTTTCGTTTCCGTCGTCTGACTTTCTCGTGTTGGACCGCAAAAGATTCTCGTTCGCAAATCTTTCGTGTTCATGTCTTCCTGTCAGGTGTTCGCAAAACTTTTGTGTTTTGTGTCTTCTTGACTTTCGTGTTCGTGAAACCTTCGTGTTTCGTGTCTCTTGACTTTCGTGTTTGTGAACATCTTCATCAGGAAGAGGGCTGAAAGCTAGCAAAGCCTTGTAATTAGAAATGTTTTGTTTCTTCAGCTCCCTCTCAAAGCATGATAGTTTTATGATCCTGAGACGGCTCCTCTGTCTCTCAAAGAGTCCTTTGTCCAGGGCTTTGGTGAAGATGTCAACAACCATATCTTTGGTTCCGATGAAGGTGGTCTGCAGCATTCTCTTTTCAACTAGATCCATGATCAAGTGGTACTTGATCGCAATGTGCTTTGTTCTGGAATGGAACATAGGATCTTTTGTCAGGTGTATTGCAGAGGTGTTGTCCATCTGCAAGACCAGAGGCTCGTCGCTTGTTTCGTCCAATTCATCCAAGAACTGTCTTAGTCAGATTATCTCGTTGGCCATCTTTGCTACAACGTACTCTGCTTCACAAGATGACTAGGCCACAATGGTCTGCTTCTTGCTGACCCAGAGAATTGTTGCTCCTGATGCGATGGTGCATCCTCCTGAGACACTTTTACAATCGTCCTTGAGAGATGCCCAACTAGCATTGTTGTACGAAAGCATCTTGAAACCTGCATCACGACAATAACACAATCTGTAATCCCTCGTAAATTGAAGATATTGCAAAGTGTGTTTTGCAATCTTCCAATGTGTTGAGCCTGGATCGGTGCCGAATTGGCTCATCCTGAATACTGCATAAGCAATATCAGCACGTGTGTTGTCTGCAAGGTACGTCAGTGATCCTATCAGCTTCCTGTAACGTGTGAGTTGCATCTGTTCTCTCTCTTTCTCAGTCTTCGGACAGTCATCATTAGTCAACACCATCCCTGCGAGCATTGGAGTATTCGCTCCTTTGCAGTTCAGCATCCCAAAGTCCTCTAGGATCTTCTGGGTGTATCTGGACTGGTGAAGGTATAACTTACTTCCCTCATAGTTTCTTTCAATTTGTAAACCTAGGTAACACCTAGCTTCTCCCAAATCCATGATCTCGAAATGTTTCAAGATGTTTGTCTTCACTTCAACAATCAGATGTTCACTCCTGCAAAGTATCAGAGTGTCGTCCACATACACAGCCACAATGATGATCTGCCCATCTGTAACTCTGACATATACATTGGAATCAGCCAACACATGCTTGAATTCTAATGACTTTAGGGCTTGATTTTTCTTCTTGTACCATTGTCGGGCTGACTGTTTTAGACCGTAGATGTTTCTATGCATTATGCATGCATATTCAGGAAGAAAATTTGAGACATATCCTGGGGGTTGATCCATATAGACCTCTTCGTCTAGTTCGCCATGCAAGAAGGTTGTCTTCTCATCCACAATGTGGATCCTGAGGTCATAAGCTGCTGCATATGCAAATAACAGACATAGGGACGAATGTTTAACGACAGGAGAGAAGGTTTCAGAGTAGTTAAAACCATATCTTTGAAAGAAACTCTTCGCTACCAATCTTGTCTTGTATTTTGTCACATTCCATCTTGTCCGTATTTGAGCTTGAAAACCCATTTGCATTTGACAGTCTTGTGCTTATGTGGTAATGGCTGTAACGTCCATACCTAGTTCTTCCTCATGGACTCCATCTCTTCGTTCATGGCTTGGATCCATCTGTCCTTTTCTGGACATTCAATCGCTGCCTCAAAATTCAAGCTGTAAGGCTGGTGGATGATTGGCCAATTGGGCGTGCTTGTGATTGGGTGAGGCGTGCGTACCGGATGAGATTCCTATAGCTGCAAGTGCGGCCTCAGTGATGCGCACCTTGTGTGTGGCTCCTTGGAAGGTGATGTAAAACTTGGATTTCTCTTCTTTCCACGTACTGAAGGCAAGAGTGATGAAATCCATATTGATGCATCCCGAAAAGACTCTCTCATGAATACCCATTGCAGTAAGTAGAGGCTCCGCAAGGGTCATCCACTGAGTGACCATTTCTGACCACAATTCGAAAGTCAAATTCAGTCAATAATAATAACCATCTTGCAATACGTCCAGTATTACACGTCTTATTTACCAAGTAAAGTAACGGTTGATAATCCGTATAAAATGCAAAGTGCGTTTCCATGAGATAGTGACGAAATTTCCGAACAGAAAAAATCATGGCTAGCGCTTCACGTTCTGTTGTTGAATAATTCTTCTCTGGATCTGTAAGCTGTCTGCTTGCAAATCATATAGTATAATCCTTCTTATACTCACCTGGCTTCGTCAAAACTGATGCAATGGTGTATTTTGAGGCATCCGTATGAACATGAAACTCTAATGTCTGGAGAACGCAAAATTGGTGCTGAAGATAATGCTTTTTTTAACTTTTCAAAGGCTTCTAACGCCTCTACTATCCAAATAGGAACAATAGTTAATTTGTATATAGGTCGTGCTAAATCCGCAAAGAAGATAATAAAAATTCGATAGTAATTTGCATGACCCATAAACACCTAAACTCCTTGAATTGTTGCTGGCGGTGGCAATTCCACAATAACTTTGATCTTAGAATAATCAGTGGCAATACCATGTCTTGATATCACATGTCCAAGCACCACTCCGTGAGAAACCCATATCTGGCATTTTTTTGGATTTAGAGAAATCTGATATTTGCAGCATCTTTCAAAGACTTTCTCCAATCGATCCAGGGGGTCTGTATCTGTACTATGAACTCCCAAGTCGTCCAAGTAAATTTCAAGAAATTTTTACAGATAATCTTTAAAGGCAAATTGCATTACTCTTTGGAATGAACTTGGTGCATTACAGAGTCCAAACAACATTACTTTGTAAGCATAGGTGTCCCATTCTGTTGCAAAAGCAGTTTTGTGGCAATCGGCAGGTGCAATCTTAACCTGGTTGTAACCACTAAATCCATCCAAGAAACTATAAGCTTCCGCTCTAGCAAGGCGATCCAAAATGCTTTCAGTAAAAGGTAACAGAAAGTGATCCTTCCGTGTCACTTTATTCAATGCTTTGCGATTCACACAAATTCGCAATTTCTCATTTTTCTTAGGAACAATGACAATCGGTGAAATCCATTCGATATGCTCGATCTTATAAATGAAATCGACGTCAAGCAATCTCTGAAGTTCTTTCTTTATCAGATCTGCCACATTTGGGCATTCTGCAACTCTGTGATTTTCTCCACATGCAAAGCATCCAAGAGGTGCTCTGACCCAATTTTTCGAGGCTTGTTGTTGAGCAGTGGCATAAATGGCATATTGTTCTGAAGATCCACCTTCCTGATCATTACCATAGATCCATTGCTCAGCACTTTCGTAAGGTTCTGGTTCCATCAAATTGACAGGAGGAGCGGAGTGCTTTGGTGGGGTAGGCAAAGCTAGACGTTCTGGGTATCCAAGAGTAGATTGTCGTAGTCTTGCTACTGGATTGCCTCCATACTGTGGATCTCGATATCCCATCTGGGCATATCGTTGCTGAATCATCCGAGGGTTGAAGTTGCAAAAGGCAGTCTCATGGTCAGGTGAATTACACAGATGGCAAACACTGATTTCCATTCGTTTTTTCAATTGAGGACACTCGTTCACTGTGTGGATTCCTGTACAAATAGAATACTAGACATTTTTCCTGGTAGGGAAAATCTTTACAAACTTCTCAAGTTCCTTGTTCACTTTTCCATGGAAATTTTCCAATGCTTTGATCTTCTCATCGAATTGCAACTGCAACTTTTCCATCTGTTTCTGCTGGGTCTTCCGAAGTTTCTCGAACTCATTGAGCATCATTTCTGCAGTAGCATTGGCATTCGTTGATGCAATAGTGGTGGATGTCGTAGTAGTCTACCCTACTATATAAGGCAACATACTGACATTCGGCTCATCATCTGAATCTTCATCCTCCTTCTGAATTGCATCGTCCATCGCATTTTGCAAAAGTGCATACTCATTATGGCGTTTCAGTTCACGTCTGATCCGTTTAGGTAGACCTGACAAAAACCACATTATCATGGCATTTTCATTAATCAGCTCAGGCTCACATTCAGATCTAAGACGTTTCACCCTTTCAATGTAATCTCAAACCATTTCCCGCTTTCCCATTTTAATTTTACTTAAAAGTAGGAAAGGGTCTTCCATAAACTTTCGCGGTTTGAACCGTGTCATAAGGGCTCGTTTAACAACCTCCCAATCTGTACGTTCAGTTTCATCTTGGTTATAGTACCAATCTTGTGCTACGCTTGTTAAGGCCATACGAAACAACTTAAGTTTATCTTGAGGATAAATCTCACCGTAGACCTCACAGGATTCAGCATAGATCTGAAGAAATCGAACTGGATCTGTTAATCCATTATATTTGGGTAGATCCAATCGGGGTGCTCTTCTAACAATAATTGGATTGACCTCCTGTGGAGCAACTCCAGGGGCAGCCATTAGATCAATTTGATAATGTGATTGGATATAGATTTTTTCAAAAACTATCTCAGATTAGATCTGCTAGCTCTATTCTACTTTTCAAGAATCTAATTCTATATGATGAAAAACTACCCAAAATTCGATCAATCGATACTTCTCAAAAAATGATAAATCTCTCAGAGTCCAATTCAAAATATATCAAATCTGATCCAAAATTTGACAGAGACTTGATCTGGAAAATCAAAAACTAAAAATAGGACTGGCGAAGGTTCTCTAGGCGAAGGTTGTCTCGGCGAAGGTTCAACAGTGCTATTTTGGGATAAAAACTCTCCGAACACTTTTTTGACAATTTCTTGAAAAATAACCTTTGCCTACTTCTCAGATGGAAGGTCTGACACAGATAAAACTATGGACAACCGGACAAAGGTTTCTGACACAGGTTATACAATTTTTGTGACCTAGCGAGGGTAAAAATCAAGATTTTTTGTGATCTGATCAAGATAAATCCTCGTCGAACTCAAAAATAGTATTTTTATATAAATAAAATGTTCTGGAAACTCGGCGAAGGTATTGGTAATTTTGCCAAAAAGTGACTTTTTTGGCAAAAATATGACAATATGACAACTGATCCTCTGAAAACCTTTCTATTTTTGGTATTATTCTTCGTCGACCTGGCAGTAGATAGATTTGAATCACATCTAAGCACAATGAATTGGGAAAAGGTTCTTTTTCTGTATTTTTTAGGATTTTGATCATTTTTGTTGTTTTTTGGTGGTTTTTCTGATGTTTCTGGAAATCTGCTGGGAATTAATCTTTGCCCTTCAAACTGAGGGTTTTGTAAACAAAACTGAAGGTGTCTGCAACTCGGCGAAGGTTTCTTGATTGAGGGTAAAAAGTTCTGGGCTCTGATGATGCCTTTGCCTCTTTTTGACCAGATTTGACCGATTTTTGTTATTTTCTCTGATATCTCATATCCAAATGGATCTTAAGATTGGTAATCTGAATAGCTTTCCCTGTTTAATAATCAGATTAGATTTCAAACAAGCAAATCCACTCAAAACCTAGCAAAATCAATCCCAAACTAATCTACAATGCAGTTTTAATACTATTCATGCCACAACAAGATGCCTAATGCAAGCTAACCATCAGCCAAACATGCTACAAACTGAAAAATTGGCGTAGCTCCCCGGCAACGGCGCCAAAATTGTAGTGGGTTTCTTTCCTTGCCTAACCTGAATTCAAGATCTAGTCAATCTAGCATCAAAGAGACGGAGTTAGTTGTCACGCGTAGGTTCGTTCCCATGAGAGCGATAGTATAGTTTGGATTTTAACATGAATGGAGGATCTAACACTAACATCCATTAACACTAAGCATTAAGACTACATCCATTAACCCTAAATCCACAACAATGATGCAAACTTACTCTTCTCTCTCTCCCTTTCTCTCTCACAAAAAGCATAAGAAATAGCAATCCCAATAATGATCAAATCCAACAATTAGCAAATACCAAAGAAAGCATGAGGAATGGAGGAAAAGAGAGGAAGAGCAAGGACATTCATTAATCCATTTTTAAAGAGAACCAATCTACTTTATTGAAATGAGGAAATGAACATGAGGAGCAACTCGAGTTGGTCCCTTTTTATAGTAGAGAGGAGGACCCTAGCCTCTGAATCCTATTGGTCCAGTCTTGCCTCTCTTTTTATTCAAATTTAAAAAAGTGTGGGAACCATCAAATTGGAGGGAAACCCAACTTTATTCACTAACTTGACATTTAGGCCCTGCGACATTAAAAGTCCCGCAAAAAGGCCTAAAGTCCTTTTATTAACATTCTAATTAATCAATCAAATAATTATGTGGTCATCGGGTTGGACTTACACATGCAGGCTGCCAAATCCCTCTCACTTATTAACTAGGATTAGGGTTGCCTTGAGATCTGCAAACCCTCCAACAATGGTCTTGTCGACCTTCTAGGAGATCCTCCTAAGACAGCAATGCCTTTGCCTTTGTCTGCTCTGCTCGGTTTGGAACCATCTTGGTTTATAGGAACTGTAGTAGCAGGCTGCCTCTCGAATCTTTCTTCTTCAGATTCATCGCTCGAATGGGAGACGACTCGAAAATCTTCATTTATGTGTTCATCCTCTGCTCGCTCTGTCATTGGCGGCAGCTCATAGTACTGTCTCTCCAGAACTTCATAGCTGACAGGATCATCATTGGCCATTGTCCTGCTCATCAAATCTGACATCTCTCACTGTTTTCACAATGTTCATGTGTGGCATGTAGATTCTGTAGTATGACGAGTTGTTGTCATAACCTACCAGAAATCTCTGCTCGGCTTTCTCATCAAGGTTCTTTGAAGCTTATCAGAAATATGTGCATAAGCTGCACAGCCAAAGATTCTGACGTGACATAGGTTGGGCTTTCTACCCCACCATAGCTTGTGTGGTATCATATGAGGGACACCAGACTTGTCTGTCCTGTTCTGGATATATGCGGTTGTAGCTACTGCTTTAGCCCACAGTGCCCTTGGAGCTTTTGAGTAGGCCATTATACATCTGGCTGCTTCCATCATGGTCCTGTTCTTTTGTTTAGCAACACCATTGTGCTACGGTGTGTAGGCTGCAGTCCTTCTGTGAATGATACCATGATTATTATAGAAGTCAGTGAAGCGATTCGAGATGTATTCGCCACCTCGATCTGTTCTGATCTGCTTCACTTTGTTGCATGTACATCTCTCAACCCAATTCACATACTCTATGAATTTATCAAGTGCTTCAGATTTATTCTGAATAAAATACACTCTGGCAAATTTACTATAGTCATCAATGAAAGTTATATAATACTTTGAACCTCCTATTGAATGGTCCACAGATGTCAGAGTGTACTAACTCCAAAATCTTGGTCGTTCTGTAGGAGTCTTTGATTAATGGAATGCGCGACATCTTGCCCTTCAAACATGCATCACAGGTGGTCGAACTGGTTGCAATCGCGATGTTGACCCCTGTTATTGCTCCATGATGGCTTGCTTGGTAAAGTGTCATTGAGTTCATGTGGCAGAGTCTTCTGTGCCACAGAGTGTCTGGCGAGTTATCATGAGTCTGATGCACCTGATCTGCAGGTAGGCGTACCTTCAGATGATATAGGTTTCCTTTCCTTGCCACAGTGAACCAATACCATTCACTTGATGTCTAGATCCATCTCCAAGGACTATGAATCTTGAAGGATCTGCACTTTTGAAATTAGACGTTATTCGTCTTGATGTCAAGAAGTGTGAGGTGGCTCCTGAATCTAAGATCACCTCATGTGTGTCAGATGTTGATGTTGCACACACATCTTCACAGATGTAGACAGTCGAACAGTTTTTGTTCGTTCTTTCTTCGCCCATCTTCGAGCTCTCGGGATCTTCGACATAGGATAAACTATTGTTGTTCTCCTATCTGTTTTGTGCTGATTTGTTTCTCAGGTTCTGGCAGCAATCCATGGTTGCGTGACCCTTCTTGTGGCAGTGAATACACTCAATCTTGGGATTGAACCAACATGTATCTACTATATGGCCATCTCTTCTGCATCTCACGCAAGTCTTCTTTTCTACACCTTGTTGTTTTGACCTCCCTTTGTTCTTCCAGTTGCCTTTGCTGGTCTCCTCTGCTTGCTGATCACGATCCTGCCTCTGATTCGACTCCCTCTTAGGCTTAAATTGTTTCTTGGATCTTTGTTACCGTAGAGGGCCTGGTCAGAACTATCTTTGTGATCAAGATGTTCTCTGGCCTCGACTTCCTCTTGAATCTCGACAATCGCCTTTTCGAGATTCATGGTAGGATCTTTTGCGAGCAGGGTCCTCATTGTCTGGAATGATCTGGGTAAGGCTCTCAACAGGTACGTGAGCTACTTCTTGGTTGACACAGTGTTCTCTGCTCTAGAGTCATGTAGTGATAGAAATAGATCCTTCATCTTTCTTATGAAAGAAGTAAGGTCTTTTCCATCCCACTTTAAATTCTTCAGCTGATCTTCCAACATCATGATTTGACTTCTTGATTTCGTCTAAAATTTGGTGAGCAATGCATCTCACATCTTCTTAGCTTTGGAGAGTGTTGCCAGGTCAAGTGTGAGACTATCTTCAATGGAAGATGATAGCAACGCTATTGCCTTCGTTTTTCTCCCTCCATTCACGTAGCCCCTTGCTTGATGTTGTAGGCATCTCTTATGTGCCCTCCACCCAAGGGAATAATCCTTCGCCCTTGAGTATGAGTGATGTTAGATCCTGAAGAATCAGGAATTGTGCAGATCTTGCTCTGCATGCTGCTGATTGAAGCCATTGCTTCTGAAGTCCGTTCTCTTTTGATGGTCGTTTGTCTAAATACTTGGCCTCCTAGATCTTATAGCTTCTTGGCTACGTCAGACTATAACAAGATAAGTAGGCTCTAATACCACTGTTAGCGATGAGATGAGATCGTGAAACAGTCGCGACCGCGAATTCAACGCAATTTGGATGGAGTTCAGATGTGATCGTTGGACACTGCCACCTGAATCACTCCTATAGTCCTCCAGAATGTAGCCAGGCACTGCTGATCTATGTTTATAAATTAATGCAGCATTCAACAAACCCAATCAATTTTCGAAATTGAAATGAATGGGAGAATCAGATACACGAATAACATCAAAAACATTTGCATTCAAGATCACACATCATAAATTGATATGTGCACAATTGCTACAAAATCATCTATCGATTTTCTTTGATTCTTCAAGCACTGCATGCAGATCCACGCAGTGCGTTGGCGTGAGAGAAATACAATTCTCTCATGAATGGATGTCTCACTTACTAGCGGACTTGTGGATCTCTATGTATCTTGATCACAGAACTGGTCTTGCTCACAGGTGGACTTCTTGTCTATATTTCGTCTTGATTTCTTACTAGCATCAAAATACTACATTGTATGTGTGTTTTGTCTCGTTTTTTCAAGTATCATCCAACAAGTATATAGTCGCTCTATGTAACTTTAAGATTAGAGTGATTAAGCATCTACAACTAATCAAAAAATTACAAGAATGGCAGATTAGCCACGACCTAGATTGTATCTACTGACGTCATGCCATCATATCAGATATCTGTACTTCTGGGTACTCGCAGGATCTTGGCTGGTACTCTTTGGAGTGTGAGGACAGAAAGTCTTTCGCGACATTTTTCGTGTCATGTTGTTGGTTTCATTTCCGCCGTCTAACTTTCTCGTGTTGGACGGCAAAATATTATCGCTCGCAAATCTTTTGCATTCGTGTCTTCCCGTCAGGTGTTCACGAAACTTTTGTGTTTTGTGTCTTCTTGACTTTCATGTTCGCGAAACCTTCGTGTTTCGTGTCTCTTGACTTTCGTGTTTGCGAACATCTTCATCAGGCAAAGGGCTGAAAGCTAGCAAAGCTTTGTAATTAGAAACGTTTTGTTTCTTCACAGAGTGAGTTGTTAAACCGTTTACGAGTTGGTAGAATCTAAATAGATAAAAAGAGACATATTTCAGCATTTAGAGTCATTACAAGTGAATTGAATATATCCATATAAAAACACCTTTCCCTTTGAGCGTAAGCGGCATATGCAGAGTTTGAATTTTGTTGCGAGAACTCATAACTGGATGATTGCAGATGTGTTTTCTTGTGAGGATGCCATGTTAATCCTTCGAGTGCTCTTGCCTTTTTTAGAATCAAATCATTCATAATGTTATTGTCAAGTAAGGTAAAAAATAGAACTCAGCATACCATAGAAAGCCTTTCACTAACCGCTTATATCAATTTGGGAGCGAGTGGTTTTATGTATATACCTACACAGACACTTATAGGATAATGGTTTGAAATCGAGTCTAATCGAAAAATAAGGTCGTAGTAATACTCGATGCTACATGTTGTATCTGTTAGTGATTGAACACAAGTATTCTCTTTGAAATAGAAACCAATCAATAGCATGATAGCCGCTTGGCTAAAGCATGAAATATATGAAACAAAACCAGAACGTGCAAGTATATGAGTTGTAACTCTTGTATGATAGAATGAACATAGAGTTGATACTTCTCTGGACTTTGTACTTGACTTTTCAATATTCAAAAAACAACGAAACAGTCATGCTATCCTTTGAAGGATAGTAGGGCTTATTGTGTACTATAGCTGACAAAAAAGTTATCATCCTTACGTATATACGATAATGGATTGATCATGTGCAAGCATTTGTGGAACAAGGAAATGCTTCATCGCTGCTCATTTAGATCAAAGAAAACTTTTGAAACTACACAAAGTATGTGATGCATGTCTATCACTATCATGCGGTAAGTGTTATGTGTGGAAGATAGCATTGGTTCATCGCCATCGCTTTTGGACAAGGACCATTTACATCCATTTTTTCAAGCACAAAATTTTAGAAGGTCCCTCGCTGGTCCGTCGTTGGGTCCATTGTTGGACAACAAACCATGCTTTGTCAAATAAACCACATCATATTGAGTATGCTTCCTCGCTGGACAACGGACCAGTTCATAGTAAAAAAGCCATGCAAGAAGAGTGTGATCCCTCGCTGGTCCATCGCTGGGACAGCGGATCAACACCTACTTGTTTATCATTCAAAAAAGGTTGATACCATTCACATATCATAAACAGACGAAAGAAATGATATGAAATGAGACAAGCCACATACCGTAAAGCAAAAAAGGATGACTTCAAGCTTGATAGAGCACTTTCTCTGTCATGAGCAGATCTCCAAACTTTCTTCCCACCGTATAGTAGAGAAGTCTCATTCAAAGATAGGTGATATATAGCAGTTCCGGAGGAAGCTTTGTGGAAGAGCCCTCTTAACCAAATTTGGTGGAAAAGTATTTTTTTTAAAGTGCAATAAATGGTTGGGTTGATAAAAAAGCTTAGGACCCTAAGATTAGGTATATTTTTTCATGATTTGACCAAGGGTGGTGCCTTAAAATAAAGAACAGTCCATGAGAGAGAGAGAGAGAGAGAGAGAGAGAGAGAGAGAGAGAGAGAGAGAGAGAGAGAGAGAGAGAGAGAGAGAGAGAGAGAGAGAGAGAGAGATTAACAGAACAAAGCTCCTCTTGACAAGTCAAGACCAAAGCTTTCAAAACCCATTATTCATAAACCAACAAGGAAAAACATAACTAAAAAGTATACAGTACTCATAAAGCATCGTAAAGCAAAACATATTTCAAGACATCTAGCTAGTACCTGCCACCATCATCCCACCACACAAAATCGTGCAAGTTAGCATAGTGAGGAAGGCAGGTTTCAACGTTGAATGTCAATTGTTATCCATGTACAAAATAAGTTCACCAACTTGATAGCATGCAATACAAATGAAATTTCATAGTCCAATCTTCCCTTAAAAAATATTTCTTATAGACCAAACCGTATCCTCACCATATCAGGGCATCTGCCATTTCGATCAGTGCATTGGTATTGGTCCTTATCTTTATACTCAATCATTCATTATGTATTGGAATCTAGTTGTACTAAATAGATTGCAAATCATAAACAAGAAGAAGCTTGGATTATACATAAGTATAGGGGCAAATCCATGTCATACAAATACTTGTACCTGTCGCACGAAGAACAAGTAATGTACACGCAACTATCTTCCTTATTATGCATCTTATAATGTAATCGTGTCTTATTTAGAAGCAAAACAATACATGTGTGTATTTACAATATGTAAGGAGTCCTAACCCTAGCATTCACAATAGGATTAGGAAAAATCCATGTCGTTCCAATTCCTATGATTGTGGTAGCTCTTGACAAATCCATGTGCTTTTAAGAGCGTTTAGGTTATCAACCCTTATTATACTAAGAATTACCCTACCATATGCTTAGATTTCAATGGAATTAAGGCAAACAACAATCCTATACGTTAAGGTAATGTTTTATGAAGCATGAGCAACTGTTAGAAATAGTTCAATCCAACGTTTTTTCAAAATGTAAGCAAGCTATACCTAATGCCTTACTTTGTAGCATCGTATCTCCTTTGTTATAATACCAATTCCATTAATAGATATTGAAGCCACATTATCATTTGCTTTAATGTAGTCAAAATATGTTTGAAGACCAACCTGAATAGTCGTCATAAGGGAATCCTACGAGGAGGTCATGATTGCTCAAGGACGTCTTTTCCTTATACAAAAAATGGTTTTTGCTGAACCTGGGTTTATGCTTCGAAATGAGTTTCCACAAGCCCCAAGAAAGTGTTACAAAATACACCATAACAAGGCAAGTTCTTTCGAATCTTACTCATTCTTGTCTTACGATAGCTTAAGAAGTATAGTATTACATATACATGTCTTTTACTACAATCAAAAAAGTGTTTGCCATTTATGCACATACTTGGTTTCAGGGAGTTTGAAGTGCTTTGAAAACAGATGGATTAGAGTCGAAGACTCAAGTATCCATAGTGAGCCACAACCAAGGTTGTAAAGGACATACATTACACTTGTTATGTCAACATACATACAATATATGGATCTTCATCGAAAAGAGGATAAGTGTAGTTAAAAAGCAGGCGGTTCATCGTTGTCCATCAACGATGGGCTATCCATTGTTGTCCCATCAAGGACTTATAGTTATGAATGATCTGTTGCTCATATAAAAAGTTTTCTATGCAAAGCATATTGATTCTACACCTTTTTCAGCCTTCTACCATCGTTGCCTATGATGGACAGATTTCATTCAAACCATTACTACATATAAAATAATTGCCAATTAATCACAACAAATTAGAAGAGTGCAAAATCATAGTTAATGGGCCGCACTCCAACGCTGAAAACGATGAGCCTTTGTGTGCAAGACATCATCTAATTATTCATTGCACATATCTTCATAATCAAAGCTTCCATATTCATGAAGGATATAGCATGAAACCTCTTACCAAGTATGTGCCGACTCGTTGCCGATATGCTTGTAGATGGGCGATGTACTCTTCAAGCTTGTTTTGACAAGGAAGAAAAGAAGAGGGAGAAGGAGGAGAATGGTGGTAGTGAGGGAGTATGCCACCCTTATATAAGCAATAGCCTTTGCTCTACGTATGAGATAAGGCTGAGTGGAGACATCCATTTGGTAACTTGTGAAGAGAGCAACCATTCTTGTCCATAGTATGACATCGGATTGATTTTGGCCATCAAAATTGCATCAAGTGAAAGTTAGGGGTTCAAAATAGAAAGGTACCAGTATTAGTACGAGACTTACAGTAAAATGAAACTAAACACCCAACATTGTTCATATTCAAAATGTCATAGAATTTAGTTGGATACCATCCATGAGAGAGAGATAAACATATCAAAAAGAGAGAGAGAGAGAGAGAGAGAGAGAGAGAGAGAGAGAGAGAGAGAGAGAGAGAGAGAGAGAGAGAGAGAGAGAGAGAGAGAGAGAGAGAGTGGGTTGGGCTTACACATGCAGGACGCCAGTGCTCTTGCACTTATTATTCTACTGTACACTGTACTATGGCGGAGCCCACTAGGTAAGGATTGGCCAACAGTATTTTAAGTGGTAGGACCCACTTGTTTATTATTGTGCATGAAATACCCACAACAGGGTCCATGGCCCAAAGTAGTGTTGGTCCCTTGGCACTAGGCTGCAACTGTCGTGAAGGGGTGCTATTGTCGGTTCTTTTATTGTTGGGACATGGGTGCTTCAAGGAAAAGCATGGATAGAATTTGCTTACATAAAATCTGAGGCTTTATTGGTTGTTGATCAACAAGAAGATGGACTTGCTAGGTTTTCAATAATACCCATAAGGGTCTGGTGGCCATACCGGATAACCTTGTTCATTGACAATTGGGTAGTCGAGGCACTCCATCGGAGTATCCCAAGATAAATCTTGCTAATATGATGGATTCTCATAGATTGGCACAACTGGTCCCAATGTCATAGACTCCCCCAAATTGTAAGGTAGATATGCTTTGCTAGCTTGACTTTCTTGTCTATCCAGGTATTCGTGGTATGCCATAACCTGACGACTTTCCTCAGTAGTCAATATCATAAATTGAGGACAAGGCTTTGTCATTGTAGGCGCTGGTGCTTGCTGGACTGGAGGCCTATTTGGGCTCGGATTCCTTGGATTTGGCCTTTTAAGAATGGATATACCCGGATTTGGCATTGGTTTGGGTTGCTGCATGGTGGAACAATGAGACTTTGGTTGAATCTTGCTCGTTGGGGGGCAATCATTAACGTTATGGGGGGCAATCATTAACATTACTCTTCCCTTGGTCATTGCACTTCCCCGTTGAGGCTCCATGATTGCACTTTCCTTTGGATCTTGTGTTGAATTGTCTGCTCGTCACTTCGTTGACGCTAGTCCCCTTTGTAATTCATCACTAAAAAAAATTTGTATTGATTGCACCAAGAGGCTTGGTAAAATCCACTGGACTTCATCGGTTGCCAATTTCTTGACTTCCTCAGTTACCATTGGCTCAATGAATTCTACCATATCTATCTTCTGTGATGGTTTTACTTGTTTATCCGAAAGTATCTTTGCGTACTTTGGGTCTTTTGCTAGATTGTCTTCTTCCTCACTCGTTTCACAACCCGGTGGCACTAAGATTTTTCTTTTGTAGTACGTTCGAGGTGGAAGGGTCACCCCAGGTGCATGTCGATCTACATAGGCCAAATGCCTCCTGGCTATTTGTGAATTTCTTATCGGGCAATCTCGGCATGAATGATTAACTCCACATTGTGAACACGAGGGATCAAATGTTGATGGATCCCCTCGATGTGGACATTCAGCATGGCGGTGTTTTCCTCCGCATCCATAGCACCTAACTGAGTGCAGTATGCCATCGCCTCTTAGTTGATAGGCATATACCGGTAACAGATTCCCCTTAGGATCTTCCACAAAATAGACTGGTAGGTTGTTACCGTCCTCCATTGAGTTCGGTGACATGCAAGAGGATATAACCAAAACTTCTACCTTGCCACTGGTTGTTGAAGAAACTCGTGATTTAGATGGATCAACCTGACATCCATCCTTTTGGTGAGCTCCTTGTTGGCTTGATTCTGCTTCTGACTGTTGAACCGCTAGATCTTGTTGTCGACAAACTTGTTGCTCTGCATTCTATCCTTTTAACAAGCGCGGATTCTTGATTGGACACCTAGTACTTGGATGATCTCCAAAGCAGAAAGTACATTCGTCCTTTTCAAGAAAATTGACTGTGCAAGCATAAGCTTGAGGATGCCCTGAACTTGAAGTGCAAGGTCCTTGGTCATCCGCTGCACTTGATCTGCTTGACTTTGCTACACTTTGTTGCCTCCCACAGGTTCTCATTCTTGTAGGATCATCGTTCGTTGTTGACCTTTGTTTCTCTGATTTCTTATCAGATGATTCATCAGAGTGATAGGAAAATTTTCTCATCCCTTGTGAGATTTCCATCATGGCAACATCCTTACATAGTTATACAGGTGACGCACAGGATGCTAATTCTGCCATACCAGATCTGATCCTTTTGGGTAGTCCAATATAGTATTTTGCCATGACGATCCGTTCAGGAATCGGTAAATTACAATCCTTCACTAATTGGATGACGATAGGTGTAGTCTCGGATTGTTTCATCAGGGAACTTTTTTAGTTTAGATAATCCTGCATTGGTGGTCTCCATAGCTCAGCACCAGAATGTTGCAAAGTAGCCGGTTGGTGAATTGCTTCAAGATTCGCCCAATGCCGCTGGTTTTTTAATTTATTTACTTTTTAGATGGAGAAGAATAAGAAGAAGAAGAGAAAAGAATCGGTAAATGGTGGATTAGTATGGATGAGAATAGAGACAGAAATGAATTTATCTAACAGAGACGGAGATAGAAAATGGAATAGAGATGGGACTGAAGAGTGATGGATGGTTGGTCACTGATATGGAGATCACTCACCAAAGAGACTTGTGCTAATTTTTTTTTTTTTACGATTTTTTTTTTCTTTTTTACAGTTTTTTTTCACCTTTTTTTTTTTTTAAGGAATAGAACTGTCGAAGTCGTGGGAGGAGGCTATCTGAAAGATAGAGTCGCTCACCAGCGAGGCTTAAGTCCTTTTCCAAATTTTAGGTTTTTTTTTTTAGTTTTACTTTACTTTTTTTTTTCTCCATTTGCATATAGTGTCTTTATCAACAGTGTTTCATTCCTCCGAAAGCTTTCTTTCCCGGGACCATTTAAAGTCTTTTCCTAGATATCCAATAAATGAAGTCCTCTGGTAAAATCTTACTCATAGTAGCATTTATGTATTCTAAAGAATTTGAGACGAAATTGTTTGTGCTATCGGGAAAAGGGATAAAGTCTGGGCTATCAAGTCTTTTGATTGCCAATTTTCTTACAAGATATATACACATGAAACAAGGGTTATGTTGCGTTTTATTGACACCGTTAATGTATAAGTGTCTAGTAATCCAATGTCATTCATTATTGGCATCTTCTTTTTTACAAAGTGAAATGATATTTCCTTGAATCCATTTTTTACTTTTCAAGAATTCTAGGTCATAATCTCTACATATATCAGCATGTTTTTGACAATATCATCATTTATTTCTAAATAAACAGGTAAAAGCCTCACAGGTTTAAGCCAAGCATCATGTAACTCATAAGCTATACTGTAAATATTAGTATGTTATTGAAATAATATGATTCGAACCTTTTTCCAAAGATTGTCTTAGGAGCTTATTTTTTATTAAGTCACAATTCGTAGTCAATACATGATCGAACTTCTTAGATATAAAGCCTTTAAAACGTTTCAAAGTGGTACATGAACACAGTTGTAACTTTTCAATTTCAAAATTACAAAAGACTTCATAAGGAAAGTACCAATCCATTTTGACATTAGGCATATATGACCAAGCGAAAACAATGTCATCAAAGGACTCATGAATAAAGCCAAAAATTTGTAATAAAATACAAACATAAAATTGCTTCACATGAATGGTTTCAAACATCCTATTACGGTAAAGTAAATGCAGAAAGAGTTTTTCCTTATCATTATGCGTACTAAGCTGGAATCGATGAATTGTATTCTTGACAATTTCCCTCCTATCCAAAACTTTATCGTCTTGCAAACTAGTCAATCCCTGTAGAAATTCAATTTTTTAACCGGCAAATCGCTCTTTGTACCACTCCCATGTCCCTCTTTCCCTTTGTATCTCGTGAATTTCTTTCTTTTACTCACTCCTTGGCCAAAAACAATAGAACTTGGATTGTTGAGGTTGAATGAGCCCGTTCTTTTATTTGAATCTTGAAAGAACTTGTCTTTAAGCATGGAAAAGCTAGGTCTCTTGAGAAGTCGTTCAATCTCTCTAATATTATCGGCACCGCCCAGGTTTGCAAGGAGTTTGGCATAAGGGTTTGCAGCAAGCTCAATGGATGCATCAATCATGTGTTGGCATATAAACATGAAAGTCAAGTGTGATTTGACAACATCTCTAGCTGAATTGTGTAGCCATAGAAAGAAGGCATTCATTTGATTTTGGAAAGAAGCACCAGGGAAAAATTCACTCAGATTGTTCATCATGTACCAAACAACATGATCGAACCAGATAATGGAGGAATTGTTCTTACACTTATCACTGTATCTATATTTAAAGAAGGGTCTTTTCTAGTTCCAAATTCTGGCTTGGTGAAGGTTCTCATTCTATTAAAACTAGTATCGAAACGTCCTATAACCTATAAATTTGGTGCGTAACTGAGAGAAGGGTCATGGTAGATAGTTTTTAACTCTACTGTGAAACTAGTCTGGATGTAATTGTCTACTTTAGTCGTATTTATGTAATTGTTGACTTTCAAGCATTGATTATACGTTGTTAACCTTAAAATTTTGTAACTTTGAGTAGAGCTGAAACGGCTTTTTACTGATGATATGGACAAAATTAGAGTCACCTAACTTGGCAATGACTACTTGTTACAACATGGATAACAGCTGAGAATATGCGTAGACGTCTATAGTTCCCACAATAATGTTCATGTTCTAACATGGTTGTTGTTGTGGATGGATGCAGGTGAACATATTTTCCTCAGCTCGGATACGAATTTGATTTACTTTTATATCTGTATGTTTGGTATTGTGGTGATAATGTGCAGTTTTGTTTAGATTTGTTAGGTTCAAAAACACACACACTACTCATGTCTTGGAGAGGATTTCCCTCAAAAATCCAATCATACTTGGCTAGATTTGCCTTGTAACATTTCACCAACAATACTGGGTTTTCAGTGTTTCAAAGTTACTATTGACATTACTATCTTACATGGGTTTGTACTTTGTATTTCATTATCGTGTCCCTTACTACGCTAGTAATTATAATGTGTATTGGACAAGGTAATTCCATTGACAAGTTTCAAGTATGTGATTTTTTAACCATACACCCTCCTACATTATGGTTGTAAGACTTGAGAAATGCTTCTCAGGCAATTATGTCACTGCTAAACTGGTGTAAACTTTGGCTAATATTTTGAACTAGTTCGAAATTTGGCTGGGAAAAACTATTATTATATCTTGAATGTTTATCTCGGTTCTAGGATGCTATTGAAAAATTTTAGGACATATTTGATGGCATCATCCTTGAGAAAATATGGTTGTCTTTTGACTATAATGACACTATACGAATTCGATTGACTTTAAAATTCACATGTGTTGTATTGTGGCGATTATGTTCAGTTTTGTTTAGATTTGTTAGATACAAACACACACACAAGACTCTTGTGTTGGAGAGGATTCCCCTCGAATATCCAACCATACTTGGCTAGATTTGCGTAGTAACATTTTGCCATCAATACTGGTTTTTGTGGTGAGAATCATCCAATGCAAAACGTCCTAATAAAGGCCAACATACACCTTGTCGTGAATGTAGATATGGTCATGGCTACAAGGATTGTCCATTACGGCCAGCTTCTAGTGCACTAGTAAAATACATATCATATATACCAACAAGTCCTATTGCAAGATCATGTGGTGAATTGGAAGCCTATCCACAATTTTCACACGCATTCATGCTAGCAATAACATGGGCGGAGAAAAATAGATACTAGAAGGTAAAGAAATGGATCAGAGTCACAAGACCTAAAAAAAAATCCAGTGGTAACACTTATGCAGGAACATCAAAATTGTTGCAAGGGTCAATGAAAAGACTCAATTATACCGTAGAGAAGAGCTATTTCAAAGGAAAAACTTAAAGAACCACTAATTGAGTTAGTCATGTCTAATCTCAAGCCAAATGGACATGACATTTAGAGAGTTTTCACACATAGTGCCTAATGCCAAGGAGATTCTAACATATTGGCTAAAAAGGAAAATAAGACTGGCATTGAAAAACGATACCATTGTGCATGTCATTAGCCTCGCAACAAAGTGCTACATATCAAAACGACATGGGAGAATGACCAACAAAATATCACTTTGCTAATATAGCATAAATTGTGTGAAAAAGAAGCTGCAATGATAAATGGTGATTCAACAATTAACCTAATCTCTACAAGGCTTTATGAAAGATGGAATCTAGATGAACTTAAACTAGTGTCATTTGCAATCAAACTTGTAGATCAAAAAAGCAAAGCCCAAACGAATAGCCGCTAACATACTAGTGAGGATAGCTAGAATGCAACATGTTCTCATATTTGTGGTGATGAATCTACTTGGAATCACCTGCTAATTAATGTGTTTTATTGGGCCAACCATGGTCAAGAATTGTTAATGTATTTTGTGATTGGGGGACAAGAAATATTACATTTGAAAATAGAGAACAAATAGTCACAAGTTGATCCATCAACAAGAGCAATAGCCCTATGTCACAAGAAATAGATGATTCTTCTTCCACAACAAACCACACTATTGATCGTCCAACAAGGCAAGACAACCATAAGTACTCATTTTTAGCAACAGCGGATTGCATGCATGCATGCTTGCAATTGCAAAGAAGATTTGAAAAGACATTAGCAACAGTGGATTGCATGCATGCCTGCTTGCAATTGCAAAGAAGATTTGAAGCCAATTCAAACATCGTCAAGGAAAAATACCTTGACTACGCCAATTACTTTCTAATGTGAATCTTGTAGACATTGATTTCAATCCATAGGCATTGGGAACTAGACTTTGTAGTACAAGGTTTATCAAGATTCACAAGTATGCGAAGTACCAAATCTGTATATGAGCTATTATGAGATCCTACTCCAAATAAGTAAAGTCTCAAATCAAACTCTTTTAGATCACCAAGATGCATTTGATTAGCTCTTATATTGAATAAGTCATGAGAATAAAAAGAAATTTCTCCAAAAGGAAAGTATATTCTTCTTCAATAGCTCCATTGAGATATATTGTCTGTACATCCGTTTGATGTATTTCCAAATCTACTACAGCAACAAACAATAAAAAACATTCATGACAAGCACTTCTCTAAGCATTCCTTAGCATAGATATCCTCATACATCATCTATATTGATATCATTGAACATATCTATTATCATAATCAAAAGGGAGTCATTGAAAACATTTGATTCTACTAAGATCTTTAAATAGATTTAAACACACCAAGGCCCACCTGAGTATCTCATTTCAATATGACCAAAAGGATATGGCATCACTTTGCTTTTATTTGTTGAAGAGCTTTAGAACATGCAAAATTTCTGTAGGCATTAGCAATTCTTCTAATTGTGACAGCAAAAGCATGTTGCTTGGATGCCAACAGTTGTCTTCCCAAAATTCGGGCTCTCAGTAGCTGCCAATGGAAAAACATGACATTATGGAAACCTAGAAGTTTATTTTCAGAAGATTATATAAATTGCTGCCATAGACTTTTACTTGAGATAGCTGCCTGCTCACCTGTAAGACACAAAATTTGATAGCATTGTCCGGGAATGCTGGATTCAGAAAAGGTGAATTATATGAAAATTACATTAGCGAAACACTGGATTTGGTATCAAAATCGGGAAGGTTAGGGCTTTCAGTCAAATAAATAAAGTGCCTCGAAAAGTACATTAGCAACATGCAAAACTTTTCATCTAAATACTATGCTTAAATTCCAATTCTATTACATTGTAAAAAACTGGCCTTCACATATAAATCTAAAGGCTTTTCAAAAGGATTCAAAATGCACATCCAAATATATTACGCTGTAGTAGTTCTGATAAACCATTTTGACAAACTTTCGAATTTGGTTGCATGTTTGGCCTAAGTCCCGGTTGGCAGACGGAAGAGCATAAGCACGAACAAAACAGAAAACAGTATGTGATGAACGGATGTGAGCTTCATGATCCTTCATGAGTTTCTGGATCCACAATTTGGATAAGCTATTAGAAATATTTCCATGGATATTGCGAACAGAAGAGCAAGCACACAATTCTGATATATGATTTAACCAGTCACAGACTCTCAATTCTCCTGAGTAGATGGACGAAAGTTTGCAGTACAATTTCTTCTTCTAGATGTGAAGATCTGCTAGAGAACTTCGATGGTAGCCTCGCTCACCAGCGCCTTGTTTGGCTTACTTCCAAAAAAATCTGTGATGGAGCGGCTGCCAGGTGGTGGGGGAGCGGGTATAGCTTTCTTTTCTGCTCTTGCCTTTTTAGATCTATGTCCATCATCCTCTCCGGCGTCTTCCTCCTCTTCCTGCTCTTCACTGCTTTCACCGTTATTTTCTGCTTTGTGCGTGTCATTAGATACAGAAGACAGTGAATCACCAATGAACTCGTGGATGCGCTTATTGCTCTTGATAGCCATTTCCACATCCGGCAGCCTGATGGACTTACGCTTACTCTTAAGCATACTGGAATAAGAAGCCGATGCTAGAGTTTCCAGGAAAAGCTGAGTTGCTCTGGTAATTGCCAAAACTCCATCACTAGATAACAGTTTGATATCTTTATCAAGCCTAATTATTCTTTTGATCCTTGCAAGAGGAAACGGAGGAGGAGCCTCACCAATAGCATTTTCTGCTGCAATATCACCTTCCTCGCAAATGTGCTCATTATCTGGAACAGTTTTCTCAACCAGATCAGTTTCGACAGCGATTTTTGGTTGCAGCAAATCAGCGTCTGCTAACTGGATCTTTGCAGAAGAATCAGAAATCCCTGAAGCTTCACCACCATCCCGGATTCTGATATCATCAGTGGGGAGGCTATTATCATCCAGAGGGGTTTCTTTCGAGAAAGCTGCTCGTTCCACATCGGACAAAGACCGCCAGAGCTCACCAAGGGCCTTGGAGATGGCGCTGGCAGAAGGCTTTGCGCCGGCAGCAACAATCTGAGCCTTCACTCTTTCGCGATTCTGCTTTGAAAAGCTGAAGTAGGGCGAAAGCTTCCTGCTGCCTTTCTTCTTCAATGCCACACCATCTCCGCCCTCCCCCCAGCCTCCTCCTCCTCCTTCCATCGTCGACATTACTGATACTTCAGACTCGCTACTCCTTCCTCTCTCTCCGTCTCTCTCTCTCTCTCTCTCTCTCTCTCTCTCTCTCGATGGCGGGAAAGCGTTTGGATGGTGTTCCCGTTGATCCATAGAAGAGATGGGTCTTATTGACTATCTCATCACAAAGCTTGGGCATAACAAAGTTTGCATATACAAATCTATTTATTGCATCTAAAGCTAAAACTTCATGTAAGGTATGGGTCTTCCTATTAGGCCCTTAGTCCTCGATCTGCTGACTCCCATTTTCGCTCCATCTAAAATTCTCTTCCCCCCTCCTTCCGCCCCGTGGCCATCTCGAATCCTCCATACTCTCATGACCTTGTACGTGGCGTCGAAGAGGGTATGGATTCGGCAACAACAAAGAGATCTAGCGCTCCCAACTTAGGTAGCAACATTTTAAGTGCCTCATGGATGATCTTGATTCTATTGACAACTTATGCCTTCCCTAGAGCTCCAATTCGCATCATCTCTCATGGCTGGGCACAAATCTTTTGTGGCTTTATATATTTCAAAACCTTAAGTAATGTTTTTCAATGAGTTAAACTAGGACTAGATAAAAGTTGACTAAATAAACTGATAGAACATGCCAGATCAGGCCTAGTGCACAACATAGCATACATCAATAAACCAATAATGGAATGAAAGAATAACCATTCCATGTGTTCCTTTTAGGATCAGTTTCTGGGCATTGATCTCTTGATAACTTCAATCCTTGATCTAATGGAAAGTAAATTGATCTACAATCTAACATTTTGTATTTTTGAAGTATATTTTAAATGTATCTATGTTGACTGATATGAATTGGTCTGTTAGCTCGATCCTTGTAGACCTGAATTCCAAGGCAAAATTGGGCTAATCCTCATTTCGTATTCTTGTGACAACATATTTTTTATATCCTTTAATAATTTCATGTTGTTAATGAATAATTGAATATCATCAAAATAAAGTGATGATAATAGAGGATGTAGAGATAGCTTTGAAGTGAGCATTAGAAGTGGCCAAACTTGAAACAAAATGACTATGAATAAAGTATCAATTTATTTTCTAGAACCAAGCTCTAGAGAATTGCTTTAGCCCGTATAGGGCCTTGTGCAATTTGCAAACAAGATGCTCCTTGCATGGAATCTAACATTCCTCAAGCTAACATATAAATATGTTGGAGTTTAATCTTACTCCAACTCACCTAATTCTATCTTCTGAGAACTCCTATCCACTATACACACACTCTACCTATAATAGTCTACGTAAATGACCTATTATTCATCACAATCTACACTTTTACACGCATATTTGAATAGTTTGTAGAAATATATGGATATTCAAAATAGAGCAAAGTTGGTTCGATTCGACTTTGTAGGGTCGAAGATCTTGCGTAGTATAGCCCTCCGGCCTGTCAACAATGGTTAGATCACTGGATAGGTACCTAACTATGCATAGATGCTAAATTTAGTTAGTTTCCTACTTCCTCCCTAACTCTATTCACCACTAACACTACTCTCCCTTAACTCTACTCCTCTACACTAACATTCATCATGATTTGGGTAAAGGAAAGGGATAGAAAAGGAGAGGAAGAGAGGAGAGAAGAGAGAAAGAGAGAGAAATGAGATGGAGGTTAGCTCAAATGCTCAATGTCATTGCTTAATGAAAAACCTTAACTAGCATAACCAAAAAGCATGGGAAATGAAAATAACAAGCAATCACAACAATAGCATAAGCAAGATTGATTAGCAAATGAGAATGCTTGAGCTCTCAAAATGGTAGAGTCTCCTCCTCTTTATTAAGCATCAAAATAGTGTACAAATGGTGTCTTTTTATAAAATGGGGAAGGCCCTTGCCCCTCAATCCTATTGGCTAATATTCACATTGATCCTATACATTCATCTTGGACCCAACTTGATCCAAGGGTCCACAAAAAGTACATTGGAAATCACAAGATTCATGTAAGTCCAAAATTGGACCCAGCACTAAAAAGTAAACTCTAAGTTTAGAATTGACTTTGGGCCTCAAGTTTTATTTTAATTACAAAGGCCCAAGTCTATTATTTTATTTACAACTTCACTTGTGTGCTCATTGGGCATGGGCTTATACACGCAGGATGCCATGCCCTCGCAACACATTTTATTGGATGAATTTATTGTTAAAATTGGCAAAAGCTAACTTGATCATATCTTGTGAATACCATTATGAGTAGTACATATCATCATTAGACATGTGTGGAGCCTGTTCCCACGTGTGAAAGAAATGCATTTATCATTTAGATGAGTCATATAGGCTGTACATACCATTTCATTTGAGATCTAGTGGCTAAAATGGCCAAAATCTAGTTTTCTAGCTATATGCCACTTGGCATCATTTTATTGGTAGGAAAAGCTATTTCACATGGATAGGAGTGATCTCACACGTGCCAATGACTGCTCACATGTGTGAAAACATTAATAGTAGGTGAGATCCAACTTGTAGTAGATATTTGTGCAAGTCCCTATAAATTAGGAAAATTGCCTAAAATCAAGGGAGGTGACTATAAGTTAGGAAGCTTGGTCCATGTGCCATATTGATGATTATTGGTGGATCCTTCGATGAGTAGGCACTCTCACACGTGCCAAATCAGCTGAGTAAGCATCAGCTCTTGTGTATATATGGTGGCTCATTTGGCCATAATTGACATGGAAGCTAAATCTTGGTTTTGGAGCAATTCTAGTGTTTTCTCTCTATTTGTCTTGTGTTTTTATGCATTGATTGGGTTCTAAGCTTAGTATACTTTATTCTCAGCCTACTGTCCGTCCTCTGACAGGTTTTTACACGTGTGAAACCAGCAAGTACAAGTTTTGATCAATAGTGATTGTTCTTGTTAGATTTATTCATCTAGATTTGATCTAAATGCTATCTAATCTTGTGTAGATTGATAGGTTGATCTAATCTAACATCCAATCACACTTGTGGATCTGATTCAGATCTATTCTTGGTCCATTTTGTTGTACTTTGACATGGTATCAAAGCCAAGTACAAGTGCATTTAAGGCATTTATCCAAACTATACCCAAATTGGCAGGTTTTTGGAAACAAGCTAATATTGAGGTTGTGAGGTTGAATGGATAGCTAGAACCATCATATTTGTACCAAATCATGCTGTGGGCTGCAGGTGTACTTTCCACACGTGTGGGGCCGTACAGGACCTATTTTTTACAGTAAAATTCAGTTTGGTGCATTTTGAGCTTCATACACCCAATTTTGAGTCAATTTAGTGCATTTTCAAGCTTTCACTTGCATTGTTTCTATTCCATTGATTTGTTCTTGGTTTAGATCAATCATATAGATGGATTAAAGCTTGTTTACAGGACATTGAAATTGATTCTCTGATTTTTTGAGTGTACATTGAAGTTGAGAGAGAAAGAGTGCTATAAACCAAAGATTAAGGAGTGATTTGCAAGGGGAGTGATTAAAATCCATTATACCTTCATTCTAGATTTGTTCAAGAGTGAAAGGGCCGAGTCTAGAAGCATCTAAATGCTAGAAGACACTCTTGGATCAGTTCTCCAAGTGAAATCTTAGTGAATTTCTAAAGCACAAACACTCATAAAGGCAAAATCTACCTATGTGATAAGAATTGTTGGCAAGTACTAGGAGAAAAATTTGAGATCCAAATCACATTGTTCACCCCTAATCAAGTGTGTGAGTGTGTTTTTTGGCTTGAATTAAAGTCATAAAGGTGAGTGAGTCATATGTGTTGTGGTTGATCCAAAATTTCCAAGAGATCCTTCCTTTGTAGAGGGCAAGAACTAGTAACTCAATTCTTGACTTTGGTGGAAAATTTGTCTTCTTCATTGTGATCAAATCTTGCTAAGTGGCATTAGCTCTTTGTAAGCAAATATCTTAGTGAGAGAGAAGTATCACATTTATGGAAATTTGAATTTCATTCCAACTCTAAAGAGGTAGAGTCATTGGTACTTGGTGGAGTCCTATAGGGGTGAATGAATTCAATTTTTTGAGCAAAATTTTGACATTATATGTATGAAACTCAAATAAGTTCTATTCAACTTTCTTTGTGATAGTGTGAGGGTCAAGTTGTGATCCCATTGGGAGTCTAGAACATGGAGGAGTCCATATTTGAGTGTTCATGCATGGTTGGGATCTTTGTGAATCTCTAGATGTCTAAATTTTAAGCTTGGTGAAAAATTATTGACATAGATCAAACCATTTCATGTCCATTCCAAATCTCAAGAGTGAGATTCTTTGGGTCAAGAGGGATTCCAAAAGGGATGATTGGATCTGATCTTTGTGTGTTTGAATCAAGTATACATGTCAAGTTTTTGTGATCTAGTGTAGATCCTTTTTTGTGAAAATTAGTGGTTTAATTTGTTGTCAAATCAAATCAAATTCAATCCAAATCTCAAGAGTGAGATTATTTGGGTCAAGAGTGAATCCAAAATGAGTGACTAAGTTTGATTTTCAAGTATTTGAAACAAAACCCATACTTTGTTCAAGAATCTCAAAAGTTGAGAGAACTAGTCAAGAGAAAAGGAAAATCTAGGTGTCAAATCTTTTCAAATCCATTCCAACTCTCAAGAGGAAGATTCATTGGTATTTGGTGAGTCCAATAGGGGTGTTTGGATCTGATTTTTGTGATTTGATAGAGTGCTTTTGTCTTGGTGATCAAAACAAAGATTAGTTTCCAATCGACTAGGTTGAAACAAATATGATTCAAAAATTGTGGTCTATATCTTGTGTAGATTCTTCTAGATTGTTGAATGTGTTTAAATCTAGTTTCTTGAGAGTCACAAATTACATTTTGAAAAGTCATATCACTAGGTTTTACTTCCTCATCATGGCATCAATAGGTGGCAACCTATTGGAGGCAAGTAAGGAACCTTAATGCAACCTTTGTGGCAAGAGAGATCATTTTGTCTCAAGATGCTACAAAAAGAAGACCAATCCATCCAAGGAGAACCAAAGCAAGTGGGCCGAGGTGAAGGATGGAGCTTCAATTTCAAAATTCAAAGGAAAAAAGGACAAATCCAAGGAAAGGTGTTTCCTTTGTGGAAAGATGCATGAGGCTTGGAGTCTCACAAGGACTTACAAGATTTGTCTTCAAAAGTACATCATCACACATTTCAAACCTTTAGAAGTTTTTCATTTGGAAGTGCATTGTTTGGTTCAAGATGCAAAGATAAATGTCACTTGGATTTATTTCATGTCCTTGGAAAGCATTTTGCTTAGAACTTTAGAAAAGTCCAAATTTATTGTTATGATCCAAGAGAAACCAAGAAAGATTAAGGAGGAGCAATCACAAAATGAAAATAGTTTTATTTATGCTCTCATGAAATCTTATGAAGAACTATTTTGCTTTGAAGAGATTTTTGTATCTCAAAGGTGGATTGAGGCAATACTAGTTGAGTGTGATGCCTTAATAAATAGCAAAGCATGTTTTCCTTGTAAACTTAATTGAATATGAAGTCAAGGAAATGGAAATGTCTTCATAATGTATTTTTTGTTGGTTTCAATAAGATCATGAATGATGTGTTCATTCATAATGTTGAAGATTGTAAATTTTCAATTTTAAAGGCAAGTTGTAAACTTCTTATGAGAATAAGTGAAGCATCCAAAGTGGACACTTATATCCATAAGCAAGTAGTTAGCCTTATTGAGATGGAAATACTTCTTGATTTCAATATTAGAAAAATCAAGCCAAGTTGTGATGATTTTTGGACTTATGTTTCTAGCATAAGTAATGTTGATGATCGTATGAAGTGCACATTATATGATCATGTTTGTTGTGATCATTTTGAGACATGGAGGTCTTGGATTTTCATCAAGGAGGAGCACCAAGAAGTTGATCTTGAGGAGTCATCTCAAGGTTCAAGTGTGCCAAGGATTGAGGAGGAGAGTCCTTCTCAAGTTATGATTCCAAGAAGAATATCAAGAGACATGGTTGAGCTCATATGGCTCACATTTCAAGGGAAAGAGGAGCACATTTCAAGTAGTATACATCTCATGCTTGTTTCTCTTATGTC